>CM023481.1:239489469-239677818 GCA_013339685.2 Hyalomma asiaticum
GGTTTCTGCCCAAATGCAACTGATTGAGAAGTTCAACGCCACAAAGACGTGATTGCTTTCTGCTAAGTCCGCGTTCCTGACAACGAAAGTAATGGTGACGGCGCTACATGTTTTAAAACCATCGTCACGTTCAACGCGCGGTGCCCAGCAGCAAATCCATAGCGTTAGCCGCTAGCTGCGCACTACAGCACGAAATACGCCAGGCAGGCTCGGTACGTACCTCGGAGCGTCGTCTAGTTAATACGCCAATTCCGTTACACGCACTGGCTTTCCTTAGAACGCACAGGATCTCGCAACACATCGTTGGTGCACGCACACGGGCTGAAACAGCCCTTCACGTCGCAGCAAATGTTAAGGTTGCGGGCATTTGGTGCTGTCTGTGATTTAAGCAAGTATTTTGGTCTGATATACACTTCAGTGCAGCTCGTGACTTCATCGGGCGAAAGCGGCACGGGGCTTATGTCCGCACGTCCTATCTTTGCACATGCTAGCAGACGCTCTTCAGACGGGTCGACCCTCCTCCGGGCAGCCATCTTGGATCGCCCAGTGCGCCCCCTATAGTCCGTGGGCATTGCGAATACCGCCGCGTTTAAAAAACGGGCGATCTTGCTGGCTGAAGAGAGGGGAAATTCAAGTGCAGCACGTCATCTTGGATTGACCGAGTCAACCGTTCGGGGCTGGAGGAAGTGCCATGACCGCATTTTTCAAGCCGCACCGACTCGTAAGGCGTTCCGTGGGCCCAAGACGGGCCGTTTCCTGAAAATCGAAGAGGACCTGGTAGAATTCGTCCGCCAACATCGCGGCCAGTTTCTCCCTGTTAACGCCGAACTTGTGCAGATTAAGGCAAGGGAGTTTGCATGTGAGGCCGGTGTGCCTCGTGACAACCTTTAAGGCCCCCCGGCAGAGGCAACACACCCCTTTGGCCCCGGCTTCACGTAGACGGCACCCCTGGGCTGACCCACCCAGGGGAAATCGGCAGTCGCCTTTTCTTATCTCTCTCTCTCCCCTCATCTTCGTCTTTCTCTCTCACTTTTCATCTGTCCTGTCTTCTCTTCTCTTCCACCTACTTCACTTTTCCAGGCGGCGAGGGTTAACCTTGTGTAGTTGCCCAACCTTGGGCAGGTATATTTGGTTATAGCGGCGATGTATGGCTGGCGACATCAAGTGATCTACCTTGTAGCGTCGTCCCCTTGTTGGGCTCGGTGGTGGGTGGCCACCATCGCCGCCGAATTCTACACATTATATGGCATATTCTTTTCCCCCGCTTCCTGATCGCCACCCGAAAAGGTGGCGCACCGATGAGACCCTCACTTCTGCCTTAACCAAAGAGCCATTCCCCAAATTCCATGTAATACACAGCCAACATCCAACAAAAACTGTCCGAACAATATCACCATTCCTCGTGTCAAAATCAATCACGGAGGCGATCGGACCAGGCTACAAAGCAACGAAAATGGGAAGTGGCGATCTCCTTCTGGAAGTTCGCGACAAGCCCCAGTATGAGAAATTGTCAAAACTTGTAGCTTTAGGGAACATCCCAGTGTCAGTGGGCCCACATAGATATCTCAACACAGTGCGCGGCATCATCTCTGACGATGACCTTCTCGAACTCAGTGAGAGTGAACTCCTTGAAGGATGGCAAGACGAGAACGTTGTCAAAGTACAAAGGATCATGATAAGGCGAGACGACAAGCAAATTCCAACAAAGCACATAATTATAACATTCGGAACCAACAACCTCCCTGAATCTATCCAAACCGGCTATTGTAAACTTCGTGTAAGACCATACATACCAAATCCCCGTCACTGTTTCAAGTGTCAGCGCTTTGGACATGGGTCGCAAAGCTGCAGAGGGCGAGCCACATGCGCCAAATGTGCATCCAAAGAGCACCTGTCCGACAGTTGCACCTCTGCCGCCCGATGCGCGAACTGTGAAGGGGACCACCCCGCCTACTCACGATCATGCCCCTCGTGGAAGAAAGAAAAGGAAATAGTAGAACTGAAAGTCAAATTCAACTTGTCGTTTCAAGAGGCTCGTAAGCGTTATACAACTCACCAGTCTAGTCCCTCCTTCGCCGATGTGACGCGCCGGGGCGCCGCGCCACATCCTCCGGCGGCCGAAAGAGTCACACGGAGTGTGACCGCGGCCACGCCATCAGCGTCCCCGGCTGGAGCAGCCTGCGCTGCTCCGTCCCCTGACCAACAGGGCCTGCAGACTCCCGAGTCTGCCGGACCCCGGGCCACTGCTCACGCAGTTAGGTCCGAAACCGCCGCGAACGTGCCTGCCAAGCAGGCGCCATCCACCACCTCAGAAGAGGTGATGGACACAAGTCACACTCCTCCGGCGCCTCAGACGCCGAAGGAAAAGCGCAGCTCCTCGGAGCGCGCCAAAAAAGAGAAACCCCGCATTACAGGGCCCCCAAAGGGTCCTGTAACTTAAGGTAACATTTTTGTACACACAGCACCAAACTACATTAAAATGGATACACAAATCCTACAGTGGAACGTCAGAGGACTGCTCAGAAACCTTTACGATGTCCAAGAACTATTACACGAACATTCACCTAAAGTGCTGTGTGTACAAGAAACACACTTGAAACACAAACACACAAACTTCCTACGCAACTACGTCATTCTTCGAAAGGACCGAGATGATGCTATGGCATCATCCGGGGGTGTAGCTATTATAGTTAATAAATCAGTAGCATGTACACATTTGCCACTACAAACACCCCTGGAGGCAGTGGCTGCTCGAGTAGTTCTTTTAGATAAACTCGTCACCATTTGCTCCCTATACATACCACCGCACCACCACTTACAAAAGCAAGAATTCCAGTCCTTGGTGGATGAACTGCCGGAACCTTATCTTGTCCTTGGGGACTTCAATGCGCATAGTGGTCTATGGGGTGATTCTCGCTGTGATGCGCGAGGCCGCCTGATTGAACAGTTCCTCTTCTCTTCCGGCTCGTGCCTGTTGAATCGGAAAGAGCCAACATACTACAATCTCGCCAACAACACCTACTCATACATAGACCTCAGCATTACATCTCCATCCCTTCTTCCTCTGCTTAATTGGAAAGTTATTGGGAATCCCTACGGAAGTGATCACTTCCCAATAGTTCTAGGCGCACCGATAACGAATCAATGTCCTCCACAGGTCCCTAAATGGAAGACAGATAGAGCCGATTGGGAAGAGTTTCGAAAACTCTCCCTCTTAAGTTGGACTGACATATCTGCATTAAGCACAGAAGCTGCTGTGGACTACTTCACTGCTTTTTTGATTGATGCTGCAACCAAATGCATCCCACAAACAAACGGAATGTCCGGCAAACGACGTGTACCATGGTGGAATAATGATTGTCGAAATGCGCGCAAGAAACAAAACAAAGCATGGAGGTTACTCCGGGACTCGCCGACAGCCGAGAATCTCGAGAATTTTAAGAACATAAAGTCTCAAGGAAGAAGAACACGCCGACAGGCGAGACGGGAAAGTTAGCAGAAGTTTTTGTCAGGCATCACTACATATACGCAAGAAGGTAAAGTCTGGAACAAGGTCAGTAGGATAGTAGGAAGAGAAACCCATGCACTCCCTCTGGTAAACACACAAGGTGATAGCTTAGAAGACCAGGCGAACTGCCTGGGCGCACACTTTGAGCAGGTGTCTAGCTCGTTGCACTATTCTGAAGCCTTCCAACGCTATAAAAGCAGAATAGAAAAACAAAAACTAGAGCGCAAATGTACAAAATACGAAGCATACAATGAACCTTTTTGTTTACCTGAGCTTCAGGCATCCCTTAGCTGCTGTAATAAATCTGCCCCAGGTTCTGACCGTGTAGTGTATGAAATGTTAAAAAACCTACCCCTCAAAACGCAAAACGCACTACTTTCCCTGTACAATGCTGTCTGGTTTTCCGGCGAGATCCCCTCTGCCTGGAAGGAAGCGATTATTATTCCTATCCTAAAACAGGGCAAGGACCCATCCTCTATTTCAAGCTACAGGCCCATAGCCCTGACTAGTTGTATTTGCAAGGTTTTCGAAAAAATGATCAACAGGCGACTTCTACACTTCCTCGAGACGAACCATCTACTTGATCCATACCAGTGTGGATTTCGAGAAGGTAGATCCACCACAGATCATCTATTACGTATCGAGGCACAAATACGTGACACATTCGTGCACAATCAATTCTTTCTCTCCGTCTTCCTCGATATGGAAAAGGCATACGACACAACATGGCGTTTTGGAATATTAAGGGACCTTTCCGACCTAGGTGTACGTGGTAGAATGCTGGATATAATAGAGAGTTATTTGTCGGACCGTAACTTCCGTGTCCGAGTAGGAAACGCCCTATCACACACGTTTCTGCAAGAAACTGGAGTACCACAGGGTGGTGTCCTTAGCTGTACGCTGTTCATTATCAAAATTAACTCCTTACGTCTATGCATCCCACGAAGTATGTTTTATTGCACATATGTCGACGATGTGCAAGTCGGTTTTAAATCATGCAATCTTGCAACGTGTGAGCGGCAGATCCAGCTAGGTCTGAACAAAATCTCTAAATGCGCAGATCAGAATGGCTTTAGTTTTAATCCCCATAAGAGCACCTGCGTCCTGTTCTCTCGCAAGCGAGGCCTTCATCCTGACCCAAACATCGAGCTGCATGGTCAACATCTCTCCGTGAAAACGGAGCACAAATTCTTAGGCCTAATCCTGGATAGTAAGTTAACGTTCATATCACACATCAAGTATTTAAAAAACAAATGCATAAAAACAATGAACGTTCTAAAAGTTTTGTCACACACTACGTGGGGCAGTGACAGGAAGTGTCTTATGGACCTGTATCGAAGCCTCATACGCACTCGCTTAGACTACGGGGCAATAATCTATCAATCTGCAACGCCTAGCGCCTTAAAGATGCTTGACCCCGTTCACCATCTGGGCATCCGCCTATCTACTGGTGCCTTTCGCACTAGCCCCGTAGAAAGCCTCTACGTCGAATCGAATGAGTGGTCGCTTCACTTGCAGAGATCCTACTTATCCTTCATATATTTTCTCAAGGTGAACGCAAACGACGAACACCCTTCACACTCCACAATCAATGATTTGTCCGCATCTGCCCTGTTTCACAACCGTCCCTCGGTGCGTGAGCCCTACGCACTTCGTGTGAGGGGCCTAGCCGAGGAAATGGGTGTGCCACTTCTTGAACAACCTGTGATGGCCCCCGTTGCGAATATCCCGCCGTGGCAATGGCAGTCCATAGACTGTGATATGTCCTTCGTGGAAATTACTAAACACGCCCCTCTTGCACATATTCGTATGCACTTCCTTGAACTGCAGCACAAGTACACATGTCCTGAATTCTTTACGGATGCCTCTAAGTCTCACACTTCCGTGTCATACGCAGCCGTCGGTCCATCTTTTTCAGATGTGGGCGTTCTGCACAAAAATACAAGCATCTTCACAGCAGAAGCCTATGCGATACTTGCAGCTGTCAAACACATTAAACAACTAAAAATCCAGAAGGCAGTTATATACACTGATTCCCTTAGTGTGGTAAAAGCTTTAAAAACAATGAAAAAACACAGAAATCCTGTCCTTGTCTCACTATACACAACCCTGTGCACAGTTTACAAGCTGAGACAGCATGTCATAGTGTGCTGGGTGCCAGGGCACCGCGAGATCCAAGAAAACGTGTTGGCGGACCAGTTAGCTGTAACCGCGCACGATAGCACTGCCAATTCAACCATAGCTGTCCCTGCACTTGATTTGAAACCCTCGTTGAAACGAAAGCTCAGGGATTATTGGCAACAGCTATGGGACAATCAAACACAAAATAAACTCCACCTCATAAAGCCACATCTCGGGAATTGGCCGCCAGTATCTAGGTCACGCTACACACAAGTAACACTTACCAGGCTTCAAATAGGACACACATACACCACACATGCATATCTCCTGTCCGGCGGTGATCAACCCAGCTGTGAGAGATGTGGAGAGCCACTTACAGTTCTCCACATCCTCGTCCAGTGCAACGAGCTACATGAACTCACAAAGAAACACTTTTTAATACCCTACCGACAGCAGCTTCCACTACATCCTATCATGTTCTTCGGTAGGGATGCGCTTTTTAGACATAAGTCATTGTTAGCGTTTTTGAAAGATCTACGTAGTTTTCACCCCATCTTCCAAGGTGATCCGTAGCACGACCTCTGTACAGAGGTCGTTGCTGCAGTGGCCACATCGACACCAATCTTTTACTACCATGAGCATTTACATTCGCTGTTAGTTACACATTTCATGACACCCCCATTATTTTAATGCTAATATGTTTTACCCGCCCTTGGGCGCGGAATTTTAAGGCCCTTATACAGCCACCTACCATAATCATTGTCCACATCTATTCACTACCTGGCGCTCTTTGGCCATCAAATGGCCCTTGCGCCATTAAACACCACTCATCATCATCAGGCCAGTCGCTCGTGGGTGCAGAAGTTTATGCGTCGCGCTGGATTCTCGCTTGGCCGAAGAACTTCGATTTGCCAGGAGCTCCCGGCCAAGTACGAGGAGAAGCTCACCGAGTTCCAGCGCTATGTAATGAAAATGACACGAGAAAGGCAGTACCCCATAGGCCAGATCGGAAATGCGGACGAGACTCCGATCTTTTTGGACATTCCGGCAGGCTATGTGATTGACGAACTTGGCACCAAGGAGGTACGTGTTCGCACAACAGGGAATGAGAAGACCAGGGTCACGGTGATGTTGGCGTGCACAGCAGACGGGCATAAGCTGCCCCCTTTTCTTATATTTAAAAGAAAGACGCTCCCTAAAAATGAGACATTCCCGCCCTGAATGTTCATCAGGTGCAACGACAAGGGCTGGATGGACAGCAGCATGATGGAGTGGATCCGTGTCATGTGGGGGAAGACGTCCCGGTACGCTTCTCAACACTCGAGCTATTGTGTTGGACGCCTTTAAAGGCCACTTGACCGATGAGGTCAAGGAAGCGCTCGCCAAGTCCAACACTGACCTTGTTGTCATTCCCGGAGGAATGACGTCGCAGCTCTAGCCACTGGATGTCTGCATAAATAAGCCCTTCAAGGACTTCGTACGACGGGAATACGAGCAGTGGCTGGAGGCTAGCAATCGCCCACTGACGCCATCTGGTCGCATGAAGCGAGCATCAGTGAGCGATGTGGCACGGTGGATAAACAATGCCTGGGAGGCTTTGCCGTCGGCAGTAGTGTCGCGGGCATTCCTGAAGTGCTGCCTCTCGAACAACCTGGACGGCACGGACGACGATGCAGTTTTTGACGACAGCGACAAGGACTCGAGCAGCGAGGAAGAGTAATCGGGCATTTTCCTACGGCTGCAAAGGTCAATAAAGCTTTGCGGGTGACCGCCTTTTGATTGCTGTTTACAGTTGCATCACTTCGCGCTATAATCGTAATATACTTTTTTTTTTTTTTCCGTTGAGACCGAAAGTACCCCCCCCCCCGCGTTATATTTGCGGTCGCGTTATTTACGCGCAAATACGGTAGTTGTCATTCTTGAATGCGCCGATTGTAGGTGATCGTACACCACTGGTAAGGTCTCTGGGCCTGTATTTTTTTATATCGAATTTTTCATATAGTGAACTAATTCGCGATACCCTTCGAGTTCAGTATATCCATGTTCGACTGTATGTGCTTCCGTTCCAAAGCAAGACATGTATAGTTTACGCAAAAATAAGGTGAAGCTGCTGGCTCACCGCAGTCATCATCATGGAAAGCAACATTCTCTCATAACTTTGATTAATTTGATTTTGATCAAATCCGTCAGTCAGTGAACTTTGATTGATTGACTGGTGACATTTTTTTTGTATGTATCGTAACATGACCTCTTTTATTGTCCTTGCAGATGTTTGGCCGGCACTAAGACAAGTAAACTGCATGCTGCTTAGTCTCCTTTAGCAATTAGCAGAAGGAAAGAAAGAGCAAAACTGTCTTTTGAAGACACGTCATATATTTTATTACCAAATGGTAAAAACTGCATTCTGAAACAAAAATCTTAAATTTTCCATATATATATATCATTCTCACTTTTCCATTTTGTAAAACAGTCCTCGCTAGACACATGAATATAGAGACTCATTGGTGAAAGTTTTATCATTAAAGGGTCATGCGCAACTGATTCTAATATGGAATGAGCTTCTATTTTTCTTGTAATTTTTTCTTGTGTTTCTTTTATTTCCACCCGCCTTGTTTGCAGGCTTTTTTGGTCTTGATAAAATTTTGAGGCAGTTTTTGCTGTAGGCGATGAATTTACAGCAGCACCAGTTCTTAATAAAGCCACCCTCGTAATTAAAAATTGTTTGAAGGTGAACCTCATCAATGCAATAATGTTACGATCTTTTCATGCTCTTTATACGTGCTCACAACACGCTTTGCATAGGAAAGAAAGTTAGATTGCTGCTGCTCCGTTACATTATTGCACGATGAACACGGTCTTCTGATCGTATCAGGATGCAGCATCTTAAGCTTCATTGACGTTCTCAAGAATCCGTATGCATGAGGTGAAATTGTGAAGAAAAGGCTAGCAAAAACCAACATATCTGGGGGATATCGGCCAGCATTATTCAAAACAAGATCAACTTGACTCTTCAAGAACTTAAGCACTTCCAAATGCCATGCATTCTTGCAGCGCGCATGCAAAATCTTTTCCACTTACTAGCAATGTTGAAACCAAAGTCAGTAAATGACAGGCCTTTTCAGAACGCTCAGTGGCGGTATCCTTATGTGTCTGTTCAATGACTTGTAACACACTTTTCAAATCTCTCAAGTCGCACAGCTTTTCAGGAACTAACACACGACCACGCTTCCTCATGCCCGTTTCACCAAAAAATACTTCGACGCGCAGGTCTGTGGACAAGATCACCGAAGTACGGACTCACCGAAGTACGGACTGCAGGAGCAGATTGAAGTGAGAAGTCCAAAAAGAAAACTTTATAGCCCTTGTTAATGCGCCTTTTGCACGGTCCGAGTGCGCATGCGTCGCAACCGATGCAAACAACCTGTACGGCGTTGTAGGAGACGACGCAGGCGGCGCGCAGTGAAAAACGGTGTACCCACTACTGAAAGTAATGACACTCGGCGCCAGCTATGGCGGTACGCCATCCTCACACACATTTTTGGTAGCGTGAGGTTCCCTCACGTCATAGTACAATGTAGGCAGGATAACGTTGCCTATCTGACAAGGCCTTAGCAGTGAGGAACGCGCGCCGAACACATTAGAGCATGTATTTCAGTAAAACCATTATTCCACGCTCCCATAGTTACCGTATTTACTCGCATAATGGTCGCACTCGCGTAATGATCGCACCCCTAAATTTTGTCGTCAAAATTCGATTTTATTTTTCCCCCGCGTAATGATCGCACCCCGAACTTGCCGCAGCGATATGTCGTGTGCCAAGTCTAGCTGACGATCATCATGTTTACCATCTGTCGAACGTTACGTAAATAACTCTCCAAGACTCACCACGTGAACTGCACGCACCAAGCAGATGTCTAATTTTTGCCCACCCTTGGCGGAAACGTGCCGTATTAGGATAGCAGTAAAGACAAATGCCGTAGTTTTCATCACGCGAACAGCTTCAAGAAGACAGGCATATCTAACGCGCTCGAAGGAACGGAATATAACCTTCTGTGGGACTGCGATGACACTGCCGGTTCCGACAGGGAATCGAGCGGCGACGACACTGACGCCAGTGACGCTTCAGACTCTGAATGAAAGTTAGGGGGTCAGTGAATGAAAAAAATTAAAGGGCATTATGCAATGCATGTAGTTCCTGCGTAATGTGTACGTTTATTACAAAGGCAAGCCTTACTTTACTTTTATTTTTGGTTATGTTCATAATAGCTATCGTAAGAATTCTGATACGCGACTTGTGCTCAAAATATTATTTCACTGAAAATTTACCCCGCGTTATGATCGCACCCCTAAATTTGCGCCAATTTTTTTGAAAAAAAAGTGCGATCATTATGCGAGTAAATACGGTAAACAGTTTGTGTAACGACAACAGGGATACGCAAAGCCTCTGGCTAGGCAGAGGGTGCCAGCACGTCACCTGTTGTATTCCTTTGAAAGCATGAATATAGCAGCAGCTTTCAGCGTTGAAGGACGAGTACTTAGATAATTCCGTGAGTTGATGTGTGGTTCAACTCATTATACATTAGATCGCACACATACACATCTTCCGCGAATTATTCGTCCTTCGTTGTTGTAAGATAACACCGCGATTCACTTCCTGCAATCAATTCCTCCAGCTGCTTCTCGCTTGGCGCTTTCATTGATCCTGGTCTCGTTGTACAACCGTTCGTGACGGCAGCCAGCTATGCAGGTGCTTCATGACTTGAACAAACGTTACTGTGAGAAACATGGATTGAGCGCTAGCTATCTCTCTGTGTGTTTATTCGGAGAGAAACTTTCCCGAGTTGCAAAAGACGATACGTCCATCCACTTTCAATGCACCAAGACGACTGGTTCATTTTCGAAGGAACGGAAGCTTGACAAGGGAAAACAACAAAATAACAAATAACACAAATACAAAGAGTAGCAAAAGGTATCCCCGTGTCTTTTATCAGCTTAGCAGACAGCGTGACTTTGACCACTGCTGTGCAAACTTGTTGAGGGGCTTTAGTTGTTACTGCTCCCGTGGTACCACAGGCCCGCGGGTAATACAGATGTCGATCCCTGGTGCTTTCATGCTGCGTCCCCGCACTCCGCGTGCGCCAACTTCCACGGGCGCATTGAAGAGAACAGTAAGTCTGTGAATTTATAGTGCACCAAGAAGAATAGTTTATTTTCGCGAGGAGGGACGGAAAAGGGGAGGCAAGTAGCAAAAAATAGCAAAAATATGAAGTCAACAGAGCTTTCTGTCTTTTACAGCACATGCAAGTTCGAGCTTAGCCACAATATTGCAAAGGCCAGCCGTATTGTTTATGATGTTGTGGGAAGCAGGCCCGCGGGCTCTCTCGGATGCATGTGCATATGCTTTCTCGGGACGTACCTTTACTTTACGCACACCGTCTCGAAGAAACCGGATTCCACCCCTGAAATTAATGTCCATATGGGAAGCGAGCGGTGTTTGCTTTGCCTTCGTATTTGGGCGGCATTTTTTTCCTGTTTCTAGACCCCAAAAGCTTTCTCATTGGCGGCTCTTCTTTTCACTGTTGGAGTTCACAAAACCGGCGAGACCTCCCAGAAGTGGGTACAGCATTTTAAATTGAAAATAAGCACGACGCTCACTGTGTGTCGCTGCCCCACCATTTTGTGCCATAGAGAAATGCTGCGGTAGCAGACGACAGATTCGGCGCGACGCCGTACAGGCCTGTGTCCGCAAGAGGGCGCCACACAGACATGCAAAAGGCGGATTACTGTCCAGAAGTCCGAACTCTTAAAGCGTGGCAAGTCGTTCAGCAAGTCCGAGAAACTAGCAACCACATTTCTGGCTTCCTCATCTGCTTGGGTTTGCTGTGAAAGTATCGCTTTTTGCAAAGATGCAGCTTCCAAGCACGCTCTTTTCGCATCCAGTGCTTCTCTAATGCACGCTTGTGGGCACGATAAACAGGCGGTGCAGTTGGGAAACAAGCTCAGAACTTCACTTTTCTTGAGACGAATGTTTTTCAGGGCGAGTTGACCACTTTTCCTGTCTTGATGTCCGTGTAAGATGTCTTCATATAATCCAGTGGTAAGAAATGCTTGTCGCAGAGCTGAAATAATAATAAAAATAAAAAAAGGCATTACAGATGTGAAGCTCGACCGAAATGTAGAATTTACAAGCGTGTAAACAGGCGCAGACACTCATATATTGTGCACGCGTGCACAATAGATGGGTGTCTGCACCTGTTTACACGCTTGTAAATTCTACATTCCACCCACCTACTGTGCACGCGTGCACGGATACATTACGCACTATGCTGATGAAGCCTATTCAGCTGGAAACCCAGAATCACAACACAGGGAACAAATGCTTACGACTGTGTACTTCGTTGGCGCGAAGTCCTTCTTAGGAACAGCTCTGGTCCATGTGGCCCGCATCGTTGGGTCAGATGGGAATTTGTACACTCTGACACTTGGTCTTCCGTCGTAATTTTACTTGTTCGGTGCACAACAACACCCAGGCATTGTTGAGATTCCGTGTTCGAAGAACCACGCAATGCCGTCTCTAGCCGTTTCCGTCACAGAGAAATTTATTTTGCAGAGCGTGTGCCGCGTTTCAAGAACGCAGCGTTCCCCCATCCGCCGCTGCCACCCAACTTGCATGACATATTGACAAGGAGAGGAGGTGATGCAGAGGCCTTCTTTTTTTTTCTAGGTGGCATTGGGTGAGATTGGTCTGTTGACATCTGAATATGAAAACATCAGTACACAGGAGGCATACTTTAGTTTTTCTAAAGGTTTGAATGCACAAAAACATATACACACAAGCAAAATGCTCTAATACAAAGCAGCTGTTTTTGTACATATTACAACCTTAATTTAAAGCTCGTAAAAGATGCAAGCGGTAATTTGCAGGGTTGCTGTCAGTGATGGAAGTGCACTCCTTTCGATTGATGATCATGAGCATTAAAAATTCCCTTTGAACGTTTGCGCTAAAAACAGGAAGAGCTAGAAGACACACCGTGCACAGCGAAAAAGCACTGGCCACTGGGTAGTGTTGAATTGAAGTGAACCAGGTCATATTGTCCGTTAAAATCGGAATTTGTCAGATAAATCCAAATTGTCAAAGAATTTACCAATGAGTGTTTATCAGACCTTTTCTGATTAATCAAAAAACGCGGAGCCCTACTTATAACCAAGTGTCTCTTGTAGCAGCATCTCTTGTAGCAAGATTCTACTGTAATCATATTTGCAACTTCCCTGCAAAATGATGACTTTCTGTCAAGAACTGGAAAAAAAAAAAGGCTGATTCAGAGAGTTTTCTGCTCATTTTCAAAAAGGAAAACAAAGAAGACACTCGTCTCAATTTTACAAAAATTTTTTTTGGAAGCCTTCTTAGGCCAAGAAAAATATGGGTGTTATTGAGTGTTATTTTATACGTCGCAATTTCCATGTTTCACAAAATATAAGGGGCTAGTGCAGCCTATTTCGAGCACGTAACATGTACTATTCATCATGCTCTCTAGTATTGTCACGTGGTGGTGACACACGCAGCACTCGAGATGAAGCACGCAGGACACAAGGTGATGTCAGGCGAACTGTTTATTGGGCGAACTTGTGCCCAGCAAAACAAGGCCAATCACAATTCACAGCAACAGCGGCGTGAACAGTCGTCGGTCGACGGAAAGACTGACAAGCGGCGTAATGCGTCGGCTTTTATACACGCGTCATAACGCGTTCTCGCATTATCTCTGGAGTTCCAGAATTCACTGAAATGTGCGCGTCAAGCATGCAAAGTCTCAAGAATGGTCGACACGGTTCCAGAAGTGGCATTTGAGACAAATGCGGCCTGCGTTGCGCGTAACAGAAAGTGATAACAGCGCTCGCCGCAAACATTCAAAACGTGCGCGCGTGCCACTAGGAAGTGATAACGGCTTTCCACTTAAACCAAAACAACCGCATGTGTCAGTATTATATTGAGGTCAACCTCACCACTGTCTGCCTGGGCGACTGGAGCCTCGTCAAGCCAAACAACTTTTGGCTTTTTCTCCAGTTTTCCTTTTCCCTTTGGTTATGAAATGGTGAAAAAAAATTTTGATTGATTTATTCATGCTGACAGCAGTGTCTGCTGGATCAGTTGGTGTTGTACGTGAATTGACATTTCTTATTTATGACAGCAGAATAACTTCTCTTTGGTGGCCTCTTTTCAACAATAATCTATGCTCGGATGTTATTGGTACTTTGTGTGTGTATGTGTGTGTGTGTGTGTGTAGGGGGAGGTTTACTTTCATGATTTTCATTGCACTTTCCACAGTGCTAGTCCTTATCTCATTCCCCCTCTGAACATTGTCCTCACACGCAGCTGCTGTTCTTCCCTAACCGGAAATGTATGTGCCCTGCACTGGTGGATTGTCTCTTCATGCTCCTTATGTGCTGGATTGCAAGGCTTGTTGCACCATGCAACCGGAAGTGATATTTATTCTTTGGTGGTCACTTATTTGTTTGATGTTGGCTGCAATTATTCTTGAACGAACTGTGGCCGATTGTCAGCACAATAGCTGTGGCACAGCCACTAACTAGGTTAAGTTGGTCACATTTTTTTATTTGTTGTAACTTGTTAGGAACTCAAATAGTGCAACATGTTTTATACAGAATGGTAGGCAATGTCCGTGATTTTAACCATAATGATGTTGAAAAATTAAATGTGACCTCTTTTCAAATTTGACAACTTTGGCAAACCAGTTATGTTTCAGTGCAATTTCAAAAATATAACCGTGCTTTACAGTGTTAATGAAAATTATTTCATAAGTGCAATTATACAAGTTAACATGGAGTGAGTTTCATTAGACTCATTTTACCTAGAGCAATAAATTCCTAAATTTCTGGTACTTTGCTCCATTTCCCATGCTTACGGTTTATTCTTCTCAAGATTTCTTCAGTACCAAAGTGGCATAAAGTACTCGAAAGGAAGAATTTCACTTGGTCTTTGTTGGAAGCAAACATTGCAATGAAGAAGTGTACAGTTTTTTACTACATATGCTTAAAGTTGAGAAACTGCAAAATTTGCACAAATGGCTTTTGATGGCTGAAATTCATACTTTTTCTTTCTTTATACTTCGATTGAGATGACCCCACTGGCGGAAAGATTGTGTGTTGCATTGGCTTAAACGATGCCACTTCTCCTCATTTAACATTGGTTTACGTTTTTATTTCTTCATGCAAAGATGGGAAAACTGATGTTTGGTAACTCAAGCGGCAAACATACGAACTAGAGTTAAAGTGCGGTCACATGACCTTCTACAAATATATGCAATATTTTATCTGTTTATTAGTATCGGACTGCATGAAACTTTTGATATTATATGCTTTTTCTCACTTACAGTGTGCAGATAACCCTTTGTTTATAGGGAGCGTTGCTACTGTGCGCTTTTGCCGTCACGTGCGAAAGTGTGGTTTCGGATCTAGCTGACCTAGCTTGGCACGGCTATCGCCAGAATGACGGTGCCGTAGCCCCGCCACTCATGACGTAGGCGCAGACATGCGAAAGAACGCCTTGCAAATAAAATATTGGCCTGGCCAGCAATGCTAACTCATCGCACTGTCTTTTTATTTTAAAAAGTAGTCGAAAAGGTCAAAATGTAGGTAGTTAACCTAAACTGCGCAGACTCCTGCGAAAGCGTGGTGGATTATCGGCATCGCGACCACTTTTCAACGTTGCTAGAGTGCGCACTCTGCCTTTTTCATAGGCTTCCCAGATCGAAAAATTGCATGTGCGAAATATCCACGCGGTTTTGGAAGTAACCGCTGCAGGTGAAAACAGTACAGGGGGCGAGCTTTTTATTGCGCCATAAAAATCAAGGTCCTTAAAAATCAGTTGTCAGTCCCTTTAAGGCAAACAAAGTTTCTTTTCATGGAACTATGTTTAGAATCATTGTTCTAGCTTCCAGAACTACACCTAAGGTAAATTTCATCAAAATTGGGAATGATTACCCGGACCACCTGCTGGTTTTTATCTAGATTCACCCTGGGTGTCTAAGCTAGCGCAGAAATTTTGCTCATAGCTCATCAGTTGTTCCAAGTAACAGTCTCTTACTGGTGTTTGCAGCATGGATAGCAGAGTTACTCTATTTACCTATCTTTTTAATGCTCTACTGCCGCAAAGCATTTGCTTTTGTTCTTCTTGTGCCATTCTTTCCATGCAGGCAGCAAGCAAAGCCTTAAAATTGAAGGTGCATTTAACACTCAAGCATTATTTTCAGAAATTGATGTGCAAAATGCTCCTGACATTGCAGGCAATCCACAGGCAGGGCTCGGGACAGTGGTCAGCTGTAGCAACAGGTCAAGGAAATGGCAGCGCCAGCTCATTGCCAGCAGAAGCATGCTCCGAGTGTGGGAGGTGCTTTCGTGTGCGACGCTTGCTTCAGCTGCATCGTGACTCTGTTCATCGAAAACTTCGCCCTTTCCTCTGTTCTTACTGTGGCCACCGGGCATCATCACAGAGCTCACTCAAGATGCACCTCCGCCAGCACACGGGGGAAAAGCCATTTGCTTGCAATCTGTGCGAATACCGCACAGGTGACCACAACTCACTCCGCAGACATAAGATGCGCCACTCTGGTACCAAGCCCTACAAGTGCCCATACTGTCCTTATGCATGCATCCAGGTGGGTTGCTAGATATTCACCTTTCATTTGTTTATTTTATATTTTTACCATTTTCTTTCATTTTTCATTCAGAAAAAAAAATTGTGGAAGTTTGTGCGAAGTCGCGCAAAGCTGAAAGAAGCGCTGACACAAAAAATAACAACAAAAAAATTTTCGTCTTTTTTTTTTTCTGCAATATGTAGCTGGGAAACTTGTCATAGCATGTCACATCAATTGCTCCAGCACGTGACAGATAATTGTTTACAGCGTGTTTATTACCAACTAGTTTCAGTTTCGGTTTAGGGGAGCTCCAAAAACAAGCCACTGGGTGCAAGGGGCAACACCTAGCGTTCGCAATCGGGTAAACTAATTCGACTGTATGAGCACACAGAACTGTGACTCACTTCCACATGACCTGCAACGCGTGTTCGTTTTCTCTCACCTGTCACACGTCCTGCACATTGTTGTTGTCGTTGCTATCATTGTCATCAGGTGGCAACAATTTTCTTGAGGCCTGGTATTGCCAGGAGTTTACTAATGCAGGTGTGGCAAACGGGCAACGGTGGCTATGACAACGTCATTGCTAGCTGCACTGCTTGCAGTTCAGCTGCTGTGGTGATGCCGCGAAAGTTAGGGTCCCCTTGAGGTCACCTTTGGTGCTGTCAATGCCATGACGTGCTCCGTGTAGCGCTTGACTGCGCACGCGAACTTCAGTATTCACTTAAATTACCTTCCGAGCTACGTTCACTGTTAAGATTTGGTAGATGACATGTGCATGTCCACAAAAATCAATCCCGTGGGCCATCTCAGCAGCAAAATTTTGGTGCCGCTGCCTCTTTAAGGAAAACATTGAAGTTAGTTGACCGTCATGTCTAGCAATCATGCGAAAGCATAGTTGACTGAAATTCAAAATAGATGAAACACCACGTCATTCATGGCAGTTCCCAAGTTTTATCAATTATTGATCAATTATTGATCGGCTATTGAGCTATTGGTCGGCACCACCAAGTCATTCCCGGCAACTTCCAAGATTTATGTACTATTGATCAATTCTCGATTAGCTATTGATCAGCTATCACATGGTATCGACATGCTCCAGGGCTAACCTAGGCACTGTTAAGTCATTCCATCTATTTTCCAAGATTTATTGATTATTGATAGATTATTGGTAGGGGTGTGCAAATACAAAAATTGCCGAATACGAATCAAATATGAATAAGGCAAAAAAAAAAAAAGCAGGCCTCGAATATTGAATCAAATATTGAATATGTGTGTAGTAATAAAATGTCAAAGAGGAGGCAACAGCGAGATTTATTATTTTCAAAAGAAATTAATGAAATATGCTGCAGCACATTGATGAGACTTATGAAAAAAAATTTCCTTATTTACTAGCAAAGCAAACGGCCTTTTTTTTCCTGAAACAAAAAAGCAAATTTGGGGGGTGCATTTATCATGTAGGGTAAACTTTACGAAAACTTTTTCGAAATGAGCAAAACATTTTACACGCAAAAAAGACAGTGTTGCGACCCATGGTATTGCTTAGAGCCATACGTATAATGAAATTTTATTTTAAAAAAAGAACAGTAGAAAGGACCTATGGTGTCGGTACCATGCAACTCGGCAACTGCTGCGAGAGCCTTTATGGCAGTCATGGGCACGTTACCAGTAAAAAGTAACAGTGTTACAGTTACCTAAGCCAGAAAAGTAACTCTGTTACAGTTACAGTTACCGAGTTTACAAAAGTAACTTGTTGCAGTTACTGCTAAAAAGTAACGTCGTTACTTCTCTGTTACTGTGCAAGATTAATCCAAACTAGAAGAGAAGCTCAGGGGAAGATCAAGGCTTGAATCGATGAACAGATTGCTAAAAACAATCTAGAACAAAGAATGTCACAGGAGCCAACGTTTCAACAAGTGGACTTGTCGAAGCTTTGGATCTTGTGACATTCCCTGTTCTAAGTCATGTTTAGTGATCTATTCATTGTACAAGACTAATGCATCGCAAACCAAGTTATACAGTCTCTTAATAGAAAAGTGTGAAGGCATATGGTTAGTCAAAATTTCTCGTGGTAAAATGCCATATAAACAGAATGGAAAGGAGCTCACTCAAAAGCCCAACACCAGCAATCGTTGTGTACGACCCATTTTTCTGTAACAACTTTTTATTGATTGCTGTAACTTTCTTATTGATTGCCGGGAGTTTATTTTCAAAATCCATTGGACAGCCTGGCGTGGTGCCACAAAGGACTGCTGCACGCTCGTAAATGAAATCAGAGCTCATCCTGAGACGTGACATAGAGGATAGGCCTCTTAGAGCCACATTGCCGCTGCTGTTTTGGGAAGTGCTTTTTGAAAGTACCACCGCTTTGAGGACTGAACGTGTGCGAGGCATTTCAAAGCTTCTGTTTCTACGTGGTTTCCGCGCGGGTTGTCATGAAGTCGATCGTAAATGCTGCGCGACAAATGCTGCATTAAAAAAAAATGACAATGCTGCACTGGCCTCTGAACAAAAGCGTCTTTCGTCACTGACCAACCATACTGCCACGTGGAGCACCTTTCTCTGCATTGGGCGGGGAGAACCCTTCGCCGCCCTTTCGTACTTTTTTGTCGCTGACCGGAGGTGAATTGCTTGGCTTCGTAGAAAAAAAACCTTCATTTACCCCTTCTCCCTGAAACACGTCAGCCGACTTCAGGAAAAAAAAAAAAGAAGGTAAGAGATGTCCATGTTCTGCACAGCATCGCAGTACAGGGGATAGATAGTAAAAGTATTCCACTATTGCGACACTGATACATTCTGCAAATGTATCGCGATATTCCTGTATCGTGATATTGCACAGCCGATCATTTAGGGGGTGTTGCTGCTGGATATATATATATATATATATTGTTAAAGGGAGTAACTGGTAACGGTATTTCGAGTTACAGTTACTGTGTAAAACGTAACAGTGTTACAGTTACAAGTTTTTGTAAATTAGAAGTAACTGGTTGCGGTATAAGGTTACTGAAAAAAATAACTAGTTACCGGTAACACGCTGCTAGTAACTAGTTACTGCCCAACACTGCTTTATGGTGGCCGCGTTGTGTTCGAATGGGATGGCCTTTCCCTTCTGATAAACTCTTGGTTAGCTCACAGTGCCACGAAACTGGAAAAATGACGACGCTGTCGAACAGTCAACAGTGAAAAAAATGAACGAGTGGCATGCGACGGTCTTCGCCGCACATATGGTTTCCATAGTTTCTATGTTGCCATGGGTCCTGCCCGTAACGGCGCACACGATGCATAGGCCAATTATCCTCTTGCGGCCAATTGAAAAAAGGACGCTGTACGTGTCGCCGAAGCAATTTTGGAGACGCCCAGCCGCATCAGCGTTCAGTAGCGTTCGTCGGTGGTCGTAACGGGAAAACTGGTGTTTCCAACAACAACATGCAAGACTACTCACCATCACTTTTCTCCCTCATATCTGTGCTGAGCCTCTCAGTTTTGTCCATTAAGCATGACGTCTGAGATTGCATTGTGGCAATCTCGGAGACCACACCCCGACCATGCTTAGGCTTAGAGCACCAGCTTGTGCAGTACGCTGCAGCGAGCGGTGTAAAGGAACTACGATAGCACGGAGGAATGCAGCAGTGCGAGTAAATGACACTACCACTGTTTGCACGCGGCTGCGTGTGGCAGTTTTATCGGGATGTGGGAGTTTTCAATCGTCACGCCAAACGGCTCGCGAACACCACATATCGAGTGAAGTGTAATGCCACAGTGCAGCTGTTCTCTGGACTGCAGGGGTTCAAAGTTGGGGGGTGCGTTTATTACACAGGAGAAAAAAAAAAGATTTTCGTTTTCTTTGCGCCACCAGTGGTGCGGTGGTGTGCATGGTGGCACAAAAAACAAAAAAAAAATGTTTTTGATGCAAAGAAATGTTTTAGCGATGCAAAGTTGTCCATGATCTCGTCATGCCGACACGGTGACGGCAAAACACCCACAAGACCTTTTCTTTATTTTTCCGTAGCATGGAACACATTGACTCCTTCGTCGAACGGCCCGTCTGATGCACGTGTCCTGCGCACCTGTACAGCGACCTTCTATGGCGCGAGAACCAGCACCGCTTGTGTTTTCATTATCAAAACGTAGTCAATGCCACAGGGAGCCAGTCCTTGCATGCAGTGCGCTAACTGCATGCTCGCGCCATCACCACCACGGAGGTGCTTGTTGTACCGTGCACGCTTTCTTGCTGTCAAAGCATTCTTTGTACCCACTCCTCTTCTGACTATACAGGACTGCAGGACTGCGGCAAGTGTCTGGTTAGATCAGCGCGGCAACAGCGTTTGATCAATTTAAGCCCACTTCGCGTCGCCGTGGTATACTTCGTGTTCCCACAATGGTACAAAACAGCAGTGCGCTTGGATTCTGTACTATGCTAATAGCGCTGTTTTACATGAGGTGCCAATCTGATGGGTGAAGATCTGTTATCGTGATCAGTTGTTAATCAGTTCTGGTGTGTTTGTGCTTTTGTTGCCACTCTCGATTCGAATTCGTGCAAGTGTACACGGGTGTACACTTGCACGATGATGGCTTGTTTTCACCTTCACCTTTTCTTTTTAGAGATGGTAGGATGCAGACTGTATGCACTGATCACGTCGTTCATGTCAGCAGATGCGTGGATGCGCATAATATGAATAGCACATCTTGTTTTGCGCATCTGCGTGCAGGTTTTTTTTGTAGCATATCACCGTGCATATCACCATGCACCTTAAGCTGGCCCTGCAGCAGATGACAGGCCTGCACCTCAACGTTTGATTCACACATTTTGGCAGTGGCACATGGAGCTCCATCTGCAAGGCGAAAATGGGTGCTGGGAACTGCTGCACCAGGTGTCGACACCACTTGCACCTTTTTGTACGGGTTCCGTGCACCTTTTCTGAATCGAACGGCACACATTTATTCCCACTCGTTTCCGTCTGTGAAATGAATACAGGCAAAAGACAAGCCATCATGCTATCTCAATCGTGTGTGCATGATGTACCGGTCCGCTAAAAATCTGTTAAATATGTGCGTCTCTTAAATCCGTCGGTGCTTTTGTCGCTAGGAAAGCAACTCATGTTCACAGAGAAATAGAAACGAGGCTGAACGGCGATTTTACGCGCAGCAGCCACCGTTCCAAGCACGCGCAATGCTAATATCCTTGGTGAGATCAACTGCGCGGCGGTGACAGTGTGGATTTTATTTTTCCGGCGTTAAAACAATGAAGGTATTTGGATGAAAAAAGGTGTTACATCGTTCCCGGCATGTCATGGATGCACGTTGGGTGCACAGCGGTGCACAGCAGTGAGAAAACATCGCAAAGCGACCCCAAACAAGCAGCAGGTAACAGCCACAGCAGGTAGCAATGCCACAAGTTTAAGGTTCCAGCGCCCCAAAGAACATGGTGGATGACGCTTGTGAAGATGTTGACAGATGGTGCTCTACATTTTGAATATCCCCTATTGGTGGCCTGGTATAAGATATTCTTGGGTGATTCCACGCAAGATCAAAGCATGGCTGGTGACCCTCTTAAATTTATTTCAAAATTTTATATAGCTGCCCGATGAGTGGAAAGAAGAGATCCGCAATTGGTTTTGCTAGCAAAAATTTTTTCGAAGCGCCAGGAGTGAATAATGACGAATAGGTGGAGTGCCGTGCTTACTTGCTCTTCTGTTTTGGCCAACTTTGGTTATTAATTACGCAAACTATATTAAGGTTAGGCGGCTGAAATTTATTTAAGTAATTATGTGCATGCTTCTGCTTGTGTTCAATTATTTTTGCTTTTTATGGGGAGTGTAGATATCTTTAAAAATTCTCAAAATCGGCCCAAAAAGCATTTTTCTGTCTACTTTGCAGGCTTATATCTCAAAAAAGGCTTGTGGCAGAGCGGCGAAAATTCCGCATTACATTCTAAGCATACTCGTTTGTCAAACTGCAAAAGCTTATATTTATATGACTTTTCAATAAAGAGATACGGGCGGACTAACTTCAAGAAAACACCAAACAATGGAAATTTCTGACGACAATTTAAAAAGAAACCCATTTTTGATATTTTTTAAACTTTGTACACTTATTCTCCTTCACATTGGCTTTCACAGTCACCAAAAACATATTGCATAATTTTGTTCCACTAGGAGTTACAGGCCGTCGAATTAGACACTTACGCAATGATAGGCAATTGTTGTTGATCCCGCTTCTTCCTCGCTGAGTGCATAGAATAAAGACAGAATTGAATTTATGGTCCTTAAGACGCCAGCAGCACCGAAAAAAGGTGTTGGTGGCACTGATGACGTCAATTTCGAAATGATTTGGTTACCCGAGCAGCCGTGAGCGCAGGGCTACCAAGTAGGTGCGCGCCCCCAGATGCTCTCTCTAAGAGAGGCCCAGTCGGAGCTCCTTTTCTCCTCCTCAGACCTAAAGTGCTCGAAACACTTCTTGGGTAACTTCAATGCGTGTGCACTGGAGATTCGCTATCCATTCTGCCTTTTGGTCGCACCGCAGTGAGGCGCTGATAACAAGGCAGAGATGGAAGCAAGATCAAAACACCATCAAGTACCTATGAGCGCTCGCCTCACGCGCGCGCTCGCCAGAAAAATTGTGCACCGCCACTTGTGATCAGTAGAACGCATGAACGTGGCACTCCAGTGCCAAAGCAAGGTATAGAACGCCAAAGGAAACAAAAGCAAAACAATCGGGTAACCGGATGCATGCACCTATCTCAGATTAGATTCTACACCTTGCGACCACGCTGGGTAAAATGTTATCCCCAGCGTGATGTGTGTGTTTGTGCCGATTGCACCAACTGTAAGCTTTGCCTTGCCGCTATTGAGAACATTACTGGCCACAGAATTGATGCTGGTGAGCTTCACTCAGCAGTTGTTCGCATTCCATCACCATCAGAGTGCCTTTTAGGCGAATGCAATCAGTGTCCAAAAGGCAGGTCCCTGACACTGGAGGAACTCAATATCCCAGAAGACGAAGAAATATTGCTAGCAATGTGGGAGGCAGGTGACCTTGTGAGAAAAGTTTTGGGTGCTGACACTTTTTTTAATGATCTTCGAGTATTGGTGGCAAGGTGGATCATGCACAACCACATCAGGAAGACACAGTGTAGAGCTATATACGAGGAAAAGCAATGCACGCAGCTTGGAAGCATTGTATTCCACTTTGATTTTGCCGAAAACTGGACTCGGGGTTTGCACAGCCCCTTGAAATCCTTGAATATCCTTGATTTTAATAATATAAGTTCAAGGGCCCTTGAAACTCTTCGAATACCCGTGAGATCCTTTTAATCCTTGAAAATGCCGTGGTATTTGCTCCGCAAGAGGAAATTAACGATGTACCTCTGTAAGTCACGCTGTTTTTAAAGGCATTTTCACCTACGAATGACCATGAAAACAAGCGTTGTTGACTAAAGGGCGTCAGGAAGTTTCGGTTTTAAATTACACAGCCTCACGTCGTCTGGCAACTAATATTGATTGGAAGTCCAATCCAAGGCATATCGCTCGGTCGGGCTACGGTCCCTAAACTGCCTCTGCCGTCTCCGCGCCGTTAATGCATGCGAAGGCGGCGCTGCTATCATCAGAGAAGAATACAAAGCTCCAAAAAACTCTGAAGTGCTTCCTGGAGTCAGTGGATCGCTTTTCAGAAGACGCCGAAGCAAATAATGACATGTCTTGTCAGAGCCAACAGTTTCCGTCAGACAGCTAAAGAAAAAAAATAATAAAGAGGCGGGAATTGCTGCTCTTGAAAAAAATCCACAGCATATCCACGGAGTGAATGATGATGAGTGGGCGAAGCTCCGGTGGTTCATCGTAGATCGTGCCGAGTTTTGGATTAATTTAGTTAACGCGCATGCTACGAATCCTTATGGTTCAACTACGCACAGGTGAAATCTCCCACCGGCACTTCATTGCAAGTCAAGATCCAGTGCCTATATATATATATATATATATATATATATATTGGTGGCCGGTGAACGGTTCTCCAGCGCGAGCAGTCAGTATTTTTCAATCAAGAAACTCGCTAGAAGACGCTGCCTGCGCCAACGCTGTCTCTCGCGGGTGAGGGCGCGTTCTCCTTCTTTGCGAGCTGGTAGAGCGTTCATCGAAGAAAGAGCGTTTCCATAGTCAACGCGCGCCTTTCGCTCTCTCTCTCTCTCTCTGTCTCTCTCTCTCTCACAAGACAGCAGATGGAAGAGTGAGAGAGCTCGCGCGCCGGGAGGCACGCGCCGAGGGCGAGCGCGAGCCTCCCGGCGGCGCGAGGTGGCTACGTATACATACTACAGTGAAACCTCGTTAAACTGTAGTTGGCTGGAGCTCGGAAAAAGTACGTACTAAACGGTAGTACTGCTTAACCGAAAAAGCGTGAGGGTCGCCCACTTACCTTTCAAAAAGAGGAACACTCAAGAGAGTGCGATGAAAGGGCAAAAAACATTCAGTATTTATTAACGTCGCGTGACAAAGTCAGTTATTTTCATTTGACGCCGCGGCGGCCTAGCAGCAACGACAGCGGCCTCAAACTCGCTTATGCTACGAGCCAGCTTTTCCGCCAGCCCCCTCTTCTCGGCAAACACCTGCAAGAGGCTGACGCAACGCGCAGCTTCTGCCACAGTCGGACCTGAATCGTCAGCGCTTTCACATTCTGTGTCATCCTCATCACTTTCGTTTGGCGACACGTTTGACGACAGAGGCAACGATGGCTTTGTAGGAAGTGTCTGGAGAAGTCTGAACCTCGCTGTCTATATCTCGGAAGTCGGGGAAGGAAATGCCTTCCGTAACCCCCTGCCGCTCCAGCACTTCAGCGAGCAGAGTCTCGCAAGCCTCGTCGACGATATCTGAAGTCTGGTCGACCGTGCTACTAGCGTCATCTCCGTCACCCGCACACACATTGAAGCCAGCGCGTTTGAAGCAATTTTGCAGTCGTTTCTTCAACCTGGCGCCACGAGTACTCGAGCAGGTGAATTGCGCCCATCAGGTCTATGGAAAAAGCTTTGCCACATTCAATGGCAAGAAGAAATCTGCGGAGCAGGTTCTTCTTATAAAGCTGTTTCACTGCCCGAATGACGCCTTGGTCCAAGGGCTGGGCAATTGCCGTGGTGTTGGGTGGCAGAAACGCCAACTTCACAGCCGTGAGGTTATCCACAGTGACGTGCGCCGATGCGTTGTCTAAAACAACCACAACTTTTCTGTTTTTGGCCGCAAAGCGACGATCAATGAGGCGGATGTACTCCTCAAAGAGTTTTGCTGTCATCCACGCTTTGCTGTTGCTCCGGTAGATGACTCCAGATGGCAGTCAGGCACCTTTAAAACATCTTGGCTTTGCCGACTTTCCGATGACGAGAAGCAGAGTTTTGTCAGCTCCCAACATATTCACACAAAACGCCACCGAAATCCTGTCCTTCGCATGCTTGCCGCCGGTGCACGTCTCGCCTTTGAACGCGAGCGTTCTGTCTGGAAGAAGCTTAAAAAACAACGCAGATTCGTCCATGTTATAAATGTCACCGGGTGCGTAGTCCTCCAAGATGTGCCTCAGCTGACCGTTTTGCCACTGCTCTGCGCCATCTACGTCGGCAGCAGCACCTTCTCCCGAAATGGACCTCGTCGTTATGCCGTGCCTCGCCTTGAATCTGGCGAGCCAGCCATTGCTACACACAAAGTCGTCGTGCTTCAGCTGTGAGGCAAAAACCAGGGCCTTCTCCACGAGGAGGGGTCCGCTAATAGGCAGGTTTTTCGACCGCGCAGCCTTCAGCCACTTCACCAACGCCTCCTCTACATCCGAAAACGGCGAACTGTGTAGCCGGCACCTTTTCGCGGTTGCAGCAGCACTGCCGAGCAACTTCTTTCTCGAATTCCAAGTTCCACACACAGTCGTTAACGGCAGGTCTCTCTCGCATGCCAGTGCCGACTTTTTCGTGCCGCGTTCGATAGCACGAATGATGTCCAATTTTTCTTCTATCTTGAGCACACGGTGCTTCTGTCCGAGCTTCGGCATGGCGAAACAGAACAAGCACACGGAGACAAGTGAAGCGATAAGTGGAAAACGACGCACGACTACCACGGCGCCGAAGGAACGAAGATGACAAGAAGCAAGTGCCCACCCACGACCTCCTCAACCTCCTAGCGCCGCCGCGTGGCAAACATCAGAAGCCTAGCGCTGCGCTCTTGATCCAAGAGATGGCGCTCCTCAACGAAGCCATCGTCATCATCAACGCAGTCGAGCAACGCCTGTTTCGATCTCCGAGGCTTGCTGTCGGGCCGCTCCGTGGTAGGGAGTGGCCTACATGGACTGCTTTCCTACTCCGTGGGATGACATGCCACCACGATTGCTCACCGAAAAACGGAAACGCTACGTATTAACCGATATGTGCGCAATAAAGTGGTACGCTTTATGCGGATACAAAATGCATTATGCTCAATGGCCGCTTAGTGGGGGTTTGCCTTTACTACCTTTAAAACGAAACTACTGTTTAAGCGGGTACGGCTTAACGAGGTTTCACTGTACTACACAGGAGGGAACGACCCACACCCTAAGGAGCTTCGCCCCTAAAAGAAATTAGTGCGAAAGTAGAGCTCGTTTCTTAAGTCATGTGCGGGAATACGATTACGTGAACACTCCTTAAATTTTCCTTTTTGCGTCCTTGAAATCCTTGAAGTGTCCTTGAATTTTCAGCAAAATATTGTGTACGAACCCTGTGGACTGTCATGCTTCCTGATGAAGTTAAGGCATACCACAGGCACAAGCAATGAGTATCCGTCTTTACATGCATGGTCACAATGAGAAAATCTGCGAAGAGTTTTGCTGTTGTTAGTGACAACTTGAGCCACGACTCCACTCACGCCTGCTTGGCTCTAGCGAAAGTGAAAGAATGGGTGGAAGACAACGTGCCGGTTTTCTCCAAGGTGACATATGTGAGTGATGGAGCCGCCAGTCATTTCAAACATAGGTATCAGGTTTTCAAGTTCGGAAAGAGCTGTCATCCCAGTACCCAATGGGTATTCTCAGCAACTAGACACAGGAAAAACGCGTGCAATGGAATCGGAGGTCTCGTCAAGCATCAGGCAATGCTCAACAACTTGAGGACAAACCCTGAAAGTGCAATTCGGACAGCCAGAGACTTTTTAACTGTTTTATCAGAGAAACTGAAAGGTGTGCATCTAAGTCGCCTTGAAAAAAAAAAGAAGTTGTTGCCTTCTGTGAGTTAAAGAGGGAAGAGTGGATGAGGCTACTCACGTTCCATGGTCTTGGCATGCCTGGCAACTATCCACGTCAACGGAAGCATCTCCTGGCTTGTACGTGGCACAAATAGTCGGGTCTGCTTGGAAGGAGTTATGTGTACATGAATGAAGAAATCTGAACTGTCTAATCAATCGAATAAACGATTTCAGCCCAGAAACATGATTTAATGAAGTGGTTCTTCTTGACCTTCACAAATTTTCTATTTTGTTAAAGATTATTTCGAAAGCACTCTTTGTTTATTGCATTTTTATCCTTTCTCTTTTTTTTGGGGGGGGGGGGGGGGAATCTAAGCTACGCATCGAGTCCTCACTGCCTTTTTGCTGAGGTAAAGGCAGAAAATATCTGTCTGCACTCCGATGCCGCAGCGCATTGTGATGATTTAGCAGGTTCTTGAACAGATTCGTTTTCGGACGACTCTCTCAGGCGAAGCCTCCGAGAGTCTAATTGAGGACAAAGCCGTTCTTCACACAAGACACAAAGCTTTTAATATAAACTAATAAGAAAAGAGAGAAAATGAAACAACAAGCACTTGAGAAATAAAAGCATGACAAAACGGAGAAATGAGTTCTAATAAAGTCTCTATAGGTGCTACGTGAGTCCTGGCGATTTAATCTCTAAGGTTCCGACAGTGATGTGTGAAGGCGACGCAGGAGAAGTGCATGGCTCACCGAATCGTCGATCGGCTGGATTGAAGATGTCTGATCGAAGCGCAGACGGCTCGGAAACGACCACACCGGATGTCTCGTTGCGACGGAGGACGTGGGCGGCTAGGCGGCTCGATGAGATGGTAGCGGCATCTTGGCCAGGCATCTGAACGTGGAACTCGGACCCGCAGCCCGACTGCTCACACTATGCCTGCGGGCACAAGATCGAGTAAGTCCTCGCCTGGAGCTTGCGAGTCGCTGGAGTTCTAATGGCTGGGATCAGGTCAGCAGGAGGTCCCAGTCGGGTGAAGCCCTTGTGGCTCGGGTCCGGAACCCGACTGCCGTCTTCAACGCCCGGCCCGATGGACAATCCGCTGCCTTCCGCTGCTTTTCTCAAACCCTCCTGCCTGGAACTCTCCTGGAACTCCCCGAAGAATCCAATGCTGCAAGCTTTTCTTTTCCTTCTGCTTACTTGTTCTTCTCTGATTGGCCAGCGCTGTGTCCCCGTGTTCTCCAGCTATTCGCCGTTGGGGACACCGTGGATCTTTGTGGTTGGCTGCTTTGTTCTCTTCTCTTATTTAATTTTGCAAAACGCCACGCCTTTCTTTCTTATTCGTCGTCGTTTTTCATGCACTGTTATTATCTGGTCCACGAGCGTCTTCTCGTCTTCTTTTTCTTTGCATCACCCACTTTTTGTTTTTCACGCGCACTTTTCAAACCGCACACATCACACATCACACGCATCAAAGAACCCCACACGTACAAAACTGATCCATAATCATTCATTATTGTGTCCCTCACAGCTAATATGCAGCGTTCAGACATAAATGACCAGGCACATTATCATGCCAAAATTAAAACACCGTACGCGATCACAAATGTCAGAATAATGAGACGTGCATGGTTCGCTGAGCCTTCCATAAGGGTTTAAGTCGACGGCCTGTAACTAGTGGAACAAAATTATGCATTATGTTTTTGGTGACTGTGAAAGCCAATGTGAAGGAGAATAAGTGTACAAAGTTTAAAAAATATCAAAAATGGGTTTCTTTTTAAATTGTCGTCAGAAATTTCCATTGTTTGGTGTTTTCTTGAAGTTAGCCCGCCCGTATCTCTTTATTGAAAAATCACATAAATATAAGCTTTAGCAGTTTGACAAACGAGTATGCTTAGAACGTAATGCGGAATTTTCGCTGCTGTGCCACAAGCCTTTTTTGAGATATAAGACCGCAAAGTAGACAGATAAACGCTTCCTGGAATGACTTTGAGGATTTTTATAAAAATATCTACACTCCCCATGAAAAGCAAAAATAATTGAACACAAGCAGAAGCATGCTTATAATTACTTAAATAAATTTCAGCCGCCTAACCTTAATATAGTTTGTGTAATTAATAACCAAAGTTGGCCAAAACAGAAGAGCAGGTAAGTGCGGCACTCCACTTCTTCGTCATTGTTGACTCCTGGCACTTCAAAAAAATTTTTGCTAGCAAAACCAGTTGCGAATCTCTTCTTTCCACTCATCGGGCAGCAATATATAAAATTTTGAAATAAATTTAAGAGGGTGGCCTGCCATGCTTTGTTTGATCTTACATGGAATCACACTCTTTAGCCCATGAGACAACTGCCGGGTGAATTTTATACCCGAGCATCTTTTCTATGAGTAAGGCACGGAGTGCTGTATGCAACACTTTCCTAAAATCGAAGAAAATACATTCAACTGCAAGCCATTTATCTAATGCAGGAGCAATGTCGTTTGTGAATTCCAGCAAATGCATAACACAGGAAAATCGTTTACAAAATCCATGTTACATGATCTAATCACAGAATGAGTATTCAAGTGAGCTACAGTACTCGTGAATAGAATGTGCTTCGTTATTTTACATGCAACGGATATCTGCTGTATTCTTATGTGTTCTCTCAAGATGTGTGTTTGCTCAAGACGAAGAGCATTTTCCGGCAGATGGAATCGTTATTTCTTAACCCACCTCATAATGCCCCCTCAAGGGGCTTTTAAGGGAAATAGTGTGGTCTCTGTTAAATGGTTATAACTTCATTATACAGCTTAGACTCTGCAGTTGAAACATGCATCCTGAAGGATTATACAAATAAAATAAGCTAATGTTTGGTATTTACTGACTACTTGATTAAAGTGGTGAGCTAGGCTTGTTGGTACATAGGTAGAAAAATGCAGCTCAGAAGCACATGCAGGAAAGTGAGACGACAAAAACTAGTGTTTATCTTTGTTGTCCTGGTTTGTTGGTTTCTGTCTCTGTCCTGCATTCTTTTAACTGACTACCCTGTGATTTATCATGCGAGTGATGTCCGTCTCTGCAGGTAGTCTTGAAGATTTGACAGGATTGCGCTATCTGCTACAGGGAACATTAGATGACCGTGTCTGTCCCAAAAAGTCACTTGGCTTATCTGGAAACAAAGAAAATAATAATGCCAGTCACATAGCTTTTTTCAGAATGGCTGAAATATTGTTACTTTGAGCATGTATAGGTTTCTTCTCTACAGTTGTATTTTTTTTTTTTTTGTCTACAGTTGTACAGTTGGTCTAGTCTCTTGCCATTTCTGGAAGAGTTACCTTTACTTTGTGCAAAGCGCTGTTGATAGCAGTCATCTGCACTGTTCTGTCAAAATGTAGGTGGTTAATCAGAGCTGCACTCACTTCTCTGAAAGCAGAATGATGGGCGGCTTTCCCAATCTGTGAGGTCGGCTATCGGTGTTATTACTTTTCAATGTTGCTAAAGGGTGCTCTACCTTTTGTAGAGGCTTCTCATATGGAAAAATTCGGCTTGCAAAATACCCATGCACTTTTGGAAGCAACCGCTGCAGGTCTAAACTGTACTAAAGGTGAACGTTTTGCTGCACCATAAAATAAAAAATGGGGTTTTTAAAAATTAGTTGCCAGTTTCTTGAAGGCAGTTTGATTATTTGGACATTTCTTGTGATGACTTTTCTCATGTAATAAAGCAGTTGACAGTGGCTACACTTTCCGTGAAGCATGGAATTTCAATATAAAAGTAGTATTCGGATATAACAAAGTATACGGCTGAGTTGGTTTTTAAGGTTCAACTCTACTTACTGGCACTTGTTTTAGGTGACTGTTGGCTTCATGTTTCCTTTGAGGCCAGTCTTATGTTTTCATGTAAGATGCAATGTGTAAAACATGCTGTCATTTGTTTGTACTCTGTGTTTCTACTTGGCTTTGCATGAAATAGTAGTATTTTGATGATTGTAAAATGCACAGTTGCATGTTGTCCAGCATCCTTCTATAGTAGTCCAATTCAAATGCTGCTGTAGCGTACTGCTGATGCCACAGCGTCTGTCACAGCAACTGCACTTTGGTGGAGACAGAATGTATAAATACTTTTTACCACCCATTTTTTGCACATAAAGAATCTTATATGTCCAGTATAATCTGTACTCTCTTGCAGAGGTGTGCATTATAATCAGATTGTAGTTTGGAGATAATCTCATGTCAGGATTAATCTGGATTCTCTTGCTAAGGCATGCATTATAATAAGATTTTGGTTTGGAGATTACATTATTACTTCTTCAATGCAACAGGGCAAGGATTCTTCAATGCAGCATAGCAAGGAGCTGTAGAGCATTCTCACTTAGCTTGTTGTCTCAATGTAGTTTGTGTGTTGTGCAATTAAATGGACATTTGGTTTCTTTTCTTTACCTCCAGTCCAGTACATTCAAGAGCCACCTGCATCGCAAGCATCCAGGTCAAAGTGACAGCTTGCTCTTTGCATGCCCGCTGTGTTCATTCCGGACTGTGCGCGAAGATAACTACAAGGCCCACCTGTCTGATCATGGTTCTTGTGAGGCACAGTCACTAAATAGTGCCTCAGCACCATGTTCTGATGAACAGACAGCCAACCTTTCCTCAGCACTCACCTTGGGAGACATTGTTGGCTTTGCACAGTCTGCTTCATGAACCACTGCTGCTCTGGTAAATTAAGCTCCTTCACTTTTTAAAACTTCACTATGGGGCTTCTTAGTGAAACACCCACATTTGTAATCGCATATTGGTGCTCAAATAATTGAGCACATCTAAAATGAGTCCTCTTGACGTGTAGTGAATACTGTAATGTCTGCATACCGACTAGGTAACTCCAGAACAAAAAACAGGCACCTGCAGGTGGATGTGTCTTTTCTCAATTTGTGTGTGCATAGAAGCCAAGCTGTGCATGCTGTCGAGCTAGGAACAGTATTTTCCGCCACTTGTCATGTGCAGACGCTGGTTGATACTGTTTTCACGCCTTGGTGGCAAGAAGAATGAAGGAAGAAAACAGAAAGGTAGGGAGGTTAACCAGAAAGGTGTTCAATTGGCTACCCTACTCTGACTGGATGGGAAAGGAGAAGGAAAAGATGAAAAAGAAAAGAGGGAAGGACTGATGATGGGAAAAAAGAAAATGGGCAGGTAATGCGCTCACACGTAGGGCATTGCATTACTATACAGTCAAAGACATCCACACAAGCCCACCGTCCTCAAGAAACAGAACAATGCTTTCACTGCCTCGTGGGCATCTTGTCTAATATGAGTGCATTCTTTACTTTCTTTAGTCTCCTAGCCTTTTCTCTCCCTTACTTTCTCTCTCTGGTGGGAGGCTGAAGACATATGTTGAGAATGCTGTTGTGCTCCGTTAACTGCCATTATTACGAAAATAACAGTCTGGAAAGCTGCAATACTATATGTATTTACATGCGCATACCCACTCATAGTTTGTGCTACTGCCAAAGGGACACCCACTTTTTCTTTTGATGTTCTGTTACTACTATAGGGATGTGTACAATGCCTGTATTCCTTATCTGGTGTTAACAAAGCAGCTGAATTGTCTGGGTCTATAGCTAATGAAAGTGAGGCATCTGTTTGGCACTGGCACACTGTTCCTTTATTACATTCACAGCACAGTGGTGTGGCTTGACATTCATGGCTTCCTTGCTATTTCATTGATCCTTCTGTTGTTAATGGGTATTAGATGTGCCTTTTCTAATTTTTTGAAATAATTCATCTTAAAAACTAGGCCATGCTACATATCAACTGACTCCATTACTAACTTGGATGAAGGAAACCATGTGCATTTGCATCAGACTTGCAATGATAGTGCTGCTCCATAGAAGCCAGCAATCATTATGCAATGTTCATCAGTTACAACATAAAATAGCCAGGTTAGAGGCTTTACAAACAAATGTGCATCATGAATACTACCGTATTTACCCGCATAATTTGTGCCCTCGCATAATTTGCGCACCCCTAACATTTAGCCAGCTTTGCAAAAAAAAAAATTCCTCGCATATTTTGCGCTCTCCGTTCCCAGCTCACCGGCGCGCACGCACCGACAAACTTTGAACAGCCGCGCGGCCGCGCCCCTCGCTGCGCAGGCGAGCGCAGTCATACGCAAAAGGAGCTGCGAGTGCGATGCCCCTTTTTCCTATTCTTTTCTGCGGAAGCCCCCGAAGCCCAAAGTATGGTCGCTAGACTAAAAGCATGTGAGTGGGGGCGACGAAAACGGCTGAAGCAGAGATCAAACGGAGTCCGGCCTATCTCCGTCGCTCCGAGGGCGGACGTGATAACATCACCTCGATTGGGACACCTGGCCTCGATGCAGGGAGGAAAGGCCCCGCCCGTCTTTAACGAGCATGAAAAGGCGCGAAGCGGAGGGGGGCGGTGGGAGTGTCGCTGGGCTGCCATGCGAGCGGGCTCGGCGGGCGGCTCGTAAACATTTCTACGTGCTGCGCAACGCGAAGGGACTGCGAAAAGTGCCCCTGGAGCAGCTGTATTCTCTTACACCAGCGTTTTGCAGTGTTACGTGAGATCATATCCAAAAGAGTTACCACGCTAGTTGCATTATATTACACGTTATTTTCAAACGTGTTCACGAAATATCCGTGTAATTTGCGCACCCCCTTTTCGGGGCTCTAAAATCGCGAAAAAAAGTGCGCAAATTACGTGAGTAGATACAGTACTTCTGCACTCCATGAGTTCCATAGTGTTAGTAGGGTGCCAGTGAATGCTTTTTGTACATCCAAGTTTTATGGCTAAAGAGGAAAAAGAAAAAGATGCCCCCATTCTAAATTTGCACCCAAATCTAATGGAGAATTAAAAAGAAAAGGCTTCCATAATTTTGTCATAAACCCCTGTGAATGGCACTTGGAGCTCTTATGAAGTTGACGGTAGATTTTTGGAGGCAGGTTCAGTTACTTCTAGTGAATTCCACTGGCGGATCTGGAGCGGTGTGCCGAATCCACGACGGAGCAACAAAATCCGTCGGGGAGCGATCCCATCCCCATCGGCCAGCGGAAAATAAACTCGCTCCGGCAGGGATTACAGCGGAAGTTGTCGCACGCATCCGGTTGCCCATGTTACCAACCTTACGTTGGACTACGTTAGACCTCGCACAAAAGTATGCATACCTCTTCCTCCGAGTATGCGTGCACTACTTCGACGTAGCCGAGCATTTTGGGGAGTTTGCACGGGGACTCTGGAAACAGCTCCTTAAATAACGTTTCGTACAGCACGTACGACTCTTCGCTACTACTGCTGCTGCTTTTCGACGTAGTGTAGCTCATGCAGAGCGAGGAGCAGTCCCCTGTAGGGTCGAACGACGCCATTCCAAAATATGTAAACAAACGCCCATGGTTGTCAGACAGCTCCTAAAATAAAACGCTGAAAAAAATCGCCGTGCTCGGCTGATCCGGAAATGACGACACCGTATAGCTGGAGTTCCGGCAGAATCCGGCTCTACGAGACGGATCAACGCGGAGCGCTCCGTCGCGGAGCAAGTTGCCCCAAATCGCCCAGTGGAACATGCGAACTTGCTCGGGATCCACCAGTGGAATTCAAATTCTCGGACGCGGAGCGAAAAAACTTGCTCCAGATCCGCCAGTGGAATTCACTATTAGACATCCTGATGATACTGCCACATTCTCTATCAAACCAATATATAATAGACATTAAAAACGTTGGGTTCAACGTTGGGTTCAGAAACGTTGGGTTCAAATTTTTAGAGGTGGTGCACGTCATAAATAAGGGAATGATGAACAAAGTTTTCTCCTGTGAAATGGTCACCAATCTTTTACACTTGCTAGTGACGGGAATTCATGGTGGTTTTTGCTGTAGAAATGGAAAGTGTGATGAAAAATTGCATAAAATCTCTGGAAAGAATTTTACCATACAGTTCTAAATAGATTCAGTTTCTGCAATAGGTGAAGTCATAAAATGCAAATGTATCAGACGCTAGTGGTCTAGCATTACTTAGTGTCTCATTGCTCACAGCAGCCTCTCAAGTTTTAAAGTTTGGTTGGCAACTGTACCAGCCACTCCTGGATTTCATCCATTGCACGGCCTTCACCTTTTTGTTTAATTTATGCCATAGGGTATACTGGCACCAGCAAAAACAAAATACTTTATATTTTCTTTAGCCTTTTCTATGGCCACTGCAGGATGACAGCTTCTCCCAATGATCTCCAGTTAACCCTATCCAGCACTAGCCAATTCCATTTTATTCTTGCAAACTTCTAAATTTCTTCACTCCACATAACTCTCTGCGGTCCTTGGTTGCACTTCCCGTTCCCTGGTATTCGGTTTCTTGGTATCCATTCTATTGCTCTAACTGATCACCGGTTGAGTGTCCTGTGTCTATGGATTATGTGGCCAGCCCAGGTTCCTTTTATTCTCTTAACTGTTCCGTTAGCCTCTCGCCTTCTGCACTCTCCGCTTCCGTTCCTTCTTGGCATTCCATGGCAGAAAGTTTTGCGCCAGCAGGCAATATCAGGTAGTGTATAGAAATTGCGACAAAGTCTGCAAAAAACGTCATAGAAGAATGAATCTTGCTTTGTTCTGTTCACACTGCTTCACTGCAACTCTTTTAATATGATTTTCACGTGTGAAAAGCTTTGAAGCACACAGGCATGAGAAGCGCAGTTTTCGCGCTCCCATTCGCTGTCAGACTTTTTTGCCGTGTGCCTAGCAAACTAAGCACAACCTTGAGATATTCTTCTTTACTTTGTTTGGCTGGAACTGACGAGAAAAATGAGCCCAGTGTTGCCGATGCATTGGTGTAGCCGCGGCAGGTGGGCTTCATCCATCAGAACCCTTCTTTTCCACGATTTTTTTACAAACAAGACACAAACGCAACCCCTTCGCCACTAAAAAACACACACAGACAGCTGTAACAGTGGACAAACATGTAGATCCAGTGCAGAATATATCAAGCAAAAAGGCAAACAGCGAATAATGTGCTGCGATTTCTGAAAGATAATCAAAAACAGTCATTTTCTAAGCAGCCGGCAGGAGCCAATGGGTTAACACCAACTAAAACGTTGCCTACCCCTCTGTGTCTTGTGACCCATTCTGCAGTCTTCCAAGCTCTTGGTCTTGTGCCTGTCATCACGCATTTCATTGCACTGTGCATAGTTCCTTAACTTCTTTTTGAGTTTCTTTGTTATCGTTCAAGGTTCAGCCCCATATGATATTGCTGGCAATAATGCGCAATGAATGTACACTTTTTGCTTAGAGACAGTGGTATAGTATTGCCTGTCATGATTTAGTAATGGCTGGTGGCCTTTCATGAGTAGGCTCTCTCTTTACTGATTGCCGTTGTAAAGATTTCAGGAGCTGGCTGCTAATTGTGAACTCTTGTTCTTTTTCTAGGCTATTGAGCATTACCTTTGCTTTCTCTGGTAGGACATTCTGGTGTGGCCTAGTTGGTTCATACCTTTACGTCTTAAACTTCGCAGAAAGATGAGGACAGGTGGAAGGAAACCACTGTGCTCATGGTGTGCTGTGTGTTTCCCTGTGCCTGTCCTCGTCTTTTTGCGCTGTTTAAGATGTTGTAAAGCTTTGCTTTCTCTGTGGTCAATGTCAAACGTACTTTAACACTTTCCCGTTTTATGTCTCCAACCTTTTCTTGCAATTTGTTGCCATCATTTCTAAAGAGCACAATGTCATCTGCACAATGTAGGTCGCTGGGATATTGTCCATAATATTTACTCGTATTTCTTCTCAATCTAGTCATTTGAATATTTCTTTCTAAGCATGCAGGGAACAACATTGGAGATATATCTCCTTGCCTGACCCCTTTCTTGGCCGCAATTCGGCTTCTTTGTGAAGAAGCAGGATATCTGTGGAGCCTTTGGTGCAGGCTAGCTAAGGTATGTTAGCTAAGGTACTCTGCACATATCTCTCAAGTACACCATGGCAATGCAGTCCCTCCAATACCACTGGCATTTCTACTTAGTCTAATGCCTCTTGATAGTCTGTGACAGCCAGATAAAGGGGCTCTGTGTGGTCAGAAAATTTCTCAGTTTCTTTATTGACCATGTGGCTGTGATCCATGCTAGAGTAGTCCCGCCACGGTGGTCTAGTGGCTATGGTACTCGGCTGCTGATCCGAATGTTGAGGGATCGAATCCTGGCTGCGGCGGCTGCATTTCGATGGAGGCGAAATGTTGAGGCCCATGTGCTGTGTGATGTCAGTGCACGTTAAAGAAACCCAGGTGGTCGAAATTTCCGGTGACCTCCACTATGGCATCTCTCATAAACAGAGCTGGTTTTGGGACGTTAAACCCCAGAAATCAGTCATGCTAGAGTACCCCTTCCCAAAGTCCGTTTGTGCTCTAGGTTGTTTAAAATGTTTCTCTTATCGTATTTGATATTATGTGCCTTTATGCTTAGAGTAAGGTGATGGGTCTGTAGGTCAAGCTTTATGAGCCTCATTTCTTGTGTATTAATGTAGTAGAACCACCGCTGCTATGTTCCAGGGGTGCTATGTCATTTTTGTCCACCATTCTCGTATGATATGTCGTAAAGCGGCGCTCCAAGTTGCCCTGATATGAGATGAAGAATGGCCATGTTGACTTTCTATGCAGCTTGTCCTGGGTTGTCAGCTCTTGGCAGCAACGGCATAACCTTTGATATTTGTACATTTTATTTATAAATGGTGCTTATCTCATCAGTAGGTTCTGAAATTGGTTTTCCAAGGGCAGGCTTTGTGCTGCCATCACATTTGTGTGCACTCTTCATATCATTATTGTTCAATTATTGTTATTTGTGCTTGCTTCCTTCCATGGCGAGAAAATAGAAGTGTCCAAATGACTGGTGCAAGTGCATCGCTGCACTTCTGTAGTTTCTACAGCAGGTGGTGGAAGGGGTTTTATCATCTTGAAGACACACATTGAAAGCATATGGTCAATTATTACCTAATTTTTTTCTGGCTTTGTAATGTCTTGTTTTTAATAACATTTAGGGGTTGTGTGCTGGATTTGCCCACAAAAATACATGTATCCAAGTGCTACGGAGCGTTTGAATCAGCACAAGTAATCTTGACAGGACTGACACAGAACGCTGGTTGATCCACGTGTATCTTTCCGGAAGCATACAAATTCTGAGCGCCGTGTGTGCAGTGTAAAAAATATTTGCTTTTCATGCCATTGTATTTCACGCCACTATATTTCACTCTTGCACAGTGAACAATTGTTTAACCTTTTTATTGGAAATGTTCTAGAATTGGAACATTTGACACCTAATTTTATTCCATTTCTTAATTAATCATGGTTGTTAGCTTTTGTTTCCTCACACTCACCTTGGCTAATGGAAGACATAGCAATAATAACTTTTTTATCAACACATTTAGAAACATATTATAGATGTTTGAAAATGTGCAGATAGTATTGGCATCTGTTACTATCAGTGATGTGTTGGAAGATTCTCAAAAAAAATAAAGAAAAGAGTTAGCTGCATAACTGGGGAACAGCAACAAATAGGCATACAATGAGTTAAAAGATCAAGGTAAGAATCCTTCCAGAAGTTCAGAAATAGACGGCATATAGTGAAAAATAAGTCACTTATTTTAAAATGGCATGGACTGCAGGTATGATAATGGGATGTACCGGCTCTGGCATGCAGGAACAATGTTTTTTTATTGAGTATTGAGTTGTAGCATTTTGAGTTTAGGAATCATTGCAGTGAAACCTCAGTGATGTGAATTTCGTGGCATCATGTAGAATATTTGTATCTAAACGTAGACACAATGTATCAAAAGGGCATTTATTTAGGGCAGAGAAAAATTCCTCCTATCTGTCTGCGCTTTCTTGTTTCCTATATCATCAATTATCACAATCTCAAAGGTGTAAAAGTGCGTTCACATGACCTCCCAAACATTTTTACACGCCAGCAAACACTTTAGCAGGTATAGCACAGCAGGCATTTTGGCCATCATGGGTTGGTGACGGCATTGTAGTCTTCTTCACACTGCTCAAAAGGTCAGGCGGTGGCGCAGGAAGCTGTTTGGCAGTGTTGTCCACAGCACACAAATCACAAATGAGGTCGTTAGAGGCACTAATGAAATCATCCTGCATTCGGGTAGTACCGTATTTACTCGAATCTAACGCGCACCTTTTTTCCGATAAAACGGGTCCAAAAATCGTATGCGCGTTAGAATCGAATACGAACGAACGACACCGTTACGATATCGCGGGCATCAAAACGGCTGCCTCCTACGAGGTTCGAGCGCTGTCGAACGGTCACCGGCAAAAAAACGAACTGGCGGCGCGGCGGTCTTTGGCACGCATAGCTTCAGTAGTCTATATCGCCGCCGGTCCCGCGCTGAACGACACCACGACGCGCATGATGCGTAGGGCGATGATACTCGCCGCGCCGGCTTGGCTGTCTTGCGCTCAACCAAAGTCGCTACGTCGCCGATGCAACCTCGGAGACGTCCAGCCGCACCATCTTTCGGTAGCGTTCGCGCGTAGCCGTAAGGGGCGATATTTCCCCATCACCGCGCGCAAAACGGCTCATCATCGCATTTCTCCCTCATACGCTGAGCCTCATACGCTCAGGCGCTGAGCCTGAGCCACCTGAGCCTCTCAGTCGTGCGCGCTGCATGACGTCCGAGATTGCATTGCGGCAATCTCGGGGACCACGCCCAGACCATGGCTTATCTGCACCAGCCTGCGCAGCACGCATGGCAGCACGCGGCAGCGGGGGGCGTGAGGGAACTGCGATAGCACGGAGGAATGCAGCACTGAGAGTAAATGATGTTATCGCCACTTGCACACGGCTACGCCCGGCGACGTGTGGCGGTTTTATTCGGGACCGATGAGTTGTGAATCGGCGCGCCGAACGTGTTCGAGACACCGCGGATCGAGTGAAGCGGGAAAGCCATAGCGCGGCCGTACGAGGGACTGCGGGGGTTCAAAGTTGGCGGCGCGTTTATTATGCAAGTGCGCTCATTACGCGAGTACGGCATTTTTTTTTTTTTTTTTTACGAATGTGAGAAGGTTGATTACTAAGGACCTTTTGTTCCGTGTCGCGAAAAGTGGGAGCGCGTTACAATCGATGTTCCACTTTTTTTTTTTTTTTGGTCGCGGGAAACGGGTGCGCGTTAGAATCGAGGGCGCATTAGAATCGAGTAAATACGGTAACCCCAACCTCCCTCCAATCTTCAATTTCGTCTTGGATGACTCATTTTCATTTTGGATGTACCGTATGCAGGATTTCCAGCTTTTCATTGAATAACAGAGGCTTTTGCTTTTTTCAACACATTGACAAAACTCTCCAATGATGAAACTCTCCAGATGGGCTAACAGCACATAAGCATGCAAAGTGAACTACGTAAGCAAGCTGTGCACATTGTGTATGAAAGAAAATGAAGCGGAGAAGCGGCCGAACACAGTGTGGGGTCGTGTCCCCACCCTACAGATAACAAACTGGCAGTCTGGCTGAGATGCTCTCACGCACTTCCCATCTTCATACTCTGTAGCCGTTGAGCATGGTTGGGTTGCCTCGAAGGAAGTGGCAATAAGAGCTTGCCTCATGACCTAGCCAGTTTCTTTGTGACTGTGGCTCCTGCCCAGGTCCCACTGTGCAGGCTCATGTTCATTCGTCATTGGACTGGTGGCTGGGCCTACTCAGCCACAGCCATTACTGTTGCATGCAATTTCGAATCATCCATAGTGGTGCAGGTATACTTTTGGGAACAGCCAAAGTTTTCCACACTGTTAGTGATGTATCTTGGTTGTGGAAATGTCCTGAATTCATACCTCACTGAAATTTGTACCAGCTCCTATCGTATGACTGGAACATTACTGTGGTCATTTTTGGTGCTATTTGCATTTAAAGGAAGAGCACCTAGATAGTCATTTATTTCATATTCAGGTGTGTTGAATGTGTAAATTAGGCATGATTCGTGCTGTTAACATTCTCTGGGAGGGCAGAAATTTCTTTGCAGCGATGTTCCTTTAAAGGGGCACTGACACCAAAATTTCGCTGCTAAGATAGCCTGCGAGATCGATTTTCGTGGACATACAGATGTCATCTACCAAATCGCAATGGCGAACACAGCTCCGAAGGTAATGTAAATGAATATTGAAGTTCGCATGCGCAATCGAGCGCTAGACGCCGTACATCGCGGCATCGACAGCAGCAAAGGTGACCTGAAGGTGACCCCCAACTTCCGCGACGTCACCACGGCAGCCGAGCTCCATGACGTCACAGCCACCATTGCTTATTCGCTGCGGCTGCATTAGTAAACTGCCGGCGACGCCAGACCTCAAGAAAATAGTTGCCACCCAACAACGACGACAGCAACAGCAACAACAACGCGCAGGACGTGCGACAGGCGAAAGAAAACGAGCATGCGGCGGTTGTCGTGCGGAAGTGCGTCACAGTTATATGTGCTCACGTGTCCGAACTCGTCTACTCCATTGCGAGCGCTAGATGGCGCCAGTTACACCGGGTGCCTTGTCGTTTTTTGAGCGCTCCCAAACCAAAACTGAAACTAGTGGGTAATAAACAGGCCGTAAATAATAATCTGACGCGCGCTGGAGCAAATGATGTGCCGTGTTATGGCTAACAGGTCCCCAGCTACGTATTGCAGCGAAAAAACAGCAGAAGAAAATTTTGGTGTCAGTGCCCCTTTAAGTCAGAACTGTGGCCTTGTGCCCTAATATTTTTTAAGGAGGGGAAGGTTAGGTCTTATGTGCCATATGATTTAGGGTTGTTGAATCTGATTTGAAAGGGTGTATCAGTTTGGTTAAATATATTGTTTAGTGCATATCCCACATCCCAATAGGTAGACAATGGTTGGAGAGTTGCAGTCGAGGTCACTGAGGATTGGATAGTGTGAAATTTCAGAGCATGCTTCTGGCTGTCATCGTGTGTGTGTGTGTGTGTGTGTGTGTGTGTGTGTGTGTGTGTGTGTGTGTGTGTGTGTGTGTGTGTGTGTGTGCATGCGTGCGTGTGTGTGCATACTTTACATCTGCTCTTCCCACATGACCGTCTAGCAGTGCTGTTCTGTTTGTTTTCAAGTCTACGACATAGTCCGCAATGTTTTTGTGCACCTGTATACCACTCGCGAAAGAGTAGTGACGAGGTTCTTCAGGTTACCCACTTTGTTCAGTGATATTAAGATGCTTTTAAACCATTTTTTTGTCTACATTTGTCACATTACTTATGAAGTTGCACCGTTTCTGTCAACTTTTTTTTTTTGTTGTTGTTGTTGTTCTCGCTGTCTGGTAGTTGGTGGCAGTTCAGACTAGCTGCTTTTTGTATTGCACCACCAATGATGGGAGTTGGGTATGGGTGTGTTATGAGAATGTTACATGGTATTTTGTATTGTCTTTGAAATCCTTTGTTTCATAGCAGATTATTCTAAATTGGTGTGCCTGGGAATATGGTATGCTGGTTGTGCAAGGCCGTGGATGGCAGCTTTTAAAGTGGAGGTATTGTTGCTTGTTTGAAGGCTTTGTGTAAACCCTGGTTGAGCCTACCCACCCTAACGTTCATGTCAAAGAAGTATTCGTTCTGTTATATGAATGTGATTAAATCCATTAATAAATTTAATTAGCTCTTCTTCAGTGCCCGCTGAAAAAAAAAAAGTATCATCAAGGTTCCGCTGATAGAAGACGGGGTACATGGAATCTCATTGCTGAATACATTTACAAAACTTGGTGCCATCTTTGTACCCATTGCCATGCCATTTATTTGAAGGTAATATTTGTTGTCGAATTCGAAGCTGGTTTAATTCAAGAACAACCCTAGCCATAGTTTCAATGACTAGGATATGGAAAGAATTGTGGTTCTACATGACCTTACAAGGCTTCAATGCCATCATTGTGTGGTATATTTTTGCCTAGTGACGCGACATCTAGCATATAGTGCAGCTATGAATTCACTCTACATTATATGAAGATTTTTTATTTTTTGCAAGAAATGATTTCTGTTGGGTAGGTATGATTGATGTGTAGGCGGTATGTCATTAATGAAGTCAGTGCACCTAGATATTACGCACATGTAATTTCAACCAAACTAGGAAAAGCATCTACTTAAGAATCAAGTGACTACATTATAGTATGTTACCCAGTAAAAAGGGTTATCATATTGTCAAGCGATGTTCTAGAAGTCCTTGGCATCTCCAGAACTGGTTAAATGCTTGAAACATTCTTGTTTTTTGAGAGCGGGGAACAACTAGTCAATAGAGAAGTCTTGGTAATATGGCAAAAGCAGCCTTAGCATTTGATTCTGACAGTCATGCTATATGAGTATGCTAAAGCTATGCTAAAGGTATATGATAAAGCTATAGGCCATAAAGATATATTTTAAGAATTCTGTAATTATTTTGTGAACTCTTAAATCTTGCATGGAGGTTAAGGCTTTATTTCTGCTATTGAATGTTTCTTCTTTTTTTAATGAAAAGTAATATACAACTCTGCCAGAACAATTCCTTCTTGATACAATTCCTTTGCTTTGTTAATCATTGGGCTGCTCTTTGTTGTGGTCTATATAGTACCACTGACTCCACACCATACTTTTTTGCTATTTGGTCAGTTACAATGTCTTCCCGTCATGTAGAATAAGGATGGCATTGTATGACTGTTCCTTTTGCTTCACCCTATTCGTTTTTCTATCTATGATTCATAAATTGCAAGCTTGGCAATAATAACATGGGAGGCATATAGTTTGAACTGCTTCTGTAGCGCAGACGAGATTATGGAATCATAGTGTAATGACAACTGCATATGCCAGTGTAACCTGTAAGGTTTGCAAAGGTTGCATAGTGATTGCTGGGTACATTAAAGGTGAGCTAGTGCACCAGCAACTTTAAAGCATACTTTTGCATATGCAACTACATAGCTGCATGCACAGCACTGCTGATGCTTGTTCATAAGAGTGACAATGAATTTTTCATTTAGGGTTATCACAGCAACGCAGTCAAAAGTGCAGAGGAATTGGTACCTTTTATGGTAAACAAAGTCCTTTGCCAGTTTAAATAAGGAAACCCTTTTGTCATCTTGTACCTAGGATACTCAGCTACCAAATGGCCCACTTTCCAGTTTCTTTACATTATGAAGGTCTGAAAGCTCGCAGCAGGCTGAAATATATACCCACCATAGCCTTGGTGAAATAATTGAGCATCCGCCACTGCTGCCTCGCACTTGCCAGTAAAATAGGCACAAGCACACTTCTGGTTTGGTATTCGGCATAATACAGGTCCTGGTGACATAGAAAGGCATGCACCCATATAGGAAATTAACAGCATGGGATCTCCAGAGCCAAAAATAAGGCCACCTTCTTTTTTTCTTTTTTTTTTCTATTAGCAGCAAAGTCCTGTTTCTGCAATGAGCTGGCCTTTGCATGTTGAATGTGAAGATTGGAGATGCAAAGGCCAGCTCATCGCAGAAACAAAATTCAGAACTTTATGCTTGGGAGGCACAAACCTGGTGATTGCATTGGCTGTAAATTCATTGCTTTGGATTGAGTAAGCACAGGCAAACCTGTTGTATCAGCAATAAAACCCATGGCTTCAAATTCTGCAGGCAGAAGCCCACTAACTACATCAGCACTAAAATCCAGGCTTGTGTTGGTGTTAAGCAGCTATGAAAAGAAGATGAAGCCAGGGGTCCAGGCAGGAAACCAGGACAATGAGTTCCAGGCAGCTAACATGGAGAAAACTCATTTAACTTTGTGAGCACTCATGTGTGATGTTAAGTAAAAAAAAAAAGGAAACTGGGTTGTTGCGACTTCTTTCTTCACTATCTCTCTTTTTCTCTTGCTTGTGTGTCTGAAATGGTGCTTGTCATCTTACTTCTCAGAGCTTCTACTAGTATGAATATTCTAATGCAGGACAACAATGAATTTTATTGCAAAAGTTTGATTGCCACATAATATATAATTAGCCTGTCAGCTAGAGCCCCTATATACAGTAAAATAGTTTGCATTTTCAGTGCCATGTTCAAATGGCACTCCCAAGCAAAGCTACTCTTATGTAACGCTGCAGTAGTACATGAAAGGCAGGAGTTGCAAAACAGTTATGGAATTTGTCGGCATGATGGCATTGTTGAAAACATTGTGCTTATTTTAATTTTTACAATGTTATTGTGGGATTGGAAAGAAATGGCATGTGAATAGGTTGGACCAGATGAGTGTTAATATCTGGCATGCATTTTTCTTTTCTTTCTTTTTGTGTATGTGTGTCTGTATGTATGTGTGTCACAGTGGCAATTCTCAGTCTGATAAGTTGTATTAGATTTGAATTTCCTTGGTAGCATTTGGTTGGTTTGAGATGTAGTCATTTCTAGTCAATCATTGAGACTATCTATTTTTTATAACACTACCTCTATGTGGTCTTTTTTCTTTCTTGCTTTACTTCATTGTACTCAGTTCAAGAGCCTTAACTAAGAGCTTAACCATGTTCTTTTTTACTGTTTTCTTGTGACTTTCTTGAATTTTTTTATTTTCAGTAATTCAGTCAGTAAAAGTAGGAGTTACTCGTTCATGGTTCCTGAAGGCTTATTGGACTGCCACATAGCAGCAGTGTCTTGCATTATTCAGATTCTTTCAGCATCAGTATAGTATACTCTGTGCATGATTCGTCATAAAAAAATGTTTAATGTATTACACTATAGCACAAACCCTCTGTCAGTGGTTTATGCAGGGTCCTGCATGTTGCTTTTCCATATGATGCACTGTGCATGCTGTGCTTTGTGCTGGTATGACATTGGGAGCTTTGGTAAATCTTAATCTGGGCATACCACTTCATGCCCCTAAATTTTTTCAGTTTGTTATTAACACTTCTGGCCGAGGAACATCAGTAAACTAATGCTTTTGTCCCCTTCCTGAAGTACGAATGTGAAATGTGAGAGTGCACTTTTGTTTTAAATCGCTTGCAGTTATGACATAGGTGGAAAGCTTTTGAATATTATTTTATGGAACTGAAGGTGTCATCTTGTACTGTCATGTGGTCAATAATTAATTTATTATACAATCTGCAATATATTGTGAACAAGTAGTTGTGTTGCAAAGCTTTGCTTGAGCATATTGGATATTTCTTTTTCTCTTGTGTCAAAGTTACACTTTTATTTGTACAGTTAAACATCAATATAACGAACTTCAATATATAAAAAATTTTCTATATAATGAAGTATTTGATTTTTGCAGCGTGATGTCCATCGAACACCGTATACCTCCATATAAAGGACCATGTTCACCAGCAATTTCAATATAACGAAGTTTTACTGCTATTAAGACTATAATTTCACATTTTTACGGGTGCTAACGGTAAAATGGGCAAGTTGCAAGCGACTTCTTCAAACGCGTTTTTCAAATTGCGAGCCACGCCTCCCGACACCGAGCAGCTGTTTAGGGGAAGGGGGAGCCTGAATGCTTGCCTTCTCGTCGCCCGAGCAGGGGAGACTGAGAGCATGCACTCCACAAGTGGCGTGGTACAGTATTTTATGTCACCCACGTCATACATGACTAGCTCATTTTGTGTTTTCTTATCGTTGAGTGTCAAGCGACAAGCATGTGTAGCCATAGAAGCACTAGTAAAGGCGGGCTCTCACTTATCTTGCAAGAGATCGCGATTGGTGTCGCAGACGAGGTTTGTGCAAGCAGTCATGACCAGTGAGTAAAAAAAAAAAAAGGAGCTGCTGCTTATTCTGGACATCGCACCGCTCATTTCTCGTGACCCATAGCAAGAAAGAAGCTATCTTTAGTTTTTCTGAACAAAATAGGATACATTCTCAGTGAAAGCATTTGAAGCTAATGGGCGCTTTTCTTGCAAATTGCTTTTCTTAGCTGCTTGCAGTTACGCGCCGCACAACTGCCAACTCTCTGAAATTATGCAGGTGTTCTGTGATAAAGGCGACTTACAATACCTTTTTCACCAGTGCATAGTAACTGCTGAAATTGGCGACGCCGTACTGGGTCCTGCTAAATTCTTCATACATATATGCACGCGATGCCACAAAACAGAAAACGCAGCCACTGTAAACTGGAGAGCTGTGATTTCAGATGTTATCTTGTGCTCACGCGGTTCTTGACCAAAGCTTTCTTGACCAAGCTTTCTTTGTTTTTGTTTTCGATATGTCGTGTGCTCATCGTACAAAGTTGATAGTTGGTGGTTTGGCGAATGTGATATCGATCTATCAAACACCTGAATGTTTGTGATAGCAAGCTCCTGTGGCAGAATGGGTGCGGTATGGTTGTTTATCACTTGTCATCACAGTGCGTTGCACATGCGTTCCTTTAGTCTTTATACTTGACGTACGGCCCCTGTGACATAGTCTTCGGCGGTGCGTTATCATGTCATCGTTGCCACTGTATCTCGGGTTCAGCATACTTCTTCTAAACGCTACTGAGCTAGATTTTTTCGTACTGCTATATTATTCGAACATTCTTATGGTATTTCCATCTCAAAAAAGAATCCTTCAACGGCTATGCTTTGCCTAAAAGCCTGAATTTCAGTATAACGGATTAAATTGCTGATCTTACTGACTTCATTATGTAGAAGTTTAACTATATTAAAGGGACCCTGAAACAGTTTTGATGATGTTGTCCAAATGTGATTTTGTATTATCAAGCTGGTAGCACATGCTCTTCGGGTCATTAGCAGATGGATGCATTAGCATTAGCTTTTTGTGTAAAGTGTGTGATTTACAGGGTCTGTCCTGAAAGTAATGAAACCACAGCATTGTGGTTTATGTCCTTCCTGCCATGTTGTCCTCATTTTTCGTGCTGACTGTCAAAAATGTTTAGTGAAACTGGGTCTGGTAAAAGAATTGATTGACTCAATTGTTGCACATTGGAGTTGATACACTGCTGCCAGCACGTTTTCCACAAAGTGGAGGCTTCCTGGCAATCAGCTGCCGTAACCTCTTTGATGTACTGTCTGACAGCCTGTTGGATTGAGGGAATGTCAATGAAATTGTGGCCTTCAAGGCTGTTTTCCAGCTTAGGAAATAGGAAAGTCTACCGGGCTCAGATAGGGGCCTTACGGTGGCTGAGGCAAGGTTGCAACCCCTTATCCAGGCTAGATAGGTGGTCACAGTGAAGATGGTGTGGGTTGGATTGTTGTCGTGGTGCAGCTTCCAGTAGTTAGCACTTTCCAGGCTCTGTGAAGGCGTTCAAGGACTTCTTTGTAGAACGGGGCGTTGATTGTTCACCCAGGAGGTGCAAACTCTTCGTGCGCCACCCCCTCCACTTGTCAAAAAGGCAACGAACGTTGTCTGATGGAGGAAATGAGAGAGCCAAAGTTCATTTTCATGGACTTCGACTTTCTCGCTTTCTTGGGGCATGGGTTGTTTGCAGTGTGCCGCTCAGAACTGTGGTGCTTGGTTTTGCAGTCATACAGCAGAGACCATTTATAACGTAACCGCTTATAGTGCAGGACCGGCTATAATGCGGTTTTTTCTGACTCCCGTTTACCCTGCCATAGAACTTAATGCATAGGCATACCGCTTATTGTGCAGCTCCGTGAGATGAAAGACCGGTTATAATGGGGGCAATTGAGGTAGGGAGCAGGCTTCACAATGGAAGTGCACTGCCCGAGAAGAGCGCGACGAATCGCCATGGAGGAGGAAAAAGCGCGGAACGAATGAATAAGGGGCGGAGGGAAAAAAAAAAAAGCCGCGGCAGCAGCGGGTCGCGGGCATGCCCTGTGAGGATAGGATTGCCAAGGCAACGCCTCCTCAAGGCGACGGAGACTGCTGCTACGGCCGTTTGTCAGCTCCTAACGTGCGCCCGCGATCGCATGATGTCCGCGTTACTGCTGTTTGTCTCCAGTTTTTTTTTTTATCATTTCACGCGCACTGCCCTTGAATCACCCGGTGCACAAGCGCGATTTCTTGTGCACCCGATCCCTGTGTTGTCAAGGGCAACCTTCCAGTGCGGCGCGGCGCCCATGACCCCACAAACTAGGCCTAGCGAGCGCTACCTTTCCGGTGCTGGCTGCAGGTAAGGTGCCGTGGGTGACTGTGGTTCATGGCGGCCGCGTTTAAAACGCGGACGAATCACTTCGACAACGGAAGCGAAGGCATGGATGGCAGGTGAACCACTCGAATGGCGGCTTGCGATCGCTACGTTTTTGCCATCACACACGCGTTAGAGAAAACGAAGGATAGCGCGTGCAGTAATCGGTTCCCGATTCTGTGCAGTCTGGTTCCGTGAGAAGTACGCACTTTCCTTTCCTTTTTCTTTTTTTGTGCAGCGCGGCCGCGACTTAAATCTTTGAAATATTAATTTTTTTTCTTTTCTTTTTTTAAACGGGTGAAAGCAGCCCGGTAGCGTGCTTCGAATGTCTAACACGCGCCGCTACCTGTCCGACAGTTTTTACACATGTGTAGACTTTGAAAAATGTTGTTTTGGTTATAAATGCGGTACCGCTTATAGTGCGGGTATTCGCGATTCCGGCGACTTAGGTTATAAGCGGTCTATGCTGTATTGTGAAACCATGGCCCGTGATTCGTCGTCAGTTACGGTGTCCTCTAAAATGTTCGCTTCACTTTCCAACTGCACCAACATCTCCTGGGAAACACCAACTTGTTTTTGTTCATCACTCGGCACCTTTAGTGCCAATTTCGCATGAACTTTTCGCATGCTCAAGTTTTCAGAAATAATGTTGCGAACCATTGTTTTGCACATGTTGAGTTCCTCATTGGTTGATGCGACTCTCAAATGATGACTAGAGACCAGGAGATTTTTTACTTTGGCCACATTTTTCTCTAAACCACTCCATGAAAGGTGTTCTGATCACTCCATGTCTTCAGCAATCATTTGTCTGTTAAACTCACTGAACCACCAGAAAACCTGAGCCTTTGACACGGTGTTGCCTTTGTGAGCTTCCTTAATTAAGACAAGCATCTTGGAAATGGTTTTGCCCAGGTGAAAGCAAAATTTAATCATGCACTGCTGGTCCAGCGAATGCTCTATTCTTTTTGTACATTTTTCTGCTCTGTCAAAAATTTGAAAATAACTTTTGCAGCGCTTCATGTCCTCTCTGCCTCAGTTTTAGAAACGGTGATGATTATTCTGGTTGGTGGGTTTGTGATTGCCAGGGCAATCGCCGCCATCTCTGCCTCCTCTGGTGAAGAGTGTCTCACGCTACAGCTCGAGATTAACCCGCCTTTGTCGCTCACTACTACTGCAGCATACTGCCCTTCTGGGTACTCTGCCGCATCGGTGTACACTTCTCCTTGTTTTTGGAGGATGGAGCTTTGGAGTCTATGGACTCTGCTTCTCCTGCATTCCTCGTTGTGTATTGGGTGCATGCTTCTTGGGATGGGGGGTATTCTTAACCTGTTGGCAATTTCTTTGGGGATGGCGGTTATCCCCTCTCGCTATTCTAGATTCCTAAGAGTGGATCCTAAGAATGGATCTGCCCGTTTTTCTGCCAGTTAGTCTGACATATTGTGGTGTGAGTTTCGCCTCGCACATTTCCTCTAGGATGTTTGAGACTCCTAAGTTGAAGATCGTCTCGGTTAATGTGCACGCTGGTAAACCTAGGGCGGTTTTGACACCTCTTTGATGAGGATGTCTACCTTGTCTCTCTCTGCTTTAGTTGTTTTTAAGTACGGCATAGCGTAGGTGATTCGGCTAATGATGAAAGAGTGGACAAGCCTAAGTAGGTTCGCCTCCTTCATCCCCGCGTTTTTGTTTGCTATCCTCTTGAGAAGCCTGGAAGTTTGGTTGGTCGTGGCTTCTAGTATGTTTATTGTTTCGGTGTTTCTCCCATTTTCTTGTATCCACATATACAGTATCCTGATCTTGTCCACCCTTGGGACCAGGGTGTTGTTGACCAGGAGCTGGATATTGACCTGCTGCTTGCTCATGATTAGCATCTCCGATTTTTCCGGCGAGCATTTTAGCCCTATGGGTCTCGGATAGCTTTCCGTTTCCCAGATTGCCCTTTGTAGGGTGTCTTCTATTTGGCCATTGCTCCCTCCTCTATAGACCCAAAGAGTGAGGTCGTCAGCGTAGAGTGTGTGGCAGAGGCCTTCTAGCTTTTTGAGTCTTTCTGGCAGCCCGATCATTGCAATGTTAAAAAGTGTCGCCGCCGGAAGCCATCTGATTCCGGCCGACGTCTAGGGGGGAGGTAGACAGTGAAAGGGGGAGCTGCGTCTCACCCCAATCACCCATACTCTCTGACAGGTGCAAATAAAGTGCTTTCTCTCTCTCTCTCTCTCTGCCTCAGAGCTGAGATGCAACTCAGATGCCCGGTGCATTTCTATAATTATAACCCCCATTACAAATCCCAAGTTCAGGGAACACTGCTGGTATCTGAAGCGTGGTGCGGCATGCTGTCTCATTACTTTACAGACACACCTTGTATTATGTGGTTTATACGTTAAAGGAGTACCGACACGTATTTTTGACCTTCTCATATTGTTGCTGTAAATAAATGCACTGGCGTGGAGAACCCCTAAAAGAGTATTGTGGTGCCTCGCAACACAATGAATATATTTTTAATACCGCTCCCTTAAAATCCCACTTTCAGTTTCGCTTTTGAAGGAGCGGTTTTCTAGTGACGTATCAACAGTCGCACGTACGTCTAAGTCACATGGGGACATAAATTCCTGATAGCCTGCAACTCTGTAGGAGGTGGCCAGTTACACATGGGACAAGCAAATAACGATGATTTCACGGTCGTCCAGATGCGATGACAGCAATTACAGCGATTTTTAAGAGACTGCATTCATTGCCCTGGGGTTGGGTGACTAAAACTTTAAAATCAAACTAAAATACTTTGTACATGTTCTTTGGCTTCGGTGTGTGAGAGCGTTAATGCATAGCTATAAAATGAAAAATGCATGTTTTGCGCCACTGCAAAATCGTGTCAGTACTTTAATCGCTACAGTGTAGCGATGCAGTCAATCAAGTTTTCAACTGCCCATGGCACATTGCATGGGTAAGTGACCTGATTGGTTTATTTTTATAATTTATTGTAATATAACAAACATAACAGAAAGAGAATGTATAATTGCAATTCACTACTACAGAGGAACTTCCTACTGCGAGTGAGGGTGTCATCTGCCTGTGTTACAACTTGCTTCATGTTGACATGAGCTGCATGACTAGCACTGATTTGGAGCTTCCCTTTCATGGGCAACATGAATTGCCCTTGCTGCTTTGTGGGCTGCAAATGTAGTGATTGCTGACATGCCAGGCCGTGATGTCATGTGTCTTGGTATGCAGTCAATACCAGGGTCCGCATGTTTGTGTCCATCTCTTCATATGGGAAGAGTGCCACCACAATTCTCATATATTCCCTTACATATGATTGTTAATGAGAGGTTTATGTTGTCCACCAAATTCTTAATGTTTGCAGATTATTGACTCATTGGAAAAGAAAATGTGAGTAGCTAGCAGGCAGGATTGTTACAGCGCCTGGTGGCAAGAGCTCAATGAGAAGCTGGGAAACATCCCCTACTGCCGATTTCCACTGAACCCAACTGCTTGGCTGGCCAGACAAGTAATTTGAAGATGAAAAACAGTGCTAAGGAGGAGGGTAACATTTAATCACCTATAGCATCTGTGATACAAAGTGATTGGCTTATATTATAATCCAAATGAAGCTATACTGCTGTACTAACTGTTACAAAAATGAAGCAGAATGGACCCTTAAACCGACAATATGATCTCTAGGACTAAATCCATTAGTAAGTGCCTTTAAAAAAATATTATTTCTTGCTTTTATGTGTATTACTACCCCAAAAGTTTTTATAAGTTTTTAAAAGTGGCTCTCAATTATTTTATTGCTCTAGCAATTATGTGGAGACTAACTGACATCGGCGTTGCCAGCCAGTGTCTATTGCACCCTGTATATACATAACTCTGTATATAAAAATCAAAATTGCCAAGAGAAAAAACCTAAAGCCAAGTTTTTGTTGGGCACACAGACTGGGAATCAGGATCGCAAAGTCCCCAGATGCATGCCTCAGGCAACTCGGCCACAGACACGGATCTTTTTGTAGTGCAAGCAGAGAAGTACTGATATGCATTGCTTGAAGCTGGCAACATGCCAGAATGACTGAGTGGACTTCCACTGAGGAAGCCTGTAATGACACAGTGCTCTCGCTGCATTCTTCATATGGGTTGCCAAGGGTGTTTCTGCTGTCTAGCAGTGTGTCAATAGGCCAAAGTGCTTTGGCACAGGGCTGGTCGCGCTGAATAAAAAGTGTGCTCGGATGTGTCTCCACACTACACAAGCAGCAACAACATGCAGCTGCACGTTAGGCCCGCTGCAGCTCATTGCTGGATAGGATTCTATAGTTCGATTGCACAAAGTGGAAGCATATTACCCCTAAAGCTGTTAGTGTTACTTCATATATATATAATCCATGCATTGCTGTTACATTCATTCCTTGCCCTTCTGGTGAAAATCTGACTCCTACTTTTATATCAGCACCATGATTGATCATGCTTAATATTCTTTTTATTTGTATACCCACCCTTATTTCACGCCCTCAATGTCATTGGAACATTAATGCTGTAATTGACTACCTATAAATATTGCTGCTAGTTGTCATTGTGGCTTTATGTGTTCAATTACTCAAAGTGGAAATTTATGTGTGCAATGTAATACCCGGTATTTTTGTTTAAAAAAAAATCAATTCCGATTATATCAAGCATATCATGCAAATGTTGGCTTATGAAACACTGATGTTCAAACACTTGACTGAAGTTGCTTTGTTTGTAGACTTGGTCCTTGGCTTTTTGGTGCATGTCACTATGCATTTGGCTGGCCTGTTTTGCTATGCCACGTAAATACGTCTTGTACCAGGTGTCATGACATTAATCGCTTAGTTTCTGGATGCCTGAAACAAAACTTTCTGGCTCTTGTATGCCTTTGTTATCAGTGTATCTGTGGCTTTTGACAAGCCAGCTACCAGCTCTGTTAGATGGATAGCAACTGCAGTGACCTGTACAATTGAGTCATGACTTGTTTGTTTCATTGTTTTATACATTGCATTTTAGCATTACCTCTGGTGACAGTCTAAGTTAAGTTCTCTTGTGTGAGATTTGCTTGCGAGGCTGTTTTTAGCCAAATGTGTGTGGTATTTGTTCTATGTTGCATAATTTTCTGCAGTAAATTTTCTCTATTTCTGTTAAATGGTTTCAGTTAAATGCTGTAAAAGCCTCTGTAAAATCTTCCCTGGCTACACAAAATGAGGTCTTGAAAGATAATATGCTGCACATTCAGCTGTTGGCAGGCACAAAGATGTCTTGAGTAAAAAAAGGGTGAGAGAGGTGATGAATGAACTAATACACTGCCACACGACAATGAGTGTGACGCTAACCAGCAGGAATGATGCGCACGTTACAGCCACAAGGCCGAATATGGCTACGGTCATGATGTATCCCTGCCTTCCATGAATTTTTTGTAATGCTATGTCGATTTTTTATTGGATGCGTTTCATCATAATTTTCTTGTAATGTAAATATTGAGCCTTGAAGTTGAGGTAGTCTCATTTTGGTAATGATAGGTTATCCAAGTAAAGATAAGCTTTTGTACCAGTCAGCAATTGTAGCTTCTGTTTTGATGTTTTGTGCAAAGCTACCTGCTCTTGGCCATTCCAGCAGAGTGTGTTAATCTCTGCCGTTGTGTGACTGGCAATCATCTCATATATCAACCAAGAGCACTTGCTTTTGTCTGTTTTGTACCAGAGTATGGGGGCTGCTTTTGGTTAGATTTGGTATTTTCTTCTGTCACTTTCAATGTTGATATGATTAAAAGTTCACTCGTTAACGTGTTTAGCTGGGCTAGTTAGTATTGACACATTGACACCATACTTTTTTTTTTGGCAAACAAAAACAGGACGCTTTACACACAGGAGTAAATTGTCCTACTTTTGTTCACTAGAAAAAAGTATGGTGTCAAACTGCAAGTTCACTGCCTTTCTCTTTTGGAAGCAGCTGTGTATGAAGCATTTGTAGAAGTGCCACGGCCCCTTCTATATTCTATGTAGCAGCTGTGTAAGTGCAAAAGAAATGAGCATTTTTGGTTAAATTTTGATTACTTTTGTGAAGACTAATATTGGGAATGTTTACGCATTCATTGGAAAAGCATTCTGCTGTGCTGTTGCTTACTAGTGATATTGTTTGCAGTTTCCTGTGTAGTTCTCATTTAGGAATGCTCGTATTGTGCGCACCATATACATTTTTTATGTGCTTTACTAGCACCGGAATGGCATTCTTGGCTGCTTTTGGTCTATTAAGTTGCACATACGTAAAACTACATGTCTCTGTGAAAGTGATTCCTGGAGTCTCGTATTTTCAATGACCTAGTCCCTTTGTGCAACTGAATTGTGATCCAAGTGCCTTCAGTAAGATTTGTCATGTGGCGTTTTTATTAAACTATGGGGACTTGTGGATGAAGCTGTTGGGTACATTTTACTAAATAAATGCATGCCCTATATACTTTGAGTATAAGGTGTAAGGTTGACTCATATCTGATTTTATTTGCTGAAATGCAATGTGGGTGCACTGGCCACTGTATCACTCCGCAGAAAAAAAAAAGAAGGCAGAGAGTCTGCCATTCCAATAAAACACATTACCTATTCTTTCTTATTGGAATGATAATGCACTAGCCTGTCATGTGGCATGGATGGGCTTGGACTCTAGCTCGGTATACTTCGTCATGGCACACTGCTGCCTTTGCTTTGTGACTAGTATATTATAATTTTGTCAATTTTAATTTATTTTCTTCATGGAAAAATAGCTGCCTCGAAGGCTAGCATGAACAAGCAACAGAAAGGAAGGCCCATGTACAACGCTGGAGTAGCGAAACCTTTGGCTCTCATTTTCTCTGGGGCATCACCCCTACGATCCAACTTAAAGGTGTGCAAAAGCATCTAATTTTAATGAGTGGCTCTGAGAAGCTCCGCTCACCGATATGAATAGGTTCAGTCGAATGGCTGACTGATTCACTTAATTCTATAGCCGGTATGATGTACTGTCTGGCGATACGGCATTGACAAAAAGGATGAATGTGTTAGTGTAATAAGGAACTGAATTATTTTTACATTGTTTGTAACCGGTTGACGACTTTTGTGTTTAAAATCACTATGTTCCAAGTTTAATCAGCCAGTTTTTATATCCCTCTGATACTGCACCAAAGTGAATGTGACGAATTTTCCAGAAAAGCATTGCTAATGGTCCGTGTGGTTTCTTTAAAAATAATGCTAGTTGCCCCGCCACGGTGGTCTAGTGGCTATGGTACTCGGCTACTGATCCGAGGGTCGCGGGATCGAATCCCGGCCGCGGCGGCTGCATTTCAATGGAGGCGAAATGCTGAGGCCCGTGTGCTGTGCGATGTCAGTGCACGTTAAAGAACCCCAGGTGGTCGAAATTTCCGGAGGCCTCCACTACGGCGTCTCTCATAATCCGAGCTGGTTTAAAAAATAATGCTAGTTGGTTCAGAGTGCAAACAACATATATAAACTTTATTGAACTATATGCACATGCATTCATAAAAATCGCCGGCACATCATGAAGCAGGAACGGTTCCTTTTCAATAGCGATTATCAGAAATGCATATTCCTCACCAATGTTGTTTTAAAGGAACCGACAACCAACTTTTAAGACACCTGCTTTATTTCAACAAATAGCTTACCGGTCAGTGTCCAATCATGCAGTGGCAACGGGGAAAACGCTGTGAAACATTTAATCAGTTTTTTGCCTATGGAGTTTTATACGCAACACATGTTGCAAACAGTAGCCGACAGCCGTCGGGTGTGTCTGTGCAAGGTTCTGCGCGAACTGCCTGGTCACGCGCATGCGCCGCGCTAAAAGCAAGTTTCCGGGTGCCGTGAAGGCAGTGCCAGTTCACAGCGTCGACTCTTTTTACTGCGTACAGAGGAAATAATTGGACGGGGATGTGTTTTTTATGTGCCGACTGCAATTCGGAGCCTGAGTTATGGTCGTAAGACCATACCAAGGATTCACCTCCAGGTTACGCCACGTTTCAGTTGCCGCGATATTCAAGCTCAATTTAAAAATACAAATCATTTTCAAATTTCGGAGGGTGCTCGATTCCATCACTATAATTCAAGTTATTTCCAAATGCACAAAGGTCCGTTCACACCTTCTGGCCAATTATAAGTCACTTCAATTGGAAAAACGTCCGTTGCTCGCAAGGATCATTGCCTAGCAACCGACTATGCCACAGCTGCGCAGCACTATGTTCCCTAGAATACTAGGGACCATAGCAGCACCTGGCCTCGGCGCGCCTCACTGCTGCGATAGTTGGATGGAGTGAAGTCACGCCAACCCGCACATGCGCCGAAGCGAAGCCGCCGCCGAGATGACGGCGGCGCCTTTGTAGCCATGAGTCCGTCGACGAAGGTCTGAAAAACCGAAAAAGACACTTCGTACCGCGAGGCTGGACGTGCTGCTGAACTAAACGACATCTGCGGCGACGATCCGACCCAGCTTACTTGAAGAAAGCTGCTGACGCAAAGAAAAGTCAAGATCCGGAGCTCGGTGCGAAACTTTGAGAAGCGTTCGCTGGGCATCGCGCCCTTCGCGAGGCGTTTCCCGAAGCCTCGGGCAACGGCTAAATGCGGGTGTGCCGGAGACAAATCCGGACCAGCCAAGTGCCCATCAGCTTCGCTAGTCTTGCGCCACTAGTGCGAGCTTCGCTAATTTATCTTTTTACTGTTATAGCAATTATACGGGGTTTCACCGTGCCGTCATGTCCCGTATAATGTAGAAATTGATAACCCCCGCGCAACGTACATTCTACCCAGGGGTAAAAGCACGCCAGCGGCGCCTTCGAACGTGGCTGAAGCAGAGGTCAAACAAGCCCCGGCCCATCTCCATCGCTCGGAGGGCGCCTGCGATAGCATCACTCCGCTCGGAAGGCCTGCGTCGAAGCAGAGAGGAAGCACCCTGCCCGTCTTTAACGAGCATGAAAAGTCACGAGGGAGTGGAGCAGGAGGGGGGGGGGGGGTTCGCTCGAGTGGCAGTGTTGGACATCCAGCCATGGCCACTGGATAAAAACGCACGTGGTGCGGCTAGGGTGCCTCGATGCACGCACGCGCTGAGGGTGGAGCCACTTTTTGAAGGGGTTGCCGCCACCGAGAGCGGTTTACGGGAGGCGCCGGCGCCATTTTCTTGCATTCTTCTCGCGCCGACTCAGCTGCCGCAGAGACGGAAAGCAGCATTCCTTGTGCAGCCTGTGTGCAAAATGCCGGGTTGCTGCGTTCCCCAGTGCACTAACAGTGCTAAAGAAGGCTGGAGAGTCTTTTCGTTTCCCAGAGACACAAAGAGGTGGCTTCTGTGGACTGTGAAAATCCAGCGGGACAAGTGGAAGCCGACGAACTCCTCCTGTATTTGCAGTGTAAGTACCCGAATCCTCAATCGTAATGCCAAATCAATTCGTGGCGACATGCAACTTTGTCTGTGCAACTGTTTCTAAGATTCATGTGTGCTAGTTTATTTGTTTTTGCTGGAGGTCTCGTCATGCTTTCTTATATATGTAATCCGTGCAAACGGACGTAGCCTTTTCGAGCGGGGGTCCACATCAAACTTCTGATGCACTTACAGCTCCTTTTAGTTCAACTAACATAACAGAGTAAGGCACAGCCTTATGAAAATGTAATCAGTATTTTTCAACCACAAAGCGCGATTTCGAGCACGTCACGCTTACTTCAACAAAAGCCCTCACTACCGACCTTTGACAGGCACATAGCAGTTTGAGTGGCGGATTCAAGTGCGAAAAGCAATATGTGACGTACGTATTATGCTTATGTTGCTCTGCTTTGTTCCTAAATAAGGTCTTTTATGCTTTTTGTTGTCCGCTATAGTAATTCTCTTAAAAACACTTATTCTACCGCATTATATCTGCGACTGAAACAGCGCATCAAGGTGATACAGTTTGGGTGAACTGAACTTTGTCATTCTTCTATACGGGAGTCGGCCCATATATGTACCGCTGTCAGCGTGTTCGATTTCTTCATCATCCTTTGATTTATCATCTTTGATCTATCATCTATCATCCATACTTTGGTGGATTAACAAAACAATTCCTGCAGGCTCACTTTGAGGAATCCTGCTTTGAACAAAACCGGGCAGATGGGTGGAAGAAGTTGAAGCCAAATGCTGTGCCAACGGTTTTCCCATTTAACGGTAGGTATATATTCCACTTCGACAGCACTACTTTCTGTAGAAGTGCACAATTTGTTACCAAATGAGTGGCGGGCGCTTGGGAACATTTTATTGGTTTTTCAGCGGCTGACACGGCATGCATCTATTTTTTTAAGATACCAGGCTCCTTTCTTTCTTTCTTTCAGTATCAGTAGAATAGTCACACTGTTAGAGGACACGATGACAAGTCATCTGGTATTGATACTTCGCCGTCTTTTTAGGGGTTCGTGTCCTCTGTCACCTCGTATGGCATAAGGATTTTTATATGTCCCTTCTCTCAGCCACACCGAGAGCCCTTGCACCTATTCAAAAACTGTCCCTCATCTCAAGCCACACCTTTCATTTTAACCACCCGCTAAACTAATTGCCCTTTGAGAAGAAGGAATATAGGTCACTAAGATTAATCGAAATCTCATTGTCAAGACGTTCAGCCGGCCTCCTCAATTTCAGCCTTTTTCCTTGTCGTGATTACATGTTTCCATATACCTTCAAATCCAGCATTTTCCCTGAAGCAATAGTGGTTAATGTGATAATAGGTTTGTACATATTTCTGGTTTCAGTTGCTCCAAGGAAGCGAAAGCCACCTAGAGATCGAGCACTGCCTGAAAGACCTCGTGCTGCATCGGATGCAGTGGAAATGCTCCCTGCGTCAGATCACACGGTATCAAAAGAACCGTCAGCGGACAAAGCCCACGTCAACAGCACTGATATCGAAGCGTTCAGTGTCGGTATTTCAAGCTCGACAGACGAAAATCCCACAGCTAGTAAGGCACAAATAGAGTGCGCTGAGTTGAAAAAGCAGTTGGCAGACATGGAAAGAAAATATTCCGCACTTCAAGAACATCACAGAAGCGCTACAAATACAATTCAGAACCTCAAGAAACAAGTTCAAAACGTTGAACGCAGGGCTGAGAATTTTGTAAGAAATATACAGTTCTTAAATGACGATCAAGTTTGCGCTCTCTCAAAAAATGGCACTCAAGGTCACACTTGGTCTGCGCAGACTGTTAAACAAGGTCTGCAAATTAAGTTTGCTTGTAGGACTACAGGATACGACACGTTGAGGAAATTGGGGTATCCGCTTCCATCTAGCAGGATGTTGGCGCAGAGGATCCAGGGATTGAACTTCCTGCCAGGAATTCTTCAAGAAGTTTTTGATGTGATGAAGTGCAAGGCTGACACTATGGAGAACGTGGAAAAAGACTGTGTGCTGTTTCTGGATGAAATGGAAATAGCTACGGCATTTGAATGGGATCGGGCTGAAGATATTCTTCTTGGAGACAACACTTCCTTCAAAGCCGGAGGAGCCCGCCAATCACGCTTTAGTGTTCATGTTGGGGGGGGGGGGGGGGAATCAATCAACGATGGTCATCGCCTATGAATTCACTGGCCGATACGTGGATGGTGCGCTGCTCAAAGACTATGTGCTCGATATCGTAGGGCACTGCAACGAGATTTCCCTCAGAGTCCGTGCAGTCTAATGCGACATGGGTTCGCCGAATCGCGCAATGTGGCGAGAGTTTGGTTTTTCAAGTGTGCTTAATACCACATTTTCAGTGCGCTTAATACCACATCCATTTTTGGACGCTAAAGAGCTTTTTTTTGACAGCTGACGCAGCACATGTGTTAAAGAACCTCCGACGGCAACTCTTAAGCTCCAAAGTTTTTACACTCAGTGAGGCCACCGTGCATGACAACCAGCTCCCTTCACCAGACGTGAAACTGGAATACGTTCAGGCTGTGCAAGACTACGACGCAGAGAGGGAGCTCAAGGTTGCACCTACTCTATCTGAGATTCATGTGAGCTGCGGCCACTTCACAAAAATGAAGGTTGGTGTAGCTCTCCAATTTTTCAGAGAAGCCCCACCGGCTATCCGATTTCTGGTGAAGCAAGGGCTGCTTGCCCCAGCTGCCGAAACGACAGCGTGGTTCTTGGACTTGGTGTCAAAGTGGTATGCCTTGATGTCGTCACGTCATCCGACCTTAGCTTTGAGTCACCGAAACATGAATAAATATTATGCTGCCCTGAGCACCCTACGCCTTGCGGCAGAGACAGTGCAAGGGATGAATATGGGCGCAACATCTCTGTGGAAACCATCCCAAGCCGGGTTCCTTATTTCCACGACTGTTGTCCTTCGCCTGCAAGAAGTTTTGCTGAGCCATGAGTGCTACGAGTTTTTTCTAACAACCAGGTTACTTCAAGACTGCCTAGAAAATCTTTTTTCTGTAGTTCGCCTAATGAAGCCAGTGCCGACAGCATATGACATGAAATGCGCTCTGAGGCTTGTGAGCGTGAGCCAATTTCTACACACCGCGCACAACGAGCTATGAGCTTGACGATCGAGAGTACCTCGTCTACCTTCTCTCTCAAGCGAAGAAGCACTGCTCGGAAAAGGAGTTCGAAGAAATCGACGACTCCGAAATTTTGTTCATTGAGGAGCTGACATCCACAGAATGCTGCATCTTATATTACCTTGGAGGCTTCATCCTCAAAAGTGTTTTGAAGTCCGTAAGCTGCTCCAAATGCAAATATGCCTTCCTTGGAGCAGCCAACAATGATTATGCTTCCTTGGCAGTCTCAAGGAATATGTGAGTGATGGACGGAACTTGATTTACCCGAGCAATGAAGTGATCCCGCACACTCAAGAACTATGAAGAGCATTTCACAGGCGTCATCTCGTGGTGCACAAACAACGTACATACGATGAAGTCGCCACTGCGGTCCCTTACAGAATGCCTTGCCAAGGTGGACCGACCATGCCTGAACACATGCAAAGACCACAAGGAAGCGATAAAAAACATGCTGGTGGCCACCTACACAAGACTAAGGCTACGTATCCATCTACGTCAATACCCTGTCACAAGGGACGGAGGTCACGGAAGCAAAACTTGTGCCGGTGTGAGTCTTCCGTAAAGACACCGCAACCAGCACGAACTTTTTGTATATTTAGTAAATAAGCATGGTATAAATTTTGTAGTAATCGTAGATTGTATTATATTATATTCAAATGTTGAGGTCGTCATCATAAAGTACTTATAAATCAAGCTATTAAATGATTATTTTCCGTTGCGAGGAATCTATGTTTTTATTACTTAATATGTGTGTGTGTGTTTCTACAGCTTGCCGCGATCCACTCGTGTAGTCAGCGCTTAATACTTTGAGTGGAAGTAAGGATGCTGTGCATTTGGACTCGACTCAAATATGCAATGGTTATTCACGTAACCCACTTTGCGCTGTGTCCGTATATAAGCGCAACTATAGCAACCTCACGGCGACGGTGACAAGTTGCCCACCGTCGCCGCCTACTTTAAAGAAGATTACCATAGCCGCTATACCTTCATTCATCGTCTTGAAATGGAGGACGCGTCACCGAATCTTTAGTCTTACATTTTGTCCACGATAGAATAGCAATGACTACAAAAATTTACGTGCATAGCGAGTGCACGCTGCTAGCAAAGCCACCGCTATGAAGACATGCCTTGCAGTCAACATGTGCCCCGCGACCGGCGGATGCAAAGAAAATGGCGGTCGCGCTAGCAGACGACGCGGTTGTGCTCACCCTGGGAGCGGGCGGGCGGGCGTGCATCAAGGCACCCTAGGTGCGGCCTGCGACGTCGCCCGAAACCGGTGTGACCACAGGGGAGGAGCCTCTGGTTTTGCATGTTTCGCGCAGCGGCGCGCAGAGTTTGCATTTTATTCACGCAAGACTGCGTATTGCTATGCTGCCTGCAAGAGCATAAATACCATACTGTACCCAGGAGGTCGGTACGGGCATTGGGCGCCTAATGGACTCGCTCGAGCCCGAACCGCGCACTTTTGCCGCAGGTTTCGACGCGCGATCACCCGTTCAGTATAAGTAGCAAGTTCCTTATCGCTTGCTTGAATACTTGCTTCGCTTGATGCGCTTGTTTGCTCTTGAAAGAAAACCTATTATTAATATTATTATTATTCAAAATTCCTTACAGGCCCATTGGAGGGCATTCGCCTTACTAGGGCGGAGGAAGTTGTGCTTAGGAGACTTCGGGCCGGGGTGGCCCTTACACCGGCTGTAATCTCTACGTGGAACTGGTGCACCATACCACTTGGTGATACGTGCCCTTATTGTTCTGTTCCCGTGACGGACGCAGATGCACACCATCTCATATGGACATGTAAAGGACTCCATCGGGAGCGCTCTCGTCTCCTTAAACAAGACGGTCTCCGATACAGTGCCTCGACCAGTTATGATCGTTGGATACACGACAACAGATACCACAAAACACTACTTCAGTTCATACACAACACAGGACTTGCAGCACACGTTTAACAAAATACACCATATACTATGCCTTAAGGGCAAGCCCTATTTCGCAATAAAAAAAAAAAAGAGTAAGGGGGGCATCCGTATATACAAAACAAAAAATACACATAAATTAAACAAATAAAAATTCACGGCATATCCACGGAGTGAATGATGAGTGGGCGAAGCTCCGGATGTTCATCGTAGATCTTGCCGAGTTCCGGATTAATTTAGTTAACGCGCACGCTACGAATCCTTATGGTTCAACTACGCACAAGTGAAATCTCCCACCGGCACTTCATTGCAAGTCAAGATGCAGTGCCTATATATATATTGGTTGCCGGTGAACGCTTCTCCAACGCGAGCAGTCGGTATTTCTCAATCAAGAAACTCGCTAGGAGACGCTGCCTGCGCCAACGTTGTCTCTCGCGGGCGAGCGCGTGCCGGGAGCCACGCGCTCGCCCTCGGCGCGTGCGTGCCTCCCGGCAGGCACGCGCCGGTGGCTACCTACTACTAGGGACGCACGACCCACGCCTTAAGGAGCTTCGCCCCTAAAAAGGAGTAAGTGGGCCACCCAGAATAATGAGCCTGCGGCAAGAGTCAAGTGAGCAAAACGCGGCGGCATGCTTGTACAGGGGCGACGCGCTCCAGCTGCGTGTAGTTTACACGCAGCTGGAGCGCGTCGCCCCTGTACAAGCATGCCGCCGCGTTCAAGAAGGCATGGTACTATGTATATATACACACAAAATAGGGACTGCTGAGAAATAAGTGTAGAGCCCCCTCCAACAAAGGAAAAGGTTCCGGGAATGTGCGTACAGTAGCTCACACAAGAAGAAGACCTACCGTTTCTTTGCTGCTGCTACAGACTGAAAGTCAATAAAGAAGTGCAAAGCTCGTCGCACAGGCCGGAGGCATACATCAGCAATGACAAAAGCAACAAAGAAAGAAAGAAAAAGAAAAAGGAATATCCGTACTAAAACCCTTTGCTTTGATAGTACCGCTAAACGCGTTTAGCTCTCATGGTTGAAGCTAATCTAGTAGGGAGAGAGAATGAAAGAAGAAATCTGGGAACTTCGTGCCATAGGGAGCCCAACCTCAAGTTTGCGCAGCGCCGTCTGGCAGTGAAGCGGAGAGAGGTGGAACTACCGGTCGCTCCGACGGTCGCACTCGCATTGCACGAGCGGAGAAACGTGTTTCGGGAGGCTCTTTCCTCGCGTTTCCCGCCCGGCCGCTGCAGTTTTTTTTCTTTTTGTCAGTACGGAAAGGAGGCACACAATACAGATGCTTTGCGCGCTGTCACAGCGGTTTAGAAAAAAAAAAGAATAGCCGAGAACTGCCCGTGAAAATCAGGTTCCGTTTCCCTGGCAGAGACGGCCACCACAGCAAATCGCAAAATGATGTGATGCTTGCACGCGCGGTATCTTGGTGTCACCTTTTGCAACATAAGATATCATCAATAGTTAACACGGAGAAGCGTGATGGCCAGTCGTATTTTAACAGAACTGCGTATGTCAAGCGAAAGTGCATGCAGCAAGTATATTCGTCTTACATTTCGAAGAGTGTGCGCTTGCTAGGTCACTTACCATTTTTAATACGACAGCAGTGGTAGACGTTGGCCCGTACATCAGTTATTAAAAACCGTGAGTACTGGCGCAGTTTTCTTCATGGCGATAAGTGCGCAAAAAGAGCACCAGGACAGAGAGGTGCTGTGTTTGCGCACTTATCACCATGAATGCATACTAACTGGCCCGAGTATCCGCTCTTCTGCAGTTTTACTTAATTAGCTGGTGGATATGGGTTTTTAGTCGCTGTTCAGTACAAAACTTGAGTAGCTGGATGTTCATAGTGAGCGTGTTAACGCTGGCCATGGAAGCGCCTGTGCCACTGGCGGTATGTAGCTGCCGCTTTGGCTAGGCCAAGTATGTGTAGAGAGAAGCAAGGTAGCGATAAAAACAGCAAAGATATTGCGATGTCTGATGCTGTTTTTATCATCAAAAATTACATTATAACGGGAAACACACACGATCGAAGGGCGCATTTTATAGTGTTGACGAATTGGGCTTTCGAAGGGCGCATTCTATAGTGTTGACGAATTGGGCTTTTAAAACAAACAGATCGCCATTACTGTAAGCGCACACGGTCTGAAATAATTGCTTACACTGCAGGAAACATGCGTGGTCACGGTGGGCGTTAGAGATTATCGTGCCGCATTGTAATGCAGACAAAATCAGCTTCAAAAAATGAAACCAGTATGATGTGACGATGAGATGTCGCTATCTTTCGAGGCAGAGCTTGTACGCGGCTGTCACCATTGCGTACTGTAATGCTGCCAGCGACTAAACAAGGTAGACGTAAATATGAACGGTTCATACTAATCATATAATAAATTTGAAGTCTGTTGTGGCTTGCAACCGATGGAATTTCGAGCGAACGTACACGAAATTGCAATTTCTTGCGCCTACAGCTCCGAGCAGACGCCACTTCACGATGCGTTTTATCGGCCGTATAATTACAGAAACTGAAAACTCATCTCTAGTTTCACGTCAGCAACGTAGTCATCCACACGCGCTTGGCAGCCACGAACACAGCATCGTCTTCAACGACCTACTAGGTCCCGTAATTGCAGTATTTAAAGTGTGGTATATGTTGAGATTGGAAGCCCGAAAATGTTTTTCAGTGCCACAAATTTTCCTGAAGTTGCCATACAACGGACACATGACGCAGCATATGCAGCCACTGAGCGCGTGCGAGTTGTGAGAGACGCCTTGGGCGGCCTAAGAACGCGCTAGCACGCGCAGAAAGCGGGCGCACTCACGGGCGGCAAGGGCGAGAGCAGAGGGCGAAGCGACCGCAAATCGTACGAGCTGCCGAAACGGCGCTTTTCGGAGGCGCGCCGCAGCGCCCTCTGTCCCAGCTTGGGAGGCCTATATGCTAAGAACAGCACTGACTAGGGTTCAGGGGGGTGTTGGCCACATGAGCGTTAGACCGCGTGGGAACATGTGCTGTGCGGCGTTTTGGCACGAGCACGTCAGTGGGTGCGCAGCCGCACTCCTCCTGCGCAACATATGCTTGCTGCACAGCTGTTTACGTGCAGCATTTCTTTTCTTCTGGTTGTAGGTGCAGCCATAAACAATGCAGTGATGCCCTGTCGATAGGCTGTTCTTAAAGGGCAACTCCGGCGGTTTTTTCACCATGTTCTGATATTGATGTTTTCGAACGGTACTGCTAGTCCTGTAGCAGCCAGAGTGGTTCAGTTCGCTCAGAAAGGCACCGATAATTTTAAATAACCGACCGAAAGGCGTGTTTAAACCGAAACCGAAACGGGTAGAAGCGCCTTGCAGTGTATGCGATGACGTCACAACCTTCGCGCGTTCAGAAATATGGAGAAAAATGACAGTGGCGAGGTCATCCGACGATGCATTGAGTTATGCCAGCTTTTCTGGACTTGACTGCGACGATTTGAACGCTGAAGTACCACCGTTTTGCTTTTAATGTCCCGCAGGCTCGGGTAGGCAGCATTGAAGGTGATGACGTCAAAAATACAGGGTGGCCCGCAGGGGAATCCGCTAAAAAATTTTAAAATTCGTTTCCAGGAAAACTAAATGACTTGGAACCGCCTGGTTTGGCATATATTATTACAGTGCCGAGGAGAATACATACTGAAAATTTCATTAAAGGGCCCATGACAGCTATTTTTTTGTTGGATACTTTTATGTTCTAATGAGTAGAACAGTGTCTTGTAATCACGGCATGGAGTGGCAAATTCTCCAGCTAGAAGTCTAATTAGTCACAGCATCGTTAATTTTGTTCAGTTTTAATGAAGCTTCGAAACGCGCGCCAAAAACTGCAAGAAACTAGCGCCACGGGGCAAGCGTGGCGGCTGTCGGAAGTGAGCGCATGCACTGATCACTTGAGCTCAAGATTCGGTGACGTTGCGGAGAGCGAGAGCGCCAGACCAGCTCGCCACACTCGCTTTGCATCATAGCGTGTGTACAATGTACGCTTGAGGGACCAACACGGAGAGGAAGCAGAAAAATACGGCTTTTGGCGTGGCCTCCGCGATCGGCTGCGAGAGCCGATCTTGGAGGCCACGCTCGGAGGCCATAGCGCGGCGCGCCCGTGTCTCTCTGTGACGTCACGATATCAACTTACGAAAGTGAAACGTCACAGATGGCCCACAATCTACGTCATACTAGTGACGATGTCGCGAGGTGCCGAAAACCCAGATGAGCATTTATGGTCACTTTAAATACATATTAAAATATCTTAACGACAACGTTCGCCGTTAATACTTGGCCACAAGTGCCTTCAGATGTTCGACAACCAAACAACACAAACATATCGGGTTTGAAATTTTGGTGTCATGGGCCCTTTAAGATCAGTGGACACTGAAAAATCGCCGGAGTTGCCCTTTAAAGGACATTTTAAATCGGCTCTGGTGAGCGAAAAACAGCGCGCGCACCGCGCAAGCACGGCGAAACGTATGGGCTGCTCGGCGCAAGAAGCAGCCCAACGAAGAGGGGCGTGGCGCGGAGAGCTCTCTCCCGCGCGCTAGAAAACGACAAAAACAGGTTCCGGCTCGCCGGTGCGAGAGTGCCGATGGAAAGGTCTTAGCCACTGTAGCGCTGGGGTGCTCCTCGACCAGGTTCCCGGCCCACTGCTCCATCTACGCAGACGACGTGGCCCTCTGGGCCCGGGGACCATGGCGGTCCATCACAGCCATCAGGAGGTAACTGCTGGCTGCTCTGGATGCAGTGATCACCTACCTCGGAGGGATCGCCCTCAAGGTCTCCACCACGAAACTACGTGAAACAGCTGCGGGTCGGCAGCCGCAACCTGCCCTGGAGGTTGATGGTGAAGTACCTGGGGCTCACCATTGCCCACCGACTCACGTGGATACCTGCTGCTAAAACCGCTGCTGCCAAGGTACGGAGAGTCCAGGGGGCCATCAACAAGCTGCAGCAACGAGGCCGTGGCTGCCCCACCAAGTGGGTGCTGCGACTGGACCAAGCCGCAGCGTCCTCGTTTCTGCTGTACGCCCTACCGCTGGTAACCCTGACGACGGCCCGGAGGTGCCTTTTCGAGGGACTCCACAGGGGAGCAATGAGGGTCATCCTGGGGCTCCCCAAGTGCTCCCCCGTGGCACCGACTCTAGCGGAGGCAGGAGAGTGGCCCCTGTCACTTCGCATGCTCCAGCGAGCGCTGTGCCACATCGATCGTCTCCACCGTGCAGGCAATGGTGGTGCCCTCCTGGAGCGCCTTCGCAGCTAACCGGGATCTCGGATGGGTGGCCTCTGCCTGCTTTACTATCAGATGGTCCCGGATCCGCCTGTTCCCGTTGTTCCAACCCCCCCCCCCCCCCGCCACACCATCGGCCACCAGAGATCCACCTCTACCTGGATGGGACAACAAAGCGACGAACGCCTGCAGCCGCACTGCAGCAGGCAACCATCGGCAAGCTCGAGGAGCCACTCCAAGGGCGGCTACAGGTGCTCACGGACAGATCCGTCATGCCTGACGGGACCGCGGCTGCAGCATGCGTCATCCCGTCCAGGTCCAGCAGCAGGCAGTGCCCGCTGCCCTTCCCCGCGAGCTCCACGGCAGCAGAGCGGCGGATTTCCTGGCAGAGGACATTCCATCAAAGCCAGTCGCTATCCCATGTGACAGTAGGGCGGCACTACAGACTCTGGCCAAACCCCGTCGTACAGGACTTACTGGGAACTTCCTGGCGTCCAAGTTCCAGGCTATCAGCGCGTCGGGAGTGTGTCTCCTTCCACTGGCTGCCCTCACAGGTGGGCATAGCTAGTAATGAGGAGGCGGACACTTTGGCCAGAGAAGCTCATCGGCCAGGCATCCCCTTCACCCGAGCCGTGGCGGCCAGGGACCACATGCGGGTCCGTCTGAAGAAGCTTCTCGTCACTATCCACCCAGACCCAAGGGTGGCCAAGGGGCGGGGCCAAGGCTTCTCCCAGAGACGGGCCTCACCAGGAGGGAACGGGCCACCCTGCTCTGCCTGCGGACCGCCAGCGTTTGGACTGCGGCCCGCCGCCACGACAAAGGACTCTGCACCTCACTGGCCTGCAGCGACCCCGAGACCCTCGAGCACCTCCTCTGTGCCTGCCCTGGACTGGCACAGGAACGCATGAGGCTCACCACTGCCTACAGGAGACACGGTCTCCCTGCCTCCACGCTACAACCCCTCCTCTTCCCCTCACGTCCCCATCTACCAGCACTCTGGAGCCTGGTGGAGTTCCTGGACGAGACGGGCATTGCGGCCTACAATTGAGACCGGGACCCTTGCCGCCCCTGCCCTTGCCGACGGCCTGCTGACCATGAAGTGACGACCGGGCCACGGAACTTCCTCCTCATCTTCCTATCTCCTCTTTTCTCCCTCTTCCTCCTCCCCTAGACGCTGCGCCGTGCTCCCTATCGGGTTGCAGAAATAAGCGTCCTAGGACGCTTATTTCTGCCTTCTTCCCCCCATCACTACCACCACCTCGGGCATGCAGCGCCGCATTTATGACAAGCGCAGTACTACGCGCATGTACAGGCGGACGATTTCGAAGGCAGCGCCATCTGCGCCACCCCGAAAGCAGCAAAAAGAATTAATTGCTCTTGCACGCTATAAAAAGGTGTCTCATAGGGTGATATACACTTGTAAGACATACATAATTGTTTTTCAGCAGAATATATACCTGCGTGCGTCTGTTCTTGTACACTTGGAAGTTGACAAACATGCTGTTGGGTGTCCCTATCGGCGTTTTTCGCACCACTTTCAGAGTAAAATTAAAAACATAATTCCTTTTTTGTGGGATAAAAGCATGCTCGTTCCTGCAAATGTGACGCACGATCTGCCCATTTTTACCGCAGTCAGAAGACGTTTTCTGAGCGGCAGACAATCCCTTTAAATGCATGCTTCCATGTATTCTTATCCGCGTATAAAAAAAGCTATTGGCCTTGCGGTGCAGTTTTACGTATTTATTCATTTATTCATAATACCTCAAAGGTCCTGAACTAACGCATACGAGCGACAACGATCCAGGAGCAGAAAGGCAACTGACTTTATTGCCAAGAACGACTTTTTCTTATACAAAGAATGCTTTGACGTCACAGGTTATCACGTTATCACAAAAGACGTCACACCAAAGCTTGCGCTACGACATTCCTTCCCACTTAGATTAAGCCCGCACTTCACTTCCTAAAGTCCTCGTATCCAAACCTATCCGGCGGACGTCGCGCACGGCCGCTTCGTCGAAGCATGACTTCGGGTTTGCTTGGAACTTCTGTGCTCTGCTCTGGTGGGGATGTGTCCTGGTGTGAAGTCTTAGTTGGTGCTGTAGTCGGAGAGTCGGTTGATGCCCTGGAAGCTGGACTCTGCATAAGGTTCCGCAATGCAGATTCCATGGGTTGTGCGGCGGTCGTCGGGAGCCCTGTAGGGGCGACTACGGGATCTGTATCTGGCGGTTGTTGCGGCTCGGCCAGGCGCATCGTGTCGGGAAGTAGCTGCAATGGTTCAGCTGAGACAGGTCTCGCAAAGGAGTGACGCAAGTGGTCAGCATGCACAAAGCGCACTTCGCCCGCCACATTCACCAGATTCACTGGGCTCACAATCTGCGCAACTACGCCGTCTGTCCAAGCCACATTTTCACCACGAACGCATTTGACAAACACTTTGTCACCTACTAGGAATCCACGTTCAGTACCCCGGTGCTTATCTTTCTGCCGCTTGTTGAACATATCTTGCTGAAAATCGGGTTTCAGGAAAGACAACTTGGTCTTAGGTTGCCTTTTTAAGAGCTGTGCAGGAGTGCTTCCTGTCACACTATGTGGTGTGTTTCGATAGCTCATCAAAAAGCTGTCTAACCCGGTTTGCACCAATTCTCTGTTTTGCGCGACATCTGATAACTGTTTCAGCAATGCGCGCTCTGTTGTTTGCACCAGACGTTCGGCTGCCCCGTTCGAAATTGGGTGATAGGGCGGCGTTCTTGTATGTTTTATGTTATTTTTAGCTAAGTGCTCGAACTCTTGTGATACAAATTGCGGCCCATTATCACTCACAATTTCGTCGGGAAATCCGTACGCCGCGAAGACACTTCGAAGTTTGGAAACCATTTGGTTTGTGGCGGTCGAGTTCATAAGCCATACTTCAATCCACTTAGAATAGGCATCAACTAAGACTAGGAAGTTAAACTGTCCTTTCATAGCAAAGTCAACATGCAGCCTTTGCCAAACCTTGGACGGATAAGGCCAAGGGTGTAGTGGTACAGGCTGCGTGGCTGGTTGCACGACTTGACAAACCCGACAGGTTCGTACGTAATCTTCTACTGCTTTATCTAGACCTCCACCAAATGAAGCCTCTAGCCAGCATTTTCATCCTTGAGGTGCCTGGATGATCCTCATGCCGCAAAGACAACACAGCCGGTTGCAATGCATCGGGCACGATCACCCTTGTGCCCCACGTGACGCAACCTTGCTCGAGTGATAATTCTAGACGTCTAACGTAGTATGGCTGGAGTTCTTTAGATACTTCTGAAGGCTTGTTGTTGTTTTGTTGTTTTGTGGGGTTTTACGTCCCAAAACCAGTTCTGATTATGAGAGACGCCGTAGTGGAGGGCTCCGGAAATTTCGACCACCTGGGGTTCTTTAACGTGCACTGACATCGCACAGCACACGGGCCTCAACATTTCGCCTCCATCGAAATGCAGCCGCCGCGGCCGGGATTCGATCCCGCGACCCTCGGATCAGCAGCCGAGCACCTTAGCCACTAGACCACCGTGGCGGGGCACTTCTGAAGGCCAGCCATATCGCGTGTACTCGACCACTGCAGTTTGCCGTCACGCGCAGTGGCTTTAGCTACGTCGGAAGAGTTCAACGGAGTGCTTTCAAACACAGAAAGGCATTCCGAATCCTCAGATTTGGGACAAGATGGTACAGGTAGACGAGACAGAGCATCAGCCACTTCGATTTCAGCCCCTTTGCGATACTTAAGCGTATACTGGTACGCAGACCTTATTAAGGACCTTCTTTGTAGTTTGGCAGCTGCTTGCGACGGGGTCGCTTTGTTCTGTCCCAAGATGCTTACGAGTGGCTGATGGTCCGTGTACAACATAAACTTTCTACCAAAAAGAAACTTGTGGAACATTTTAAGTCCAAAAATAAGCGCTAGGGCCTCTCTTTCACATTGCGCGTAATTTTTCTCGGCTTACGTCAGAGTTCGCGAAGCAAAAGCTACCGGACGCTCTTCTCCTTCCGGCAGCACGCGAAAAATAACCGCTCCAATGCCGTACGCAGACGCATCACATTGCAACCCGAGCGGCTTGCGTGCGTCGTAGTAGGTAAGAGCACGGCTATTTGCAAGCAGATGCTTAGTCGCTTTGAAAGCATTACTGCACTGCTTCGTCCACAGCCATCGCTCTCCCTTCCGCAACAAACGGTACATTGGTTCTGCCACAGATGACACATTCTTCATAAATTTGCTGTAAAAATTGAGCAGCCCTAAATATGCTCTTAATTCTGTTACATTTGTTGGTTCAGGAGCGTGCAGGATTGCCTTCACTTTCTCTTCTGTCGGGTAGATGCCATCGGCGCTGACCTTGTGCCCAAGGTACGAAACCGAATCTTGGAAAAACTTGCATTTTGCATAATCAAAAGAAGAGGCGTGCAGGACACGGACACAAGGAGAGCAGTGAACAACACGAACGCCGACTAACAACTGATGCACTGCACAGAGGCGAAAAAGAAACAAGACACACAGCTTATCTGCGCATGCTCGGAATGGTAGCGCCACCTGTCAATCGGACGTGCCGGTCTTCGCGATAGACAACTGCTAAGGCTTTCTATCTCCTCTCTGTTGAGAGTTTCCGAGCAGCACGCGGATTTTTTGTGGAGGACGAAGCTACCGGATCTACTGCAAAGTAAGAGGAATTCTTTTTCAACTAAATCGCCGTCGGAAAAGGTAATGATTCTCGGAGACGCCGTTTTGGACGAGAACCACAAGAAAATTCTAGCATTAGGCCCTAAGTACTGTTTTCATCCTAACCTAAAAGAAGTTGACGTTTTAAGCTTACCTCGCGATCTTTAAGGTTATTCCGGAAGTTGAACGGTCTCGATGTATTTCAGATTGCTTCGCCAGCATCAAGCTTTCGAACGATCTCGTTAAGGCCTCTGACCCTATCCGACCGGTTGTAAATTACTGTGTGGAACATAAGCTTCGACCTGTTTTATCTGATAAGGAAGGTTGTTTTGTAATAATGCCGAATAGCACTTTTTCTGATAATGCCTCAGCAGCTGTTGAAAAGAATTTTAGACCTGTGAAACTGAAACCTTCTGTAGTAAAACAACGAGCTGTCGATCTCCTGTTGAAACATAATCTAGATAAGGTAGCTTCCAGTGTTAAAAAGCCAAAACTGCTCACTTTAGAATTATTTTTCTCGGCGAAAACCCATAAGCCAGAAATTCCGTTTCGCTCGATTGTATCAGAGTCAGGGACTTGGCAAGTTTGTGTAGCTAGCTATTTGCAGAAGTGCTTAACATCCTTAAGTTTTTCTGACCCCTTCCGTGTACGTAATTCTCAGGCTCTAGTTCAGTTGTTAACAGAGGAAAATCCTGGCCACTGCACAGCGTTTAGCATGGATGTAGAAGATTTGTATTACTCGTTGCCGCATGAAGGCCGGTTTACTAAATTGCGTGAAAGAATGTATTCAAGAACAAGGGCAGGAGTCCGGTTTCATAGATAGATGCGGAGTTTCCACAGGTACCTTTCTAGAAATTCTTTCGATGTACTTAACGTCAACATTAGTTGGATACAGGGAAGGCGTGTTTGTGCAGAAATCAGGGATTTGTATAGGTTCAAAGGTAGCCCCTATTCTAAGTGATCTATACTTGAGCAAGTTTGACTGCCGTTTAAAAGAGACCTTAGGAGACCGCATCATTAGGGTATTTCGGTATGCGAACGATTACTTGGTACTTTGTAGTAAGGATGATTTTGGATCCATCGTCACCTATGTAAGCGATCAATTTAAACTTAATGGAGATGGTCTAAGGAAGGAAGGAAATAGTAGAGAGGGAAAGGCAGGGAGGTTAACCAGTGTATGACAACCGGTATGCTACCCTGCACGAGGGGAAGGGGACAGGGGAGATTGAAAGGTGAAAGGAAAGAGGAAGAGAGAGAGAAACGTAATACAATTTTTAGATATCTCGTTGTCATTTGAGCAGAATCACGTGTGTTGGCAGCATTCCCCTAGAGCATCTAAGCCGTTGTTAAACTTTGACTCCAAGCATTCGAAAGTAGTAAAAAACGGATTAGCCTTGTCCTGTTTAAAGTCAGCCCTATCGAAGTCGTGCGTGCACCGTTTGACCATTAGCTTTAATGCGCAGGTCGAGCGCCTCTTAGATGCAGGTTACCCTAGACTAGCCATAGCCACAGTAGCTGAGCGTCTTAAGAAGTCGATTTCGACCGGAACAAAAGCTGTAGCAGAGAGTAACATTAACAAGAAAAAGGTCGGGAGTATTCCGTATATCCACGCAGTTTCGCACAGGCTTAAGAAAGTGGGAAGTAAATATGGGGTTAATGTTGTGTTTACGGCTCCCAATAAGTTAGGAAGGGTTTGTGCTGCAGTGCATAGAAGAAATGAGCAGATGGAAGGTAAGAAGCGAACGGATATCTGTCCGGTTAAGCACCTAGCCAAGAACAATTTCACAGACTGTCGCATGGGTGTGGTTTATAAGATTCCTTTTAGCTGCGGACGTTTTTCTGTAGGGCAAACTGCGCGTTGTATTAATCAAAGATTAATTGAACACAGAAGGTCGCTATCAGGTGGGACGCCGTCCAATCTATCCTTGCACTGCCAGGTCTGTAGCTGCATGCCCGAGTTAGACAAAACCGAGATCCTGTACAGGCATAAGAACGAAGATACGCGTTTATTGGTTGAGGCCTGGCATATCAGTATCAGTGGAAGTGCATGCGTGAGTCAGCCGTCGATTAGCTTAAACAGAGAGGAGATAGAAAGCCTTAGGAGTTGTTTATCGCGAAGACCGGCACGTGTAACCGATTGACAGGTGGCGCTACGATTCCGAGCATGCGCAGATAAGCTGTGTGTCTTGTTTCTTTTTCGCCTCTGTGCAGTGCATCAGTTGTTAGTCGGCGTTCGTGTTGTTCACTGCTCTCCTTGTGTCCGTGTCCTGCACGCCTCTTTTGATTATGGACTGTTACCAACTCGCTCAACTTTCTGTCCTTTTGAGTTGCATTTTGCCAGCTTTAACGTAATGTTATACTCCGAAAGCTTGCCCAGCACCCGCTCGAGTGTTTTTTGGCAATCGTCCACGTTCTGGCCTGCAACTATGACATCATCAATATAACAACCAACATTTGGAATACCAAGCAAAACCTTATCCATCATGCACTGAAACAAAGCAGGGGCACTGGCTATTCCATAAGAAAGTCTGTTATACCGATAGAGTCCCTTATGCGTGTTAACTGTCAGAATGTGTCTTGATTCTTCGCTCAGTACCATTTGTTGGTATGCTGATGACAAACATATAAGACACAAAATACTTTGCCTCCACAAATTGCTGTGAACAATTCCTCTGGTTGTGGTAGTGGGTAGTGGTCTACGTTAAGTGCAGGATTTACAGTGATTTTGTAATCACCACAGAGGCGTATTTGATCACCTTGCTTCATCTTCAGCTTTACACCGACGGCTCAACAGCAGAAGGTAGATCTGCAGGAGCTGTGACCTTCCCTGCCAAAGCAGTAGATGTACTGTTCAAGACGTCTCATGGCACAACGACTGCCGTGGAGCTTGAGGCACTAAGCACCGCACTTAGCGTGATCGATGGACAGCCACTTCAGAAATGGGCCATCTTTATCGGCCTCAATGTGCCTTTTATCGGCCTCACGTAGCGGGCCGCAAGACCAATTAGTGCTTCAATCACGACAGCTCTATCATCAATTAACTGACAAAGGCCATGACATCACGTTTCAGTGGCTACCAGGTCACTCTGGAATAATCAGCAATGAGCACGCAGATAATGCTGCGAAACGTGCTCACGAAATTGGAGTGCTGCAAACCATCCCACTGTCAAGAACGGATGCAGTAAGAAAACTTTGCTCGCTTGCCCGTGATATGGCTATAGCGCAGTGGAACACTCCTGGTCTTCTACACACCCGTCTACACCGCCTCGACCCATCACTACAACTTCGAGTTCCGCGTGGGCTTACCCGCTGTGAAACGACCGTACTTTGCCGCCTGTGGCTAGGCACTTCAATCACAATAAGCTTCTGCTATCGCATTGGACTGGAAGACAGTGCTGCCTGTCTTCACTGCGGCAGCGAGGAAACGATTGTGCACGTCCTGTGCGATTGCCCTGGGTACTGCTCGCAGCGACAGTCTCTCGCCGCAGAATTGTCACGCCTTGATGGTCGACCGCTGTCTGAGCAAACCATATTGGAATGCCGGACCGATAGTGCCTCGCAGCAGAAAGCCACGAAGGCTGTGCTCAAGTTTTTGCGCGCAACGGGCCTCGTGAACCGTCTGTGACACTGCTGTGCTTGTGTGTGTGCGCTATTCGACCTCTCTTTCTCCCTTTATTCTTTTCTTCCATCCCTTTCTGTCTCCCTTCACCCCTTCCCCAGTGCAGGGTAGCAAACTGGAAATGCCTTCCGCCCATTATCTCTCTCTCTCTCTTGCTTCTTTGGGACCACAACCAGTGGAGTTGCCCAATCGCTTCTACTCACAGGCGTGATAACGCCTTGGCTTTCAAGCTCAGCGAGGCGTTTTCCCGCTTGTTCGCACAAAGAAAAAGGAAGTGAGCGTGCTTTACAAAACACCGGCGTACAACCAGGTTGCAAGACAACTTGCGCCTCGAAGTTCCTGATGGCACCAAGCGATTGCGAAAACACGTTTGGAAACTTCGCGCGAATCTTATCTGTCTTCGGTGCGTACACTGCAAAGCGATTTCCAATTCAGGCGAAGCTTATTAAGCCAGGTTCGTCCTAGCAATACAGGTAACTCGCGCTCACGTTCTTTGACGACAACGATTGGTAAAACCGCCCTCTGCCCTTCATAGGTCGCGGTTACATTACATTGCCCTACGACATCCATTTTCTCGCCTGTGTACGTCTTTAGAACAATCTGACTTGGTTCACAATTCACATGCGAAAACTTTTCTTTGTACACACTTTCAGGTACAACTGTCACTGCGGCCCCCGTGTCCACCTGCATTGACACTTTCTGGCCCTCCACATTTACAGTCACCACGTAACCGTTCTTCACAGATGTGTCGACTGTACAGAGTTGCTCAGAGCAGTTGTACAGAGTGTTTCAGAAGAACTTCTTCTTGGGCGAGTTGGTGCATAATTGTTGGGTGTCGTTGCGCATTCAACGGACGTACACAGGAAACAAGAGGCAGAATAAACGGAAAGAGCGCAAACTATCAACTGGTTTTTATTGAATCGGTCATTGCATATATATGCATGACCCAAACAACACGAGAGAGGGAAGAGAGGAGAAGGGCAGTGAGGAGGAATCACAATATATACAACCTCACGTCAAAAAACTGCGCAGAAATTCGCTTTCTGCTCTGTATAAGGCAACAGATGTATCACTGACGCAGTTATCGCCAGCATCCTTGATATGGAAGGCTTCCAGCAGCTCGCGCGCTACTCTCTCCCTGCTTCTGCCTAGTATTTTTGCTTGTTTGAATAAGGGCTCACACCCCCTACAACCTTAACCGAAGCGTTTCGAACAAGGCTGGCCAAGCGCAGGAAAGATGCCTTCTAGAAGGAGTAGAAGCCCTCAAGAAAACGGTGAACACGAAGGTCACCAAGGTCGCAAGAGACCCCACAAAAAGAGTCGTCTCGTTCTTCGAGGAAAATAAGTTACGCCTGCTTCAGGCCGACAAGACCGGAGGGTTCTTAGTCTTAAGAGAAGAGGACTTCAGCAGGAAGGCGTAACAAGCGATCGCCAAGAACTTCGTGCGCGTAAAGCCCAGTGCCACAAGGATCAAGAGCCGAGCTGCAGCCATGTGCAAGGATCTGGAGTTGACCAAGCTTGCTAGTTCTATAACCAACTGTAGAACGAAAACGCTTTCGGTGTTCTTCAGTGCGAAAACTCATAAGGACACAGTGCTGTTTCGAACCATTGTGAGTGAAAAGGGAACGTGGCAATCGCTTATCAGCAAATTTCTGCAGAAGCATTTGAGTGCTCTACACGTTGAAGACCCTTTCGCCACAAGGAACTCTGGGGAAGTTGTTAATTTTTTCAAGGCCAATGTTCATGTAGGCTATGCCTTTTCTATATAGATATAGAAGAGTTGTTTTATTCAGTGTCCCATGATCATTTGTTTGTAGCAGTTAGGGAGTGCATTGAGGAAAATGGCGAGACTAGCTTTCAGAACTCTGCCGGAGTTTCATGTCATTGTTAGAATTTTATTTACAAGCCACGTTTATATCCTTTAATGATGACTTTTACATTCAGCGGCAGGGCATATGCATAGGATCATGCGTTGCTCCCGTGCTGTGTAATATATTTTTAGCCGCCGTAGACCGCTCCCTTAGTCGTGAGCTTGCTGATCACGGGGTTCTAAAGGCCTTCCGGTATGTAGATGATTTTTTAATTATTATTTCCAAGCACATAACCATGACACACGCTGATTTGGTGAGCAGAATTTTAACCAGCTTTAGACAATATGGTAAAGGTTTAGTGTTCACGCATGAAATCCCGTCGAACGGATCATTGCAGTTTTTAGATATTAATCTGTCTTTTAATCCGCATATGCTCCAAGAGCGCAGAAAGAGCTGTTGCCTTTTGAGTCGGCGCATTCGAAGATAGTTAAGAGGGCAATTGCAAGCTCGTGTCTGGACTCAGCTCTTAACAAATCATGCCCGCATGCCATGCATGATAGCTTCGATACTCAAGTCAAGAGGTTGCTTTCCGCAGGTTTCCCCACTACGATCGTCACTGCTGTGGCTGAGAAACTTCTCGGTAAGGTAAGGAAAGAAAAGCGTGGAAGCAACACAGAGCGCATAGATAGGAAGAAGGTCACCGTTGTGCCATATATGCACAAAGTTGCACATAATATGAAGAAAGTGGCAGACAGGCATGGTGTACCAATTGTTTTTTCCGCGCCAAAAAAGCTCGCCGGCTTATGCCCAAGGGTTTGCAGGAAAGGACAACGGCGAAGCGGCTGCGGTAAAAAGCATGCGGAATCATTCCGGAAATGCGCCACAGGAGTGGTATACCAAATCCCGCTCACGTGCGGACGTTCCTACGTGGGCCAAACTGGGCGCTGCGTAAATGAACGCATAGCGGAGCATGCTGCCTCGATCACGAGGAGAGAAGGAGCGAATTTGCCAGCGCATTGTAGCTCTTGTAGGGGGTGTGAGCCCTTATTCAAACAAGCAAAAATACTAGGCAGAAGCAGGGAGAGAGTAGCGCGCGAGCTGCTGGAAGCCTTCCATATCAAGGATGCTGGCGATAACTGCGTCAGTGATACATCTGTTGCCTTATACAGAGCAGAAAGCGAATTTCTGCGCAGTTTTTTGACGTGAGGTTGTATATATTGTGATTCCTCCTCACTGCCCTTCTCTCTTCCCTCTCTCGTGTTGTTTGGGTCATGCATATATATGCAATGACCGATTCAATAAAAACCAGTTGATAGTTTGCGCTCTTTCCGTTTATTCTGCCTCTTGTTTCCTGTGTACGTCCGTTGAATGCGCAACGACACCCAACAATGTACAGAGTGTGCTCCTCCTCTTCTGACGATTCCATTACTGCATGTGCCTTCAGCTCGCTTCTGCTCGCCCGACATGTTTTGAAGGTGTCCAACTTCTGAACATAGCTTGCACGAGTAGTTTTTATACCAGCAACTTTCTGGCGCATGCATCTCGCCACAGCGGTAACATTTTTTGTTTCTTAGTCTTGTTTCGCGCCGCACTTTTAGCCTTCGCTTGGTTCCGGTCGCATGTGCTGGTGCTCGTTAGTTTTCATTTTCACTGCGTTTATGTTCTCCGCCCGGCTTCCTGCTTGTATTGCGGCTGTTTGTTTCGCAGCCAATTCACTGTCAAGAGCTATTTTGCATGCCCTTTCGAAGGTGAGTGCGTCCGCCGTAAACAATGCCTTCTGCGTCTCTTCACTTCGAATCCCAGCTACCAATCTGTCGCGTAGGGCGTCCCGGAGAAATTCCCCGAAGTCACATTTTCTGGCTAGATGCTTCAACTCTACCACGAAATCTTGGACACTTTCGTGGTCAAGTTGCACTCCGCGGTTGAATTTGCATCTTTCTGCAATTATAGACGTCTTCGGGCTGTAGTGGCTTTGCAAGAGCTCTTTTACTTCCACGAAGGTCTTATCTCCTGGCAGTAGTGGAACAACCAAGTTCTTGAGAACTTCATACGCTTCTGCACCAATTCCTGTCAAGAAAACGGACAATTTCTTCTCGTCCGCTATCTCGTTTGCCCTCACGTAATGCTCAAATCGTTCGACATAGGATTCGAAGTTTTGAACTTTAGGGTCGTACTCGTCTAGTTTGCCGAGGCGGGACATGGCTTGGTAGGAGAAGTAAATGTTACTTGATTGACTTTCGGATCCCTTGTTGGCCTATGGTAGCGACGCCTCCTGTAGTAGCGTGGCCTCGTCGAGCCGCAACATCCTCGTTGATGGTGTCCAGTAGGCCAGGTTACGGCGGTCCCACCTTCGTCGCCAGATGAACTAACGCATACGAGCGACAACGATCCGGGAGCAGAAAGGCAACTGACTTTACGACTTTACTGCCAAGAACGACTTGTTCTTATACAAAGAATGCTTTGACGTCACAGGTTATCACGTTATCACAAAAGACGTCACACCAAAGCTTGCGCTACGACAAGTCCCACATGGGACATTACATGAGGGGTGGGCGAACGAAAAAACTGGCGGGTCAGGTTAGGTTTCATGACTTGAAAGATGGTCTTCAATGGAAGCTTTGAATTGAGCAATGTCAGTGATGAGGGCGATATCGGATGGAAGGGCATTCCTTTCTCCGGCAGTACGCAGGAAAAATGAACGTTGGTAGGTGGTCGTATGTGCACGTGGTAGATACACAGCATTTTGGTGCGAGTGGGGAGAGGAACGATGTGCAGGAATGATGATTTGGTTTCCTGGAGGCAGCGAATGGAAAAACCTAAAAAATAATATTAGACGAGCAGTCTTGCGGCGAGAAGAAAGTGAGGGGAGGCAGAGCTGGGATTTTAAGGCGGATACACTTGACCTGTAGGAATAATCGGAAAGAATGAACCTCTCAGCGCGGTTCTGGACCGATTCAAGGGAATTGTTTATATTAACTTGGTGATTGTCATAAATAGCAGAGGCATATTCTAGTTTGGATCGAATCAACGTTTTATATGCAAGTATAGTTTGACTGCAGGGGATGCTGATGATAGGTTACGGCGTAGATAACCTAATAGGCGATTGCAGGAATTAGTCGGAGAATATGATGGGCCCAGGACAGATCACTAGATATATGTACTCCAAGGTATTTAAATGTCTTGCATTGGGTTAATGTGTTGTTGTTGAGAGAGTAAGAAGGTGCTACATAGTTACGGCGGCGATGAAAGGACACGTGGGAGCACTTACTGACGTTGAGGGACATGTACCATTGGTTGCACCACGCCTGGATTTTAAGGAGGTCATCCTGGAGAGAGGAGGAGTCTATGGAATTTGTTATTGGACGATACAGAACACAGTCATCTGCAAAAAGGCGTATATTTGATGATACATTAACAGGAAGGTCATTAATATATATGAGAAAGAGTAGCGGTCCAAGTACGGAGCCTTGCGGCACACCAGATAAAACAGGGGATAGAGATGAGGAAAATGAGTTGGTGGAAACAAATTGAAGGCGATTGGTCAAGAATTCACGTATCCAATTAACTGTGTCGGGATGTAGGTATAGGTGCGAAACTTTATGCATGAGAAGAATGTGCGATACTTTATCGAAGGCTTTTTCGAAGTCCAAAAAAAGAGCGTCAGTGACGATGTTGAGATCCAGGTTAGAATGTACATCATGCAGGAATAATACGAGCTGAGTATTGCAAGAGTGAGCTTTGCGAAACCCGTGCTGGTTAGGATGAAAGAAGTTGACAGATGACAGAAAATTGGCAATGTGTGAATGTAGAATGTGCTCCATTAGTTTAGAACAAACGCTGGTGAGGGAAATGGGACGGTAGTTGCTAGGATTTGTACGGTCGCCCTTTTTAAAAATGGGAATTATCTTACCAACTTTCCAGTCAGAGGGGATTAGTGGAGAGGGATTGCTGAAATATTAACCTTAGGAAGAGACTGGTGATGTGCTTGGTGTTTTTTAATACCTTAGCGTTTATGCCATCAATGCCACACGAAGATGAATTTTTTAATGACTCAATAATTCTAACAATGCCATTCACGTCGAAAGTGATGTTTTCCATGGGGGGGGGGGGGGGGGGTAATTAGACGGTGGCAAATGTGGAAGAATTGCGGGGCATTCATCAGTAAACACAGAACAGAAAGCAGTGTTTAGAGCATTAGCAGTCTCAGATTCCGGAACAGGGCAGCCAGCACTGTCACGGAGAAAAACACTGCTAGACCCCTGGGGATTAATGCATTGCCAGAAGCGTTTCGGGTTAGTGTGCAACATGGAGGGCAGCGTGCTTGAAAAAAAACCACGTTTGGCGTCTGCGACGTGCTTCTCATACTGCTTGACCGCAGCGTGGTATTTCTGCCACTGAAAGTCAGATTGAGAGGAGTTAGCAGATCGAAAGAGACGTTTCTTTTTATTGTTCAGACGTTTTAGTGTTGTGTTAAACCATGGAGATTGTTTCCGTTCACTGATTGTTGTGGTAGGAACGCATCTTTTAACTAGGCGCATAAATTCAGATTTAAACAGCAACCAGTTAGTTTCAAGTGAACGGTGGTGAAAGTCCGCCTCAAAGTTATCATAAAAGGTTGTTAAATCTTGGGACATGCTGTTGTAGTCGCCCCTGTCATAAAGCGTGAGTGTTTTTTTATTCTTGTTGGATTGGACATGTGACATGAAAAAGTAGCATGCAGTATCTTATGATCACTGAGACCATTCAGGTACGCGACATCGGAAAGGTTTTCAGGGTGTGAAGTTAGTATTAAGTCTAAAATGTTAGCCGAATGGTCAGTAGTCCGAGTGGGATTGTTGACAACTTGCGATAACCCAAATGTAAGACACGTTGTTGTTGTTTTGTGGGGTTTTACGTCCCAAAACCAGTTCTGGGGCCGGATTCACAAAGCTTTCTCTTACGGGCGATACTCTTAGCTACGAAATCTCTTAGCGACAAGGCATGCGATAGGAAGGGTGCGCATTTAACATATTCGACACTATTGAGGGCAAGGAGGAAACGTGAAAGCAGACGGAACGACAACAAAAGAAAGATGTGTGGTCACATGATAGCCTCGCAGCACTCAAAGCGTCTGGTGTCGAGTTTATGTTATAATCGCGAATCGATCCTCGCTGCACCTCATGTTCCTGTTCCGGGCGTCTGCTACAGTGCCTATGCACATCGCGCTGCAGCAGACGCCCGCGTGGTCATCGTGAACCCGTGCGCTAGCGCTTTATCAACGACGATAGCTGGAAGAAGAAAAAAAAAAAAGAATGACGCCCTTGGTGACACCGGCAGGTGCCGCCGAACAACACGACCGGAATCATGAAGCCGCAATTAAGGTAAAATATTAAAGGTGGGCAGATGTCGCTCAAGGTTTGCTCCTTTCACTGCCATTTCAGATGCATTTTGATGAATATGCACTGCCTCGCAATTGATTCGGGTCGTTCGTACGCAGTACTCTTATTTACATGATAATGTCTTGTAGCTCGACGTAAATTGTTGTTTCGCTAAAAAATCTTAGAACAAACATCGATGCAGCTTTTGAGGCCATATAAAAGCTGTTCGGCTTGACAAACAAGTTCCAAAAATGCATCCTCCACGTGATGTGTGAAATTGAAGCCATGTATGGATTTCAATAAATCCGACATACCGAAAGATACATATGCTTATAAATAGGCCCACTTTGAATAAATTAGTTATCAGATTTTTGAATACTACAGCTATTTCATGACTCACTGAGAAAATTCGGTAATTTAGGTAGTGTTTGTATCTTTAATACGTTAGTAAGTGCTGCTTTTGTAAATGACGGCGCATGCAGTTAAGAAGTAACAAAAAGGAGTCCAAGGCCCCGCCACGGTGGTCTAGTGGATATGGTATTCGGCTGCTGATCCGAGGGTCGCGGGATCGAATCCCGTCCGCGGCTGCTGCATTTCGATGGAGGCGAAATGTTGAGGCCCGTGTGCGGTGCGATGTCAGAGCACGTTAAAGAACCCCAGGTGGTCAAAATTTCCGGAGACCTCCACTACGGCGTCTAGCATAATCCTTGAGTGGTTTTCGGAGGTTAAGCCCCAGAAATCATGAAAAGCGAGACGTCACCTCCCCCCCCCCTTTTTTTTTTTTTGTGCGCACGCGCAGAAAGAGCCTTCCATAGCTTCCTTTCGTTGCACAAGTTAATTTACTTCTTTTTTATTACGTTATGCCGGACATTGAGTGCTAAGCGCCTTAAGAGGGAGAGAGCGTTTATCGCCAGCGACGTGAGAGCATTGGCCAACTGCTATTGTAAGCTCCTCAATAGCCGAAACGAAATTTTCAGTGTGTGCGCGAACTTCAGACGCCTCTGACATACCCGATTGCTGTTTAGCCATCGCCATGCCGAAAGCGCTGAAGCCGAATTTTTCCGCCACCGAAATCTTTGCGCTTTTGACAGTGTCACAAAATAAACCGTGGATGCTTCGTCGTACCTAAGTCATGCGACAACTGAGGTAAACCTTGTAGCATATAAGACTAGAATATTGCCATTGCTGGAATACGCATGTCCGATATGGAAACAACACACACGCAGAAACATTGCTAAATGTGAACGCGTTCAAAATAGGGCTTTACAATTTGTTTTTAACTCATTCAAACGAACGCAGTCGGTAACGGCGTTGAAAGAGCTGCGCAAGCATCGATTCCTAATCTGCAGGAAAGAATGCGCTTCAACAGCCTGAATGTTTCCTTTCCAGATATTGTATGGGAAATATGAAACCGAAATAGCCAAAACATTAATTATTGACACATCACTTTCACGCAGTGGCCCCAGACATTACGTGCAGCCTTTGAGACACAACACACATTCTTTTAAAAACTTCTTTATTGTGTAGGCTATCGATGCGTGCAGCAGGTTACCGCACGATGTTGCAACGTTCAATGAGGTTAAAATCCTTGAAAGGGCTTTGCTGAGTGATTTTACCGATTGTACTTAATGTCGTTTAATAGTGTCGGAATAGCAATTTATATATTCGAAAGCATTGTCTTGTTGAGTGTTCTGCTGAACAAGTTGATATGTGTGTCGTTAAATAGCACCTCGTGCACTTATTTCATTACGTTTCTTTCTGAATTTTTATGGTTTTTTTAAGTTCCGTGAAAGAAACTACAATCTCTTTGCATTTTTTATTAACAACTGCATTTGTGCCTAATATTGAAACTCCTGTTTTGGCCTGTACGCCATAGAGTGTCAATAAATAAAATAAATAAAATAAAAAATGCACAACAGAACGTATCCGTGTGTTATTTCAGGTTCCGCACATTAGCCGCTAACGCAAGCAAAGTGACGGTGTGGAAGGACACAAAGGCAAAGCGTAGCGCAGTCGACAATTATGTTACCTGTTGCACTGCTTCCACATGGTCTCTGCCTCTTCAAAAGACTTCGAATTGTCAACACAGCACCTACGCACACGCCTAGGTCGTATCTTTCTAAACACGGAGTTATCCTTGAAGTAACGCGCCCAAACACAGTCGATGCGAAACGGCGAACGCCACAAAAACAAGCGACCACAAAGCAAGGCAAACGAAGTGACCGGTCTTCAAACACACAATGCAGGCTTCCTAAATGTGAGTCCACGGCGGCACACTGACCGCGGTTCCCTGTTCACGAACACAAAGGCAGAGGCTTCAACAGTGTTCACCGCTCAAATAGAGACACTGGCGATGGTTTTCACAAGACTTTCACGCACCGGAAAAGCGACGGCATTAACAACACATCCCATGGAATCGTAGAGGAGCTCAAGCAAGAAACGTTACCACGAAACAACACCCACATACTGTGTTTACGTCGCCATGATGCTCTTTCCGCCTTAAGAGAGCTCTTAAAAAATACTTCCGTGTTCTTTGCGGTGATATGAAAAATTCTCTTATGTGCGAGGAGGATAATGTGACGACCACCACAGAAGTGCGCGGTGAAAGAAGTGAGTGACATCATTTTAGTGACGTCATAAAATGGCCTGCTGTAGAGAGTTGCCTCGTTCTAACCAATCACATGCTTGGCCTCTCGCTCAAACCGTCGTCTGCTGTCGTCGTCTGCTACGATATTTATGATGCCTGGCGTAGGCTTGGATGTGATGCACGGCATATCACTACACGATAACTTCGGTTAGGTTAACATTCCAGCCACAATACGCACCTCAAGGGACGAAGCGGCCTTTTGCTGAGACTCTGACGTCCAATTAAAAAGAAACTAATTGTCAAATGCGCGAGTGCAGTCGAGGTGACATTGCACTGCATTAGCACAGGCTTTCGCGTGCATTTTAGGCGCTTGCATTCCGTCCTAAGTATTTGCCATAGCGAAACCTTTTCATTTTCTTTTACGGACAGTGAATGTCTATTAAACTCAATTTATTTCTCAGTTTATGCGCAAAATCACACATATCTTGTATGTGCGGATATGTTGAAGCAATATGTTTTCAGTAAATCAGCCTATAATGTACAGCGGAAGCTGCATTTGGGTGAGCGTTCCTATTGGGAAATAATAAAGACCACTGCAGCTAGAGAAGCTGTAAACGACATAAGGAGTTCGTGAATGGCTGACTGGAGCCTACTGTTCAACTTCCGTTCCAATAGTGTGCGACAGAATTTTGTCCGTTCCCTTATGGTGGTACATGTGCGACCAATGCTGCAACGGCAACACAGCTTGTACGCCTTATTGGGAGACGCAACAAAAACAAGCTAAAAAATATTGACCATACACCGCACCGATTTTGGCATCAAGCACCATTCACGCAACTCTTCATTCTTCATCCAATCGCAAGCATTTGCATGCATAAGTTATTTTGCTGCAAATACCCAATAGGCACCTCTAATAACTCCAACAGCAAGCTTACTGGACAAGTGCTAGTGGCAAGATTGTCCAATGCGTAAAAGAGAATTGCAACAGCAACCTCAAGGCTGTGAGCCTTGTACATACGCGAAAATCATCAGCCAGCTTACATGGCCATAATTTCTTTTTTTAGTATCACCTACGGCACCCAAATACCCGCCGCGGTTGCCCGTTCCAACGCCACCATGTTGCTCGTAAGAGTGCTCCGGACCACTCTTAGGATTTCCGCTTAGCTACGCTGTTTTGGCGACCATTTTTGCTTCGTGAATCCACTTACGAGCCTTTTTCGCCTACGTCGCAAATGCATCACTATCGCTGATATATTAATCGGCAACCCCAGCGCTCGCTATAGCAGCGGCCGATGTGGGAACCACGTCCTCTTACGACGTTTTCTTCGCTTCGTGAATCCACTTACGCAGAAAAATTTCTCTTACGCGAAAATTTTCTCGTAAGTGAGTTTTGTGAATCCGGCCCCTGATTATGAGAGACGCCGTAGTGGAGGGCTCCGGAAATTTCGACCACCTGGGGTTCTTTAACGTGCACTGACATCGCACAGTACACGGGCCTCAACATTTCGCCTCCATCGAAATGCAGCCGCCGCGGCCGGGATTCGATCCCGCGACCCTCGGATCAGCAGCCGAGTACCTTAGCCGCTAGACCACCGTGGCGGGGCCAAATGTAAGAAACGTGTTGACGAATTCACTGGCCATGTTACTTTTTGATAGTGTGGAAGCGAGATTTGACCAAGCGATAGATGGGAAGTTAAAATCACCAAAAAGCAAGACAGGCGTGTTAGGATACGACTTAGTTATCTGGCACAACGCATCATGGAAAGCGGGCAGGAATGCGGTATCGACAGAAGGAGGGAGATAGCAAATGCCAAGAAGGATGCGCGGGAAGGACGTGCAACATAGTTATAGCATTTCAAGAGGTGATTGAATCAATATCGGGATGCATCGTAGCTCATGGCTTGTGGCGATAAGGACGCCACCACCGCGGGTATTGTCGACTCGATCTTTGCGAAATATATCGAAGTCTGGAAAGAGGGGCAGGATCTCGGAATTGCGAATGGATGAGTTAAGCCACGTCTCAGTAAGCAAAACAACATTACACGAAGATGAGCTGATGAGGCCACATAACGAGTCACGTTTTGGAATGACACTACGGATATTAGTATGCAAGAACGCATTTGTTCGGATCACTGAGTGCCTGTGTCTAGATCGTACCATGTCATCGTCACACGCCCGGTCCGGCACGGTGATTTCACAATGGTTTAAACAGCGCTACAAAACGGGACGGGAGGGGCTTCACTGCAGACTTGAGTTGTATCCGACTATAAGATCTGATTATTGTGAAGGTCGCCCACCGACGTATATATGCGACTCAAAGGGATACGGACACAAAAGTTGGCGGGTGTTTTCTTGCGCCAGAACAAAAGTTGAACTGTTCGGAATGACGAATACAACAAGCTGCTTTGGAAAAAAAAAGAACGAGAAACGTCTCTTTTTTGCGATTTTCAGTTGCGCCTTGCGTCCAAGCGGCCGCAGGCAGAAGCTGAATTTTCACGTCATGAGACCCCGCGCGCGTGCGCGCCCGGCCAAGGCCGTCGCAGTCTTTCCGGTGGTGTTTGCTGCGCTTTTTAAAGACGATAGTCTTTCTTGGGACATTCAACGCAGAAATTTTGGTCTGTCTGTGTGTGTGTGTCTGTCCTGCTGCGAAAGGTGAACCCCTTCCTCAACGACCACCCAGCTTGAACTGGTAGCTACCTTCATACTTCTGAACACAGTCGGCCAAAAAGCAAATATTACGCATATCTGAGGCGCAACATCAATACGTAAACATTACACGGTGTGTTCCTTTAGTAGAAAATACATAGATGCGTAATTCTAAAGACCCTAGTGCTTGTTAGTATGCGCAAAAGCGGACGTTTCCTACGCAGTTCTGCTTACTAGGCAAGCTTCTTGCGTTTCCCGAAACCATGGCCAGATGGCGCCCTTATCTTAGTTCGGGTAAGATTGTTACATCACAGCAGAACGATAATAGATAAAATAAATAGACGAGGAAAAAAATTAGTTGTGAAAATATGTGTGATTCGGGAAAAGAAATGGTTGTAAACGAAAAAGAAATAAAGCTAGAGCTTGGTGGCCCGGCCACCGCCCCGTTATAAAGGGGACGCTCCTAATATCCATCCATCGTTAGGGAGCCTTCATGTGTGCGCGCCCCCTCCGTTTTAAAAAAACGGAGGGGGCGCGCACACATGAAGGCTCCCTAAGGGCCTATTCTCGGTCAGCCCGCACACCGCTCCGCTCGCGTGCGGAGAGCGTGCGGAAGGGTGAAAACGGCTGTTAAACGGATCGAATCGCGAATTATTGAAGTCGGTGTGGTCACGCAAGACCCACTAAGTGCAATATTTCGCGATTCGATCCGTTTAACAGCCGTTTTCACCCTTCCGCACGCGTGCGGAAAGGTGAAAACGGCTGTCAAAAGGAACGAATCGAGAAATATCGGATTTGGTGGGGCTTGCGTTACCCCACCGACTTCAATAATTCGCGATTTGATCCTTTTAACAGCCGTTTTCACCCTTCCGCACGCTCTCCGCACGCTTGCGGAGCGGCGTGCGGGCTGACCGAGAATAGGCCCTAACGCTCGTGCCGAACGGGCAGCACAAGGCAGCGGAACGGCCGCCCGCCACTCCGGCCGGTCCCTTTCTCTCCTCGCGTCTCTTCGTTTTCCCTCTCGCTTGCGCAACTCCTCGGGGAAATAGAAACACGCGAACCGGGACTCATGTAGTACGGCCGGTAGAAGGCTATCGTCTTTCGACGACATTTGCAGCGAAGCACGGAGATACGCGGCCAATTTTTTTATCCCTGTCGTCGTTTTTTGCGCGTGGTCCGTCTGACACATTGTCGCCGTCATTTGCGCGGACCAGTTCGTCGACGAAGATTACGTGACCAGCCCGGCTGTGCTGAAAAGCCTCGGCGTGCCGCTCAGCTGTGTTCGCCGCCTTTTGTTGCTCTGTGCAACAGCCCTCCTCTCTCTCTCTCTCTCTGTAGGCACGTCATCGCAGCGGTGACCGCAGGAGCACCTGTTGAAATAAGAGAAATTACCCTTTCATTGGCTGTGCAACAACACATATTCTCGGGTTGTGACAGAAGTTGTTCACACTGTGACTGCATGCTTTTGTCACAAAACAAAATTGTCATATTGTGTACACTTTCGCTGCGTCTGACATCGAATGAAAGCATATCAGCGCTGTTTTAATTGATAACGTAAAATAAAATATAAAAAAAAACAGCCAGGGAATGAACCCCACACTATAGCATGCATGGGTAGCGGTCTAAAACGCGCAGCGCATTTATCTACATTGTTGTTTCACCCGTTGCTTTTCCACTTCAAGCAAAAAATGAGCGTCTTTCATAGGTCTCTGCATGATCATGCGTCGGGTTTCATGAACTGATTGTTCGCGTAGCATTTCCCTAGTAAGTGCCACAGCCAGTCTTTGCCCATGGCCACAGATTCGATAAGTGACTGGTCGACGGGTCGCTAGCGCACCCGCTCATATAATAATAATAATAATAATAATAATAATAATAATAATAATAATAATAATAATAATAATAAATTCCACAAAGCTGCCAATCAAGAATTCAGCCAGCAAATGGCTTCTAATTGAGTGGATGTGACAATAGCCGTAAACACAGGGCTAACGGCTGCAAAATTCCACACATGCCGTGCCTCGTCGCGCAAGAACGAACTGCGCAGCGGTCGAAAACCGACCGCGCAGGTAAACGCAAAGCGACGAGCTACGATACGATTCAGCCGTAAGAGCTCTCTCTGCCTCAACGGAGCTCACGAAACTAGGCATTTTACATCCTACGTAACATCACTTTACGAGTTGCTGCCGCTGCACTTTAAGTTTGTTAGAGAAACAGCTTACCATGGTTTTTGGCCCGGGCTGCCTGACCGGCACGTCCACGGCCACCTGCATGACGTGGAAGGCTCGTAACTGTAAGCGGTTATATTTCTTGCCTCTTTGGAGCGGTCCTCGTCCTTATACGTGTACTCATTGCTGGTAGAGGCACCAGAATTCGACTCCATGCTCGCAATGGCGGCGTCGGCGCACTTCGAATGACCGCGGCCGGCGGGCTGGCTATCCGACGGGGGTGCCGTGACCTCACGCCTTCCAACCCGCGCGAGTCGGGCTGCGTGGCGCGCGCTCACAAAAATGCCTAAAATAAAGTGACTACTATTTTTCAGTGTAGTCGCACACTGAGGATTCATTTTTAGCATTTTCGTAAAATTTTCTGATTTTGTGCCTGTATCCCCTTTGTAGGGGTTCCTCTATTAATACTACTACTGCTAGCAGCGGCATCGCCGCTAGCAACCCCCCTGCAGTGGGTTCGAGCACTCAACGAGCAGAGAATGAGGTCGTCGCGTCCGCGCGCTCGCTATCTCAGCCGTGCACCGCCGCGCTGCCGCGCGCTTCGGCCCGCGGCCCGACTCGAGGCAGGGCAGCACGAACCGTCGCACGGGGCGAAAGAGGAGAACATTAGGCGTCACTCTCCATGCATGGTGATTTAATAAACGTTAAAATAATACAAACAATACGAGGCCGAATGTAAAGTCGAATAAAATATAAAGGACAATAACGATTAACGACACGAACACAAACAAAGGACAGTAAGAATGAACAACACGCGAACACACAATAACACACAAAAATACACAAAGACCATGCAGGGAAGAACCGCCCAATCCCCGGCCAGCGTACCCGCGACCGCGCCCCAAGAAAAGGAAAATAGAAAGAAAGGAACATACGCGTAGATGGGCGCAGATCGCAGGCCGCTGCCGTGGGTCACTGGAGCCCGAGACGACGCGACGTCCGGGCAACGAGGCCTCGTCGCCCGGAGAGCCGCAAAAGCACGTACGCATCGTCTCGAGACCCAGCGTGTTCTCCCGAGGCATCTCCAAAACCAGAAACGCCAGAACGCGCAAACGTCAGAAATTAGTCGCTGCCCAATGGCAGCCTAGTTAAAACCACATGCGGTGGAGCAGGCGGCCCCCCCCCTCCCCGCAACGGGGGGCCCCCGCTCCGTCCAGCCGGGAGAGGGGTATGCGGGGGCTAAAGTCCCTAGATCGCGTTTCTCGTTTTTTTAAGTAGCGACAACTACCTCCTCTCCCGGCACCCTTTCACACGCAGCGCGCGCCGGCCGCCATGTTCTTCTTTTCTCCCCGGAGCGGAGTATCCACCTAGATAGCTTCCGGGCGTAAACGGTCGCTGCTGCGCGGCACGACTCAAGTATTAAGTTTCAGGTATGGGGTAACACGATCTAATACAAAGCAAGACTAGGTTAGAACTGCACTGTGGAGGCCCAACACAAAATTTCTCGCCGTATTTATGAACTCCAGTGATCTACGGTGTCCGTTTTCAACTCATTTTTTACGGCGTCCCCAGGCTCATTGTACTAAAACCGGGCTGCAAAAACTATGCTAATTGTGCTGTGCGAAATACGCTAATTAGGTAAGCACATGCTTTTTCCTTCTAGATCTTTTGCGGCTCAGAAATGTTTAGACCAATATAGTCGATTTTCCGCGCGAATTTCGGCTCCTTTCAGCCAGATAAGAGATGCGAGAAGCTTCTCACGCTCACTTAAAAATATTTGGTCCGTGCACAAATCTTACGCAAATATCTGATGTTTCGCTTATACTTATATCATGATTTACATAGTGAAAAAAGAAACAGTGCTATAATCAGTACAGTACTGTATGTGTTATCATGCACATATTTTATGCCCTAACTCATTTTAAATCCTAATGAAATCTTTTATATATTGTTTCTTTCCCTAATCAGTTTTCTTTGAATGATGCCTGATTTCTTATGCAAATTGTTGTTGTGCTTATATATTTTCTTCAGTTAGACATCCTACTATTTTATTGCTATTGGACTAACCAGTGTTCTTAATTTTCATGAGCTGTACCATAAACGAGTCCCACGTTCAAATCTTTTTCTTTTCTAATCTAGTGTTGATGGCAAGGTTATCGTACTGAATTGCACGCATCTTATAATGCTACTATTATATTTACATGGAAGTGGGCGCCACGGAATTGGTAACAAGTAAAACAGGCCTTTACGAGCATTCAATGTACATTGCAGGTGACATGATTTTCCAATCACACAAATAATTTTGTATAATCGCTTCACTTCTGTCATTAATATTTTACCGAATCCAATTTTTTAAACACGGAACAAATATAGTTATGACGCTGACCGAACCTCATTCAAGTTTCTTCTTCCATCCATCCATCCATCCATCCACTGGCATCAGTGATGCTGGAGTAACACAACAAAGCCACCGAACGCTTCGGTATTGATGAAAGTTTATTCGCTATACCAGCGCCTCGTGGGTGTGGTGCTTTTCTAGGGCGCTTCTCTAGTCGGTGGGAAAATATGGACGGCACAGCTGAGGATTTCAATTTCTTTATGCCGAAGTTCTTTCAGATGGCAGGCTCAAACTGGTCCTCAATAAAATGACGCTGCAAAATACAGCACTGTCAGAGCACAAGTCGATATTTTTCACAGCGTGCAGAATATTAGAAGTACAAACAACACATTCGTGACACAAAATGGGTAACTTTCTCCTGCTTGTGTTTTCCAATATATAAACAGCTACAAACGTTTAGACGACGCCTCTTTATGAAGAAAGAAATTCACAGAACCACAAAGCGAGAAGCTTTTTTTGTTATTATATAATTTCTTTCACGTCATGTCCCCATAGGACACGAGAGCAGACCCTCGCTATTCCGGCTGATATCACGCCAAGCAAATGCTTGCAATAACCCGATGCAATCCTTTAGATGCGGTAAAGTGCGCGACAAAGCGTAAGGTCACTAGATGCGGGTGTGTGTTTTTCTGTTAAACTAGCCGCGAAGTACCACGAAGCAAGGAGACTATGCGACTGAGCAATATCACCCAAAGCGACGCACGCGCTTTTATGCGGTAATAGGTAGAGAACAGCGGTGTATTAAATCAGGCCACAAGGGATCCCATGTATGTGCATAAATCAAGGCACAATAATTTTTATTCCTCCCTTTGAGCTCCTACCAACACGCTGGCACCGCGGCACGAGTCGAGTACGCGCGAGTTGTGAACGTAGAAAAATACGCACTGTAAACGTTGACTATGGTTCGCGTAATGCAGTATGTGCTACAGTATGTGCTAAAAAGCGGGCGGACAGATGTGCGTAACTAAAAAGTAATGAAATCGTCAAGATAGAAGCGCTTACTCGGACTTCGGAGCTGCCGAAAGCGTGGGGTGCTCTCATGCGCCTCACCAGGTTAAAAAGAAATGAGAATAAATCTACTAGCATTTTTCACGATTCTGTGCACAAGGAAAATACAACATACCTTGCACAGCTTGCTGGACTTCGTGGGCTTGAAATTCTTTCTGCCTATTTTGTGCAGCCACATTCCACGCCTTGTTTTGTCGTGCTTTCCGAAGGGCAAAGAAAAAAGCACCAACCCGTTTCTCGACTGGACGGGGCACCTCAACGCGCTGCACGCCGGCATTGCCGAGAATGCTCACGGGCCGTCGACTGCATGAAACACTTCGCACAAGCAGAAGAAAGCAGATGCGCACGGAAACACTCAACTAACTACTCGCGACTGCTTTCGAGTGAATGCAGATGCTACCGGTGTAGCGAGCAGCCTTCACGGGCTCACGGCGTCGTCGGGGGGTAGGAATAACATGGCGACTGGAAACCTCCGTCAACCGGATATGAGCGTTAGACAATGAGATTCGTCAGCGGCACATCAAAACTTGCCGCTAGTTAAAAAGAAGGAAAAATCTGGGGACTTTAGCTGTACCAGCTCGCAAAGAATGAGAACGCGCCCTCACCCGCGAGAGACAACGTTGGCGCAGGCAGCGTCTCCTAGCGAGTTTCTTGATTGAGAAATACAGACTGCCTCTGACGAAGGCAGGCCCACCTGCCGAAACGTTAGTAAAGAATTTGTGTTTCGAACGTTTGTCACCCTCTTCCTCAAACACATATTTCACCGGATCCAGCGATTTTCATTCGCTCATATATATATATATATATATATATATATATATATATATATATATATATATATATATATATATATATATATATATATATATATATATATATATATATATATGCACTGGATCTTGACTTGCAATGAAGTGCCTGTGGGAGATTTCACTTGTCCATAGTTGAACCATGAGGATTCGTAGCGTGCGCGTTAACTAAATTAATCCGGAACTCGGCACGATCTACGATGAACCTCCCGAGCTTCGCCCACTCATCATCATTCACTCCATGAATATGCTGTAATTTTTTCCACCAAGCCCCGAGGGCGGTTCAGGACCCCTTTAAGTTCGTAAAGTCAGCGCCCCAACGTATAGGGAGCGCATTTTCTGTCGACATAGAGGATCGTTGCTATTCACCGCAAGATAAGCTCATGCTATCGGTAAAAACCTGTATTGAAGAAAATGGAGAGTGCGATTTTAGCAATCTTACAGGGATGTCAACGAATAACTTTTTAGTATTGCTCGAGTAATATCTTATAGTCACTTCTATTGTTTTTAACGAACAACCCTACTTGCAGCGTCAGGGGGTTTGCATAGGTTTGCATGGCCCCTGTTTTATGTGATATATTTTTATCAGACATTGACAAATCTTTGCAGCAAGCTTTTAGTAAGGGGCGGTTAAAGGTTTTTAGATACGTCGAGGATTTTTTAAATCTTTTTAACGAAGCAGGGTGACCTTACATCTTCTGCCTCTGTTTTTACGATTTTAGATGTTTTTAGGCAGCTCGGACAAGGCCTTCATTTTACGCATAAGATTCCCAAAGCAAAACGGTTTGCAGTTTTTAGACCTAGAGTTAACATTCAGTGCTGACCAGGTTTGTTGGGCGTATTTTCCACGCGCCAAAAAATGACTTGCCTTGCAACTCCGCTCACTCCAAGATTATCAAAAGAGGCATAGTGATTCTGTGCTCCAATCTTGCTCACATCGTGTGCAGCATAGTTTAGACCGCCTTTTGGCAGCGGGCTTCCCTTCGAAGGTTGTGGTGGCGGTGGCCGAGTCCCTCCTGCAAAGAGTGAAGCCCGGAGCACGAAGGGATTGTACTCAGACCGAGCGTTTTTAGGGGAGGCCTGAGGCAATGCCGTATATACATGCGCTTTCGCATAATCTCAAGAAGGTGGCCGGTAGACAAAACGCCCCTCTGGTCTTTTCAGCTCCAAATAAGCTACAAAAACTTTGCCCTCGCATCTGTGCTAGAGGACCCCAAGAGTGTACGGTACAGCACGAGTCTGCCTTCACGAAGTGCTCAATCAGAGTCGTGTATTCGATACCCTTCCCCTGCGGGAAGATCTACACCGCCCAAACTGAAAGATGCCTGAACGATCGTCTGAAGGAGCATGCTCTAAAGGTAAATAAGAGGGATGACAAGCACGCACATTTGGTTGTGCATGTAACTGCATGCGATTACGAGCCAAGATTAAAGGAGACAAGAATCCTAGGCAAAAGAAAAAGCTGCACATCTCGGCTGCCGTTAGAAGCCTTCCGCATAAGGAAGGACCAGCTTATTTGTATTAGTGCGGCTTCGATAGGTTTTCGCTCTTCAGAATTTCGTTTCATGCGCACCGTTGCATGATTTTTGCAGGTTAGTCTCTTCGTTTCCCTCGCCTTTTGATTGAAGTGTTTGTTGCGCATGATTTAAGGTGTGGGGCCGGGTCCCGCACGACGCCATGTTTTGCTAGGAATGCCCCCGCATACCCCTCTCCCGGCTGGACGGAGCGGGGGCCCCCCGTTGCGGGGGGGGGGGGGGGGCGCCTGCTCCACCGCATGTGGTTTTAACTAGGCTGCCATTGGGCAGCGACTAATTTCTGACGTTTGCGCGTTCTGGCGTTTCTGGTTTTGGAGATGCCTCGGGAGAACACGCTGGGTCTCGAGACGATGCGTACGTGCTTTTGCGGCTCTCCGGGCGACGAGGCCTCGTTGCCCGGACCTCGCGTCGTCTCGGGCTCCAGTGACCCACGGCAGCGGCCTGCGATCTGCGCCCATCTACGCGTATGTTCCTTTCTTTCTATTTTCCTTTTCTTGGGGCGCGGTCGCGGGTACGCTTGCCGGGGATTGGGCGGTTCTTCCCTGCATGGTCTTTGTGTATTTTTGTGTGTTATTGTGTGTTCGCGTGTTGTTCATTCTTACTGTCCTTTGTTTGTGTTCGTGTCGTTAATCGTTATTGTCCTTTATATTTTATTCGACTTTACATTCGGCCTCGTTTTGTTTGTATTATTTTAACGTTTATTAAATCACCATGCACGGAGAGTGACGCCTAATGTTCTCCTCTTTCGCCCCGTGCGACGGTTCGTGCTGCCCTGCCTCGAGTCGGGCCGCGGGCCGAAGCGCGCGGCAGCGCGGCGGTGCACGGCTGAGATAGCGAGCGCGCGGACGCGACGACCTCATTCTCTGCTCGTTGACTGCTCGAACCCACTGCAGGGGGTTGCTAGCGGCGATGCCGCTGCTAGCAGTAGTAGTATTAATAGAGGAACCCCTACATTTTGGCGCCCAACTAAGTGGGGCCAGGGGCCTTGCCCTTGGTCGCTCGAACGACGAGCAGGTGTCGGCAGAGTGGGGAAGTTGCGTTCGGTTCCCAGCGTCAAATGCGCTTTGGTTGAAGTTGGCCGTTTCTGCCGTGTATCGCCCGTATCTCTTCCTTTGTCTGTTCATCCTTTTTCTCTGTCGATGTATCGTGGTGTGAGGAGAGGCAAATGTCACTTCTCAAACGGATTGGTAACCCGCTTCGAAGTTGTGTGAGGCGAAGCGTGGACGAGGAAAGGCGTGATGCAAGTTGCCACCGAGATGCAGCAGTTCGTTCTTGGTGGCGGAAACTCGTTGGATTGACCAAGGCTTTCATCATGGCATGGCCGGGAGGGTGACCATCGTGTCTCCCGTGCGACGTTCAAGTCGGTGAGTCCAACGGTTTTCTTTAGACTTCGCGTCGTGCGCGTCTTTCCTCACTAAATTCAGAACCAGTAAAAGAGTAGTTGACGCGCTATTTCTTGCCCGGGTCGCCCAAAGTCTCTTTTCGTTAAAAGTTGACGGCGCTGTTCGGTTGCACCGATAGAGGCAAAGATGGCGGAAAGGCCGCTGAGGCGAACAAAGAAGTAGAAGGAGACCCTTCTTCCTTGAATAGCCCTTCGTCACCTGTCTCTTCGCGCACGCAGAAGAGGAGAGCGTCCCCGCGGCGGGAGAGAAGGAGGCCATTGTGGCGATAATCAGCCGGCCGGTCGGGGGGAAAGGATGAAAGAGGGGGTCTATCCTCACTGGGCTCTCCTCCGGAATCTGGTTTTTTTTCTTGTTTGTTGTTATTTTTCTTTTTTTTTTGTTGGCCCGAAGAGCGACGTAGTTGACGGCAGAGTGACCCATGTGTACATAATGTAAATAGTTTCTTTCGCGGCTTTGTTTTTCGCCTCCGGGAGGCGAGGCGCCTGAATGTGTTGGTACTGCACATGGCGCGCGCGCGGTATCGTTGTCTGGTTTTGCGACGAGCGCGGGTTTTGGGCCCGAAGCGGCTTGTGTAGCCGTGGTCTGGGAGAGAAAGGGGTTCACTCTGCGCGGTCTGTACGAGCTCGGCCACAGTATCATGCCACCTTTGCGGTTAGCGCCGTGTTTACGCGCGTCGACAGTGGCACCCCCCCGACAGCAGAGGAGAGCGATTACGCGCCCCTGCAATAATTCTAGCCAGTCGTCAGAGCGGAAGACTTTAGCTAAGGTTACTGTGCTCTGCGATTTGGCACAGTGCAGTGTGAATGCTCAGCTGTCGCGTCCCTTCAGCGTCTGTTCATTCCGTAGGCAACACGTTGTGGATCTCCCGTTTCGTTTGGTGTCACGGATGGGCAGTGTGCGTTCGTGGAAGGATTATCCGCTAGTGTAAGGTCATGCGGCATCGCACTAGTGAAGACCACGTTTACATTGGTTACTGCCCGACTGATTCCAGACAGAGAGATAACCTGACAGAGACGTCTTTCCCTTTTTCTCTCCCTACCCTTTCGCTAGCTTCTCTTCGCTGTCTGAAGTTTTGTACTAAGCGTTCCTTTCTTTTAAGTGCGAATGCACTTTATAAGCGACCCTGAATCCGCCGTCCCATAGCAACGGCGCGAGGAGCGGAGAGGAGCGTCCTGTAGCAACAGCGCAGCGACGTCACACCCCACGTGACTGCGCGCGCTCCGCCCTCCGCTCCGTGGCTGCGCGCGCCCCGCGCCGGCTCCGCACCGCTCTCCGCGCCGTGACGTCACGGCGCGTTGTGCAGCTGGCGCCTCCGCGCCGTGGCTGCGCGCGCCGTGACGTCTCTCGTCTCTCGAGTTTCCGACCACGATCAACGGTGGCTTCATAGACTTGGCGTTCAGTAGGAACTGTACGGTCCGCGCCGTCTTGACGGATCCGCTCACCGTCCATTTCTCGGATCACAAAGCGCTGGTACTAACCGTGAGCTACAACGATAACACGAATAGGTGCTGATCTGTAGTGACGTCTGTAGTGTGTGTATGTGTGTGTGTGTGTGACGCACTCGCGAGGTGCATTAATGCATCATACGAAAAGCGTGAAGTGTAAAATAAATAAATAATACTTCATATATAAATGTGTGTGTGTGTGTACAAATGCATCATGACAACAACACTTTAAATCATTCATTACACTTAATCATCATCATCAGTAAAAGTGCTTTGCACTTAAAAACGGCCAGACCTCCGTGGGTCGGCTGGCGCGTGCTCTCTCGCTGCCGTCTCCTTCGCTCGGCTCTGCAGTTTAGTCGCGCGCGCCCCCTCATAGCATCACCCCGTGCTTCGCACTTCCTCATACTCCCCTTCGGGGAAATGCGGGCATTTTTTTTACGTATCGTTTCTTTTAGTTCGGTTTTGTTTTGGCTTCATTAAGAATGATTTCTAGCCCCGTGTTGTTTTACTGTTCTTTGGTTTACTTTGGGTTCTTGGACTGCGCGGCTGTTCTTTTTGTTTGTTTGTTTGTTTCTTTTGTTGTGTTCTTCTGCCGCGCTGATTTGGCGGTCGAAGTCTGCGTGTCCGGAGCGGGGCGGCGTCGACGGCGAGGCTGCGGACGGAGCCGTGGTCGCGGCACTTGGTGCGGCCAGGAACTCGACAGGGTCGACGGCACGTGCGACCTCCCGCGGCCGGCGTCCAGAGTCCGGGTAAAGATGCCGTGGCGCGCGTCGGCTTCATTGGACATTCGAGAGACTTGTCGCGTTTGTTTCCTTGTTTTTGTTTTGGTTTGGGGGTAGCTCGCGGATTTTATTGTCTATCGGCACCGCTGGTATTGTCTTTTTTTTAGGGGAGCTTTTAAGGACGGAGGGATGTGGGGCCGGGTCCCGCGCGACGCCATGTTTTGCTAGGAATGCCCCCGCTAAAGTCCCTAGATTTTTCCTTCTTTTTAAGTAGCGGCAAGTTTTGATGTGCCGCTGACGAATCTCATTGTCTAACGCTCATATCCGGTTGACGGAAGCTTTCAGTCGCCATGTTATTCCTACCCCCCGACGACGCCGTGAGCCCGTGAAGGCTGCTCGCTACACCGGTAGCATCTGCATTCACTCGAAAGCAGTCGCGAGTAGTTAGTTGAGTGTTTCCGTGCGCATCTGCTTTCTTCTGCTTGTGCGAAGTGTTTCATGCAGTCGACGGCCCGTGAGCATTCTCGGCAATGCCGGCGTGCAGCGCGTTGAGGTGCCCCGTCCAGTCGAGAAACGGGTTGGTGCTTTTTTCTTTGCCCTTCGGAAAGCACGACAAAACAAGGTGTGGAATGTGGCTGCACAAAATAGGCAGAAAGAATTTCAAGCCCACGAAGTTCAGCAAGCTGTGCAAGGTATGTTGTATTTTCCTTGTGCACAGAATCGTGAAAAATGCTAGTAGATTTATTCTCATTTCTTTTTAACCTGGTGAGGCGCATGAGAGCACCCCACGCTTTCGGCAGCTCCGAAGTCCGAGTAAGCGCTTCTATCTTGACGATTTCATGACTTTTTAGTTACGCACATCTGTCCGCCCGCTTTTTAGCACATACTGTAGCACATACTGCATTACGCGAACCATAGTCAACGTTTACAGTGCGTATTTTTCTACGTTCACAACTCGCGCGTACTCGACTCGTGCCGCGGTGCCAGCGTGTTGGTAGGAGCTCAAAGGGAGGAATAAAAATTATTGTGCCTTGATTTATGCACATACATGGGATCCCTTGTGGCCTGATTTAATACACCGCTGTTCTCTACCTATTACCGCATAAAAGCGCGTGCGTCGCTTTGGATGATATTGCTCAGTCGCATAGTCTCCTTGCTTCGTGGTACTTCGCGGCTAGTTTAACAGAAAAACACACACCCGCATCTAGTGACCCTACGCTTTGTCGCGCACTTTACCGCATCTAAAGGATTGCATCGGGTTATTGCAAGCATTTGCTTAATAAATAAGCATGGCGTGATATCAGCCGGAATAGCGAGGGTCTGCTCTCGTGTCCTATGGGGACATGACGTGAAAGAAATTATATAATAACAAAAAAAGCTTCTCGCTTTGTGGTTCTGTGAATTTCTTTCTTCATAAAGAGGCGTCGTCTGAACGTTTGTAGCTGTTTATATATTGGAAAACACAAGCAGGAGAAAGTTACCCATTTTGTGTCACGAATGTGTTGTTTGTACTTCTAATATTCTGCACGCTGTGAAAAATATCGACTTGTGCTCTGACAGTGCTGTATTTTGCGGCGTCATTTTACTGAGGACCAGTTTGAGCCTGCCATCTGAAAGAACTTCGGCATAAAGAAATTGAAATCCTCAGCTGTGCCGTCCATATTTTCCCACCGACTAGAGAAGCGCCCTAGAAAAGCACCACACCCACGAGGCGCTGGTATAGCGAATAAACTTTCATCAATACCGAAGCGTTCGGTGGCTTTGTTGTGTTACTCCAGCATCACTAATGCCAGTGGATGGATGGATGGATGGATGGATGGAAGAAGAAACTTGAATGAGGTTCGGTCAGCGTCATAACTATATTTGTTCCGTGTTTAAAAAATTGGATTCGGTAAAATATTAATGACAGAAGTGAAGCGATTATACAAAATTATTTGTGTGATTGGAAAATCATGTCACCTGCAATGTACATTGAATGCTCGTAAAGGCCTGTTTTACTTGTTACCAATTCCGTGGCGCCCACTTCCATGTAAATATAATAGTAGCATTATAAGATGCGTGCAATTCAGTACGATAACCTTGCCATCAACACTAGATTAGAAAAGAAAAAGATTTGAACGTGGGACTCGTTTATGGTACAGCTCCTGAAAATTAAGAACACTGGTTAGTCCAATAGCAATAAAATAGTAGGATGTCTAACTGAAGAAAATATATAAGCACAACAACAATTTGCATAAGAAATCAAGCATCATTCAAAGAAAACTGATTAGGGAAAAGAAACAATATATAAAAGATTTCATTAGGATTTAAAATGAGTTAGGGCATAAAATATGTGCATGATAACACATACAGTACTGTACTGATTATAGCACTGTTTTTTTTTCACTATGTAAATCATGATATAAGTATAAGCGAAACATCAGATATTTGCGTAAGATTTGTGCACGGACCAAATATTTTTAAGTGAGCGTGAGAAGCTTCTCGCATCTCTTATCTGGCTGAAAGGAGCCGAAATTCGCGCGGAAAATCGACTATATTGGTCTAAACATTTCTGAGCCGCAAAAGATCTAGAAGGAAAAAGCATGTGCTTACCTAATTAGCGTATTTCGCACAGCATAATTAGCATAGTTTTTGCAGCCCGGTTTTAGTACAATGAGCCTGGGGACGCCGTAAAAAATGAGTTGAAAACGGACACCGTAGATCACTGGAGTTCATAAATACGGCGAGAAATTTTGTGTTGGGCCTCCACAGTGCAGTTCTAACCTAGTCTTGCTTTGTATTAGATCGTGTTACCCCATACCTGAAACTTAATACTTGAGTCGTGCCGCGCAGCAGCGACCGTTTACGCCCGGGAGCTATCTAGGTGGATACTCCGCTCCGGGGAGAAAAGAAGAACATGGCGGCCGGCGCGCGCTGCGTGTGAAAGGGTGCCGGGAGAGGAGGTAGTTGTCGCTACTTAAAGGAGTACTGACACGATTTTGCGGCGGCGCAAAATGTACATTTTTCGTTTCCGAGCCATGTATTCTCAACGCCCTCCGCACACGGAAGCCAGGAAACACGTACAAAATATTTTAATTTGGTTTTAAAGTTTTCGTCGCCCAGCACAGCAAGCCAGCCCCATTGCAATGGACACTACGATGACGTATGAACACGGGCTCTTAATCATCGCCGAAATCGCTGGCAGAGTCACTGGACGATCGTGAAATCGCCGTTGTTTGCGTGCCTCAAGTGTAATTGACCAAAGACGACAGAGTTGCAGCGACGCTATGAAGAATTTCTGTCCCTACGTGACTCAGACGTCGTCCGACTACGTTGATACGTCACTAGGAAACCGCCCCCTCGAAATCGAAACCGAAAGTCAGCTTTTAAGGGAGCCGTATTAAAAATATATTCATTGCGTTGCGGGGCACTATGACACTGTTTTTGGGGTTCTCCACGCCAGTGCTTTCATTTACAGCAACAATACGAGAATGTCAAGAATTCGTGTCAGTACTCCTTTAAATAAAAACGAGAAACGCGATCTAGGGACTTTAGGTACAGCGTTCCTCTAAGAAAGAGCGTTTCCATAGCCAATGCGCGCCTTTCGCTCTCTCTCTGTCTCTCTCTCTCACACACAAGACAGCAGAGGCACGCGCCGGGAGGCACGCGCCGAGGCGAACGCCGAGGGCGAGCGCGTGCCGGGAGGCACGCGGGTTACGGCCTGACGACTGACGCCTGGCAAGGTTAGACTAAGAGGAGCTTCGCCCCTAAAAACATATTCTACGGCTTGCCTAGGCCGTGATGAACATCTCAGCCAAATGCTGTAGTCATCCGCGAAGCGTAGCGTTCACAAGCGGGGCACAAAGCTTCCACTTCCTCAGGAGCCCTCAACTCAAAAAGCGGCTTCTCCTCACGCTCCTTGTATATGCTCTGGTTCGTCATAGAGCATTTACAAGGAGCGTCGCTGCTATTGGCCGATGGCAGACACGCCCGCCGCGCCTGTGTGCGGGCCCTTCGCAGCGCGCGTTTTTTAAAACCGTAAGCGCGTGCGTGCCGTGCGTGCCGTGCGCTCGCTTTTCCTTGCGTTGTGAGCCCATATATAGGCAAACTAGTTGCTGGAAATATGTAACAATATATTTGTTAATTCGCAAGTCTCATAGATGCCATTGGAAGGCGTCCGTAAACTACCTCGGTGTGGACGCGAACGGTGCGGTGCAAAAGTCACCATACATATAGTTTTCCAAGAAAGCAACAAATGCATGCCAGAGCCTGTAATAAATCACAAATTATTCCCAAACTTTAATTAACAATTCATCAGTGATTGTAGATGGGTTTATTCCCTATGGTACTCCAATGTGCCACCTTCTAGTACTCATACTCAGTAACATGGCTCGAGTCGAACCCAAAATATTTCTTTTATAAGGTGGATTAAAGGACTAGGTCTGATTAGGGTATATTTGCGTGGCTTAGAACTCATTAAGGTGCATTAGGGTGGATTAAGGTGGACTATGGCAGACAGAGCGGATTACGCTGGACTTAGATTAGGACGAATTGAGGTGCATTAAGGTGGACTATGGCATACAGAGCGGATTACGCTGGACTTAGATTAGGACGAATTAAGGATTACACCAGATTAGGGTTGAGTAAGGTAAATTAGTGTGGATTAAAATCATTACGTCTGTAATGTTTGGCTTAATTTGGCGTAACTTAATAGTCTGAGCTTATTGAGACTTGACTTAGCCTTAACTTAATCAGTCAGCACCTAATTAGTTACACTAATTAGACTTGGTCTAATTAACTGAAACCTAATCACACATGACTTAATAAGCTGGGCTTCATTAGTCATGGTATAATTACGCTTGAGTTAATTAGCCCTATCTTAATTATACATGACCTAATTAGTTCAGGCCTAGTTACGCTGTGCTTTGATATATTACCTTAATTAGGCATCGCTTGGTGAGTATTACCTTAATTAGGCCTGATTTAATCATTGTTAGCCTAATTGCTCCTGAAATATTTAGTCTCAGCTTAATGAGGCTTTACCTTTAAGTATTAGCATAATTTACCTTGGATTAATAAGTGCTAGCTTAGGTTTGACTTAACTAGTAATAACCTAGCTATGCGTGGTTTAATCAGTACTAGTTAATTAAACGTGGTCCAATTAGAAGCTTGCTTACGCTAAAATTGATCATATCAGCTAAATTAGGCATCTCATAATTAGCCCTATCCCAATTAGACTTGGCTTAATTAGTGTCGTGGCTTAATTAACGGCAAATAATTAGTATCCGCTCAATTAGGGGTCACTTACTTGTCATAGCTCAATTAAGCTTGAATTAGTTCAGTTTGGCTTGGTTTTACTTAGTTGTATTATACCCCTGTCACACGGGCACCCGCGAACTTGTTGTTTTGTGGGGTTTTACGTCCCAAAACCAGTTCTGATTATGAGAGACGCCGTAGTGGAGGGCTCCGGAAATTTCGACCACCTGGGGTTCTTTAACACCCGCGAACTTCGTTAAACTCCGTGTACGTAAAACTCTCTTAGGAAGTTCGACGGAGACGGAGTTGTGGAAGTGTCACACGGCAATGACAAGGTTGTAACAGTTGCCGCGAGGGGCTCAGTCGGCGCTGTTTGATTTTCGCAGAAATATCCTAATTTCTTCTCTAGGTGCTCTTTTTGTGAATGTTCGTTGCGCGGTTTTTTACAAAAAGACATTATTAAGTAGGTCTGAAGCGAAAACAGCATTAAAAGTTATTTCAAATGAAAAAGCATTCGCTAGATGTAGCGATGCTGACAGCCACGCTGGCCACCTTGTGCCTAACGCTGTGCACGCTGCATTTGTTTACAAGATGTGCCGTGCTCGACGACTGGTAGTTTTCTAGCCCGTATACGAAAGTTTTCGTGTTTCATTGCCTTGTGAGCGCACATTTTGTTCTCTGTATACTGTGCTGTGTCTTCAGCCATGAGTGACGAAGTGGAAGACGTGAAGAAGTGGTGTGATATTGCATTGGTAATGGCGTCGATTGGCTCCATAGATATTGAGATTGAGGCCGCTAGAGCCAATGTGCGCGCTATCAGGCAGCCGTCGGAGCAGGTGAAGACGACGCAGCGTTGTCACTCATTTTCTTTTCACGGGCAAACGCAAACACTGCGACAACGAGCGCACTCACGGACGAAATATATTTAAATGGCGGCGCGCGGGGCACGCTGAAAGACGAGGGCATTGGTGCGGAGAGTAGCTGCACTCTGGCGGGCGTATATATATTTGAAGAAACGCATGTTATGAATGGGTCCTGCAACAAAAGAACGTTTAATATTGCCAAAATGTATTATTGTTTTGACCGCGGCAATTTAGTGCTCGAAGTTTTTTGCTCACCTACAGACTACTGGCGACGAGAGTACTTCGTTCTGCTGCTAACGGAGAACGCCGAACGTCGTTTGCGAAACGCTCCGTTTATCTTCGTTGGCGTAAGGGAGGCCGTGTGACACGGTCCGCATTTCCGTCGACATAACGATGAGGGAGTTAAACGAAGTTCGCGGGTGCCCGTGTGACAGGGGTATTAGTCCCGTCTGAACTAGGCTTCAATTAATTATTCCTAATTAGGCTCCTTTGAATTAGGCTTAACCTTACCTAACTAGTTTTAGGAATCTTAATTATGCACCATTGAATTAGACTTAGCCTTACCTAACTAGTCCTACGAAGCTTTGTCTTTACTACAGCGTGGCATTGTTACGCTAGCATTACATAGCTTAGCGGAGTTTTCTGCAAATTTCTCAGTTTCACCAATAGCTTGACTAGTGTATTCACACATTAAATTCATCCATCCTTCTTTGCGCATGTCAACGCACCTTATTCCACATTAATCTGTCGGCAGGGGTTCGAGATGTGGTCTTCCTTTCGAGTCATAGTAGTCACACGTTCGAGCCCGACAGGATGATTAACCCGTCTACGATCACTAATCAACAATTAACTAACTTGGGGTTATGCATGACAAGGTGGAGCAGCGTTGATAGTTGCGCTGTTTGTCCTGACGCCGTCTTATGCGCAATATCGACGACAAGCAGCGCACTGACAAAGTAAGCGCGCACACCTGCTAGCCTAAACGTGTGTGACGAACGAAAACAAAGCTTCGAAGGATCGAAAAAAAAATGCGGTGATCGCGGGGGCACGCGACAGGGCCCAGGCGCGGAGCGAGCAGGCGGCCACAAGCGCGCTGTGGACAAACAGTCCCCGGTAGTCGCGCGCTTTTCGTCAGCCACTCTGACACGTCGCTGAAGTCTGGTGACGTAACGCGGTGGGCGGGGCACCTCCTTCGACACCGCCCTAAGGAGCTCTGTACCCTCTATTCCGCAGAGTTGAGACAGGACTGGAAAGGGAGGTTTTCCGGTCGCAATATCTTCGCTCCTAACAAACCGTTTTGAAAAATTCTTTCGGCTGTGAACTTCTGAGAGGCCTTCAATACACACCCAGCCGTTTTCAAAACCAAGCCCGAGTGGTGGTTCAGGACCCCTTTAAGGTCATGATGAAGCCGCCACTAGAATAACATACACACAATGGTAGGAACACAGGAACAGGAACGAACACAGGAACGAACTGCACGACTTCACTCAAATTCTTGATGCGTATAAGACCTTCTACATTCGCTTTACTTAGTTTCTTCACAAAAAACTGGTTGACATGTTGCCACGCCCCCCTCTCGCTCACCATTGTCATAAAGGGCACTTCTGCCTTATGCGTATTTGCAGTAAAGAATTCACTCAGGCTATTGATCCTACTTCTGTAAATTTCGTTGGCGGTCAAGGCTCTTACAAAATTCAGCAAACTTCGTTTTGACTCTAACAGCGCTCTTCATAATTGGGACAAAGTTCTTCACCGCAGTCAGAGCTTTTTCTTGGGACATTCTTTTCGGCATCACCACAAAGCCTCCTTCTTTGCTTGAAAGAGCGAGAGGTCATTACTCTTACTATGTCATCTAGCTGCCGAGCAAGAAGCATCTTCGGTCTTCACAGTAGCAGCCAAGGAGGTTATATATTACTTTTTAGGAGTGGAAGCGGTCGGCCGAAAGTGAAGCCGTCGCCGCCATCTTGCTCAAGGAAACAGTAGCACGCGACCAGGCAGACGGCGGAGCGCGTAAATAGGGCGACGTTGTTTCGTGGCGTTTAGACACTGTGTCATATTCTTTTTAAAGCATCTAAATATCTGAGAAGGCAATGGTGACTGCGTGCGTCGCTTTTGTCTGTACAAATCGTGTTGAGAAGAAACCTGGAAGGAGATTTCACGTGTAAGTCTTTCTCGCTTTCTTCACATACGGCTGCCTGTTTTCAGTGCATTTTCAACGCAGAGGACAATTCAAAGCGTTCGCATGCTTCTATTACCTCCCTACGCATGTATCAAAGTTAACTGTAAGCTTTAAATACAGGTTAGTGCTTCGTTTTCATATGTGTGCGTGCATGATTTGCTATGGCTGAGTTCTGCTAAAACGCACGCAAGGTCTGGTGCACGTATTGGATCGTCACTGTTTGTATCAGAACATTAGAGGAAGCGCAGATTTCTGGTGCATAGACGCAGAATTTGTTAGCGTACGTGGTGACCAATGCGGAAATGCATGCTATCATGGCTTGTTTCTACGTGCAACTAGTTTCAAAAAGGAAGGAAGAAAATGGCAGATCCCACGTCAGTGGGAATCAAGAAAATGCGAAGCACGCATCAGGAACGTAAAATGGATCTGCATTGTTGTCGCGCTATACCGATTTTGGTACATACGAAGTTAACGAAACCGCCACAAGAGCCGCAAGACTGTGGATTGTAAACCATGCCGCTTATGACACGCATGCCATAATTGTAATGTTATGACCTGTCATTTACGTTCGTCATGCATTCGTGTTGTGCCATGGCAATTTTGGTATCCCATTAACAAAACGTGTGGCATGTAAATCATGCCGCTCATGACATGCGTGTCATGATTTTTATGTTATGACCTGTCATTTATGTTCGTCACGCAGTCATGTTGTGCCATACCAATTTTCGTATGCATCCCATTAACGAAACACGTGGCATGTAAATCATGCCGCTTATGGCATGCATGTCATGATTCTCATGTAATGCCGTGTCATTTATGTTCGTCATGCAGTCATGTTGAGACAAACCAATTTTCGTGTTCATCCAATTAACGAAACGGCCAGGAGAGCACCGAAACCGTGGCGTGTAAATCATGCCGCTCATGACATTCATGTTGTTCATTCCGCTCATGACATACATGTCACGATTTTCATGTTATCACCTATCATTTCTGTTCGTAATGCAGTAATGTTGTGCCATACCAATTTTCGTATACATCCCATTGACGAAAGGGCCAGGAGAGCACGAAGACCGTGGCATGTAAATCATGCCGCTCATGACATGCATGTCATTATTTTCACGTTATGTCCTGTCATTTATGTTCGTCGTGCAGTTATGTTGTGGCATACCAATTTTCGTATACATCCCATTAACGAAACGGCCAGGAGAGCATCAAGACCGTGGCATGTAAATCATGCCGCTCATAACATGCGTGTCATGATTTTCATGTTATGACCCGTCATTTATGTTCGTCATGTAGTCATGTTGCGGCATACCAATTTTCGTATGCATCCCATTAACGAAACGGCCAGGAGAGCACAAAGTCGTAGGCGGATAGATAGATAGATAGATAGATAGATAGATAGATAGATAGATAGATAGATAGATAGATAGATAGATAGATAGATAGAGTTCGCTAAGAAATGCTTCGCATTTAAAAACATTATGCAGCCTTCTGACTGTCACAAAATAGTGCCTATTTCGGCAAGAAACCCGGCGTCGACATGAAGGGAAAGCCAAAGAAAACAACAAGAAATGCGGCGCGCACGGAAGAGGCGCCCAAGGTCACGCCGAATCTCCAAAGGGGGAGAATTTTTGTAGTCTTAAGGCCCAACTACACGTACGCTTCTAAGACGCGTGCGATGCGCGTGCGCTTACTTGCGCGCGCTCATTCGCGTAACTGCGCATGCGTACAAGGCGCAGGCGCATCTGGGCGCGTCTAGGCGCGGAGAACAAGCCCGGCTTGATATCTGCGCTCGATTTCACGCGTCCCACGCGCGTTTGGAGTCCTGTAAATACGCAACTATGGCGTCGCTTTACTCCTGCACCAGTTCGGCCGACGTATAGTAGCCAATTCAGATTGTTTGTTCGTTCCTTTTCATGCTTATTCAGCAAGTGTCTATGCATTACAATAACGCTTGTACTCACGTATTTATTTTCGACCACAATTTAAAGACATCTAGGCACACTAAAGCGCTTAATGGGCTCGGTTGCCTCCCGTCACTGCGGGCATGGTCACACTCCGTCGTGCGCGACCTATCGTGCACCTTGCTACAGCGTGCACGACACTGTCGAAGTGTTCGTCTAGCGGTGCTTCGTGGTGTGGAGTGGCGTTGTGAGGCACCACCTCTGCAACGGGATTGTAGCGAGGCCTACATCGCGTAGCGTGAAGCTCTGTCAGTATCGGCACGAAGCGATACCTGCTACGCCGACGTCTGCATAGCCGGAGTGAACGCGCGCTGGCGCACGCGACGTGAGGTTGCAAGCCACTATTCCGCGCCAGGCGCGGCTGAGTTTCACGCGTCGGCGCGTGCGTGGATGCGTACAGAAGCGTACGTGTGGTTTGGCCGCGGCGAGCGCGCGCGCAAGACAGACGTAGGGAGAGAGAAGAGGCGGAGAGTACACACCGACTCTCCTCGCGCAGTGGGAGGGAGAAAGAGGCGCCGCCCCAACCGCGAAGGACGGGAAAGGGCGAGAAGGTTCCCAACTTTGTGCGTGCTTGTATCACATGGGCCACACCGAACCTTCTAGAATGGCTTTCCAAGGCTATATAAACAGTCGACCACGGGCCGCGAAAAGAAGAGTAGCAAGTGGAAGAAGTAGCAACTAGTCGGTGCGTGACTCAGCACGAAGAAAGACGCTGTTCCACGAGCCAGCTGACAAGCCTACCTGCAAGCTTCGAGTTGAGAAGACGCCTCGAGTGACTTGGTGAATAGGACTCTTGTGTTTTATTCCTTGTGGCATTGCATGAGCTTGTTCGAGTTTGTTGGTTTCGTGTAACGTTGTAACCCATCTGTTTTTGAGTTTGGAAGAGCACTGTTTGTGTTCGTTCTGTGTAACTGCCTATTTGATGAGAATATATTTGTTTTGTTTGATCACCCTTGGCTCTGACTCGGTCTTTGAACCACTGCTGGCGTTTTGCTAGTGTGCCGAAGGGGACCAAAAATCTCATTGTCCAAGCTTTCGTGGGATCTTTTTTCGGGGAACCAAGACGTTGGTTCTTGGAATTATTTCCGGCGATCGCGTCCGTACCTCACAGCACGGCTTTGATGACACAGAAGATATGGTGTTCGGAGGGGTGGATAGAAAGCTTAACACAGCCACTCACCTCTGCTCTGTTGGCATCGAACAACGAGATCTCTGTCTTCAGCATTTGACAAAATTCTGGTCGGAATGCTAAGCGCATGCTTTTCAGCGCGTCCCCCCTGCCCCATGTAAGAAATGTCCTCATGGCAACTAAATAAATGGCAAAGTTTTCCGAACGCACCCAACGGGTCTTGGTAGACGCGTATATGAGATGACTTGGGCAACGGACCAAGTCATCTCATATACGCGTCAACGGACCAAATTGGAACGGACCAAATTGGAAGAACGTACGTTGAATGCGAAAACAATGAGCATGCGGTTAATTGAAGCAACATGCAGAGAGCACGCGCTATACTCAAATATGTACACGTGCAATTGGTTGGATGAATGTTTAAATAAAGGGCACAAATGGGCATTTTACTTCAGTTGGCAGTCGCACAGTGCCGCAGATTTGCGCTATATCTCATCAACGCATCACAAAAACATGGTTTCCACTAACAGACGAGGTAAGCCAGCAAGTACGATTTGCATAGAACCTCTCAATCAGCTGTGTTCTTTTGTTTTCCTCGACGCCAACAGCTGAGTACGGCCGCGAGAAAACTTTTTTCTCAACTAGAAAACACCGTTGGAAATTGGCATAAGCATAAAGTTGGTGTCTGTCTCAATGTTTTATCGTGAGATTGCAAAATAAGTCGAGCGCCGCTGTTAATACATTGCCGTCTATGGGGGCCCGCGTATTCTTCCCTCTAGTAACGTAGCCGCCGCTGGCTTCGCTTGCCCCCGTAGGCGGTTGCAGGGACTTCCACCCCGGAAGTTCAATGGAACCTCCTTGGTAGCAGCTTTCTCATAGCGTGACTTGTCATATAGCGCAGAGAGACATAAATGGTCGACGAAAGACGAAATCTTATCTGAGCTCAGGTTGTCGCGAGACCTTACGAATTTGAACAGTTCAAGTCGGGGCGTCAAGTCGTTTTTGGATTCCGCGTAGCCGCTTGTCGCAAAACGCAAGTGCAGACTTGTCGACGCGCGCCTGCCGTGTACATTAGGGAGCTCCCTAGTGTACATGCTCGCCTCGCGCGCGTTTTTGACCCGAACCACATGGAGCGCTTTTTCCGCCAAAGCGCCAGCTGCCGGGTGGCCCTTTAGCCGGGAACTGCCACGCCGCGGCGCTGCTAAGCCGGACCTTTTTAACCGTGTTTAAACCGTGTTTTTCGAGGTCTCCGGAACGACAGCGGCAGATAAGTTTTCTTGCATGCATTGAGCTTGATTTTCTAGTATAGGTCATTAGCATAAACTATATTTGTGGTTATTAGTTGGTACGGTTTTTTGGGGGTCAGTAACTTGTTTTGGGGTTCGTTTCTTTCATTTTTCTTCCTCCACGTGGCTGAGGTGCACGTACACCCACCAAGAGTGTTTTGAAGTCTGGGTTATCCATTGAGTTTTTGGGGACGTATTGTCTTAGGGAAGTGTTTGTAGTACCGAGGTTATTAGTTGGTACGGTTTTTTGGGGGTCAGTAACTTGTTTTAGGGTTCGTTTCTTTCCTTTTTCTTCCTCCACGTGGCTGAGGTGCACGTGCACCCACTACGAGTGTTTTGAAGTCTGGGCTATCCATTGAGTTTTTGGGTACGTATTGTCTTAGGGAAGTGTTTGTAGTACCGAGGTTATTAGTTGGTACGGTTTTTTGGGGGTCAGTAACTTGTTTTGGGGTTCGTTTCTTTCATTTTTCTTCCTCCACGTGGCTGAGGTGCACGTACACCCACCAAGAGTGTTTTGAAGTCTGGGTTATCCATTAAGTTTTTGGGTACGTATTGTCTTAGGGAAGTGTTTGTAGTACCGAGGTTATTAGTTGGTACGGTTTTTGGGGGGTCAGTAACTTGTTTTGGGGTTTTTTTTCTTTCCTTTTTCTTCCTACACGTGGCTGAGGTGCACGTACACCCACCACGAGTGTTTTGAAGTGTGGGCTATCCATTGAGTTTTTGGGTACGTATTGTCTTAGGGAAGTGTTTGTAGTACCGAGGGCCTTTGTTCTTTAGATAGTGTAACTCTTGTGCTACGAGCGGTCATGGTCAAAAAGACCACAAAGCCCCGCCACGGTGGTCTAGTGGTTATGGCACTCGGCTGCTGATCCGAAGGTCGCGGGATCGAATCCCGGCCGCGGCGGCTGCATTTCGATGGAGGCGAAATGTTGAGGCCCGTGTGCTGTGCGATGTCAGTGCACGTTAAAGAACCCCAGGTGGTCAAAATTTCCGGAGACCTCCACTACGGCGTCTCTCATAATCAGAACTGGTTTTGGGACGTTAAACCCCACAAATCAATCAATCATCAATCAAAAAGACCGCAAAATGTTCAGGGCGCGGGGCAGCTGTAAAAATGGAAGTTTGTGCGGAAGAGAAGGCAGAAGAAGCTGACGCAAAATGTAGACAGTGCGAGATCCAGGCAAAAATGGAAAAAATGATGGCTGCTCAGAGCGGACTTATGGACAGAATCCCTCAGCTTGAAAATGCGTTGGCAAACGAGCGTGAGAAAACGCTGGCCATGGGGGAGAGGCTTAGGTTAGCAGAGGAGGAACTATCCATGGTAGTTAAGGTGAACAAAGAAGCAGGCAACAGCGAGAATAGTGCGGCGCAGACCTCCAGTGCGGGGGGGGGGGGGGGGCAGCAAGAACAGGGTGTGAAAAACGCAGGTGCAAAGAACCCGGGGCACAGCTTTCAGGAAGTAGCTTTGCGGGAGGGAGTAGACAATGCAGCAGCTGGGACTCAGGCTAAACACCCAGACAGCAGCCAGGTGCAGGTGACTCCAGCTGGAAAACCTCAGGGGGTTATCATAGCTGGCGATTCCAATTTAGTTCGATGCGCCGAGGCACTCAAAGAGAGGGTGAAAGGCGACAAACGAGTATTGGTAGGGACGTTCCCAGGGCATAGGCTGGGTTCAGTCATCAGGCAAGCAAGAGAAAAGCTCAGGTCTGGGGCTCACGGACGCAACCTCGTGATGATTGCGGCAGGGCTAAACGACGTCCTCAACAAAGAATCGTCAGGATTAGCGACGACCTTGGCAAAAGGCGTCGACGACATGCGCGCCATCTCCCCCCAGATGCAGGTAGTAGTGTGCACGGTACCGGAAATACCAGTGCGTGACGGCAACCTCCAAAGAGCCGTTGTTGATGCAAACAGAGATATGGCGTACGAGTCGAGAGAAGGGTTCCGAAGTAGTGTAAATAAACAGGGAGGTGCATAGGTGGGGGGGTTTCCAAAGAGACAGAATTCACTTCGATAGGAGGCTTGGCCATGAGGTGGGTTGGCGGCTTGCAGGACGTGCAGTAGCTTTTTTGGGGGGCACGCGGGCCCTTCGGAGTCCGGGGTAGCAAGGAACAAAAGAAACAACCAGGAGGATTTTCGGGCAGGTAGCACTGAGAAATGCCGGAAAAGAGGTAAAAGGAATAAAAGAGCGCAGGCACGTGTAGCAATTAGTTACATAAACATGCAGGGTGGCAGAAAAAAGGCAAAATGGTTAGAGATTGAGGAACAGTTAAACAAAGAAAAGATAGGCGTTTATGCGGTTACAGAAACACACCTTAGAGACCTGGAAGAGCCACCACATATTGACAATTATGTTTGGGAAGGTTGCAACAGGATCATATCAGAAAGAAAAGGTGGAGGTGTTGGAATGCTTATTCATAGCGGAGCCAAATGGGAGAGAGTAAAACAAACGTGTTCAGAGTACCTCTGGGTTTCGGGTACGGTAGGTGGAAAGAAAACGTGGCTAGGTGTAGCTTATACCCCTGTCACACTGGACGTTTTAATGTCATTCGAACGCAATGACATTCGCATCGAATGACATTATTCCACTGCTACACGGCAACATTTAACATCATTCGAATCGAATGACTTCTGAAATCGAATGAGTTCGAGCAACTCATTCGCATTCGCACTGGGACCGAATGTGTACTCTCTACCCCAGAGACAACGTAAACGTACGGCACTGAGCATTCCTAATTTGTGAAACGTCATGTGAAAATGGTATTACTTTAGCGCGTTTGCCGATATTCATCATTTTAAAAAGAAAACAGCCAGGCAAGCCGTAACAAAATGTGTTTACTCTCGACATCAGCGGCGTCTGACAGGCTTCGGTATTTCGCCACAGGATGCAATCGCGAACGCCGTTTGCTTGAGCGCAGCGCTTATTGCACTGCGTCTTAATTTAGCGTCTGCGTTTCTCATTAACGCGCTTTGCTTGCAAAAACAGTAAGTGAATGGTTCGCCTGCTGCAAGTCAGCGCCCCCTTTGAGCGCTGCCGTATCAGCTGCAAATTATTCTGTTGGTGTAATTCAGTGAAGCAAAGCCCTGCGTTTATTTTAAATGAAATAGGACGACTTTTCAGCGACTCTGCACTTACGCTCTTCAGCTTTTAGGTCCAGTTCCTTTGGAACTATCGTCACTGATATCGTAAACGAATGACATTATTTCTTCGTGTGTAGCACAACCGCGGGTCGAATGACATTCGCTGCACCGAATGTCAATCGAATCGAATGACGTTAAAACGTCTAGTGTGACAGGGGTATTACATGTGGACGGGAAATAACTGTAAGGAAAAGAATCTGGAGATAAAGCATTGCATAAACACCGATATTAAAGAATTTGGTCATGGGGCCGAAATCATCCTCCTAGGGGATATGAATGCCCGCATCCACGACCTTGACGGATATACAGACACCAATGGGAGGTTATTGCTCGATCTTTGCGAGCACCATAGTCTTGTGATAGTTAACACAGGGCCCAAGTGTGATGGACAGATCACGTGGGAGATCAGAAACAGACAATCGAACATTGATTATTGTCTTATGACGGAAGGAATCTATGAAAAACTGAGAGAAATGAGAATAGACGAGGACGGGATGAACAGCTTGGGTAGGGATCATAAACGCATAACGTTACAACGGGGATATAAAACTGAAAATAATAACGTAGAGTCGAAGTTTGAAGCTCTTATTTAAATGACAAAGAAATAAAAAATGTAGCCGCAAGAGTAGAGGAAGAAGTAGGCAAAATACGAGGCAAGGACTGGGGGTATAGTGAGCTAGTTCATGCAATGACGAAAGAAATAAGTAAAGAGAAGAAAACTGTTTGCTGGAAAGGAAAGAGAACGCCAAAAAGAAGGTGGAACAAGGAAATCCGGGAAGCGATCGAAAAGCGACGTAAAGCATCAAGGGAGCACAGACAGGCAAAAAGGGAGAAGCGGCCGCAAGTCGAAGTCACGGAAAGATGGGAAATATATTTAGAGAAAAAATCTATTGTACAGAAATTGATCGAGGCAAAAATTAAAGGTGAAAGCGAACGCTGGGTGACAGAAATTCATGACAAAAAGAAGGGCGCGCCTAGGATATTTTGGAACCACATAAAAGCGCTAGGTAAAAAGTCTGCCACATTTCAACAGCATATTGTTGATGAAAGAGGAAATCAATTGGAAGGGTACGAAGCGTTGGGTTACATCCAGAAGGTAACAGCCGGTTCGTGTAAAAAGATCGTCCATGAGATTACCCCAGCGGATAAAACCATGACGGAGAGCGAAACTAAGGAAGAGCTAGAACTTGAGAATGACCGAACCCACGACCTTCGGACGTGGGTTCAGTTCATTTCATAGCTTGGGCCTCGTTGCGGCAGACTTGGTGCCTTAGGTAGCATGCGAGGGCTTATTGGGCAGCAGCCATGTCATCTAAGTTTACGTTCTACGTGACGCCTCCTGGCAAGAAAGTGTGTTCCACACACGCCGCCTTGGCCATGAGTGGCGCTGCCTAACACTCCCAGGATAATACGTACATATATACCCAATAAAGTGGACGGGGGGATGACCGCCTTCGTAGCTCAGTTGGTAGAGCATCGGACGCGTCGTCCGAAGGTCGTGGGTTCGGTTCCCACCGAAGGCAGGTTTGTCTTTTCGTCTACTTTAATTCCTTTCTACTTTCTCCACAATTACAATACCACAAGTAACTTCCCCTATGTTTTCCTAGGCTTCATTGTCTGTTTGCTCATTAAGTTGTTTCTAACAAATAAAGAACGTGCCCTTGACCCCTTCCCTTTCGTTATTTCATAGCTTGGGCCTCGTTGCGGCAGACTTGGTGCCTTAGGTAGCATGCGAGGGCTTATTGGGCAGCAGCAATCTCATCTAAGTTTACGTTCTACGTGACGCCTCCTGGCAAGAAAGTGTGTTCCACACACGCCGCCTTGGCCATGAGTGGCGCTGCCTAACACTCCCAGGATAATACGTACATAAATACCCAATAAAGTGGACGGGGGAACGACCGCCTTCGTAGCGCAGTTGGTAGAGCATCGAACGCGTCGTCCGAAGGTCGTGGGTTCAGTTCCCACCGAAGGCAGGTTTGTCTTTTCGTCCACTTTAATTCCTTTCTACTTTCTCCCCAATTACAATACCACAAGTAACTTCCCCTATGTTTTCCTAGGCTTCATTGTCTGTTTGCTCATTAAGACGGGACGGTGCGGGAACAAAAGACAGGATGCCTTAGAAATCCAAAATAGAAGAGAAGCTTAGGGGAAGATGGATGCTTTAATCGATGAAAAGGTTGTAAAATACGATTTAGAACAGAGAATGTCGCAGGAGCTAACGTAATGCTGTCACAAAATAGTGCCTATTTCGACGGCGGACTCGGCGTCGAACTAGAGGGAAGGCACAAAATAACAACAAGCGGCGCGCGCGGTCACGCCGCGCCGCCCAAGGTGACGCCGCGTCTCCAAAAGGCGAGAATATTGTGGAATCTTATCGCGGCGAACTGGGGATTCTTTATTGTTGTAGAAAGGTGGAAAGGGGGAGGAGAGTGCACGATAACTGTCTCTCCGGAGAGGACACCTCAACCGGTACACTCAAGGGGAAGGGGGTATGAAAGAATAGGAAGGAAGGATGATTTGATTGATTGATTTGTGGGGTTTAACGTCCCAAAACCAGCTCTGATTATGAGAGACGCCGTAGTGGAGGTCTCCGGAAATTTCGACCACCTGGGGTTCTTTAACGTGCACTGACATCGCACAGCACACGGGCCTCAACATTTCGCCTCCATCGAAATGCAGCCGCCGCGGCCGGGAAGGAAGGAAGGAGTTCGAAGCACACACACACACAAGTCCCACCGAGTCAAAGTCAGTAGGGGGCGAGCTGTCGAGCGGGGTTAAAACCGCCCGGTCAGCCCGGAGTCCTCGATGAAGGTTAGGACTGTGGCGAGAGCGGAGCGTCGACGTTCAGAGGATCCGGAAGGGAACAGCACATCTTGCTCCGTGGCACAGGGCAGCCCGAGTTGGCGGTAGCGAGCGCGCAACTGATCTCGTTCGCTGCTGAAGGCCACGCACTCACACAAGAGGTGTGAAAGGGTTTCGTCCTCTCCGCAGTCGCGGCACGCGGGAGAGGAGAAACCGCGGAGCCGATGGCGGCGCTCCGCTGGCCAAGCACCTCCGGTGCGCATGGCGAGGAGGAGAGTGCGATCTTTCCGGGAGAAACCAGTTGCCGGGAGTGGGCGTGGCAGGCTACTGTCAAAAACACGGGCGTCGGGGTGAGCGCGCGCGAGCTCTCTGCGAAAGTTTATCCTCGCGGAGTCGTACGAGCTCGCGCAATCACTCACCGGGGCATCCGGGCTGTGGGCGCACTTCGCGAGGTCATCCGCTGCCTCGTTGCCCGCGATGCCTACGTGTGCAGGGAGCCACTGGAAGACTACGTCGAGTCCGCTCTCCTGCAGGGATAGTAGGCTGCGGGCAACACGTTGGGCGAGAGGCGGGCCGCGTTCCTCCTTCGCGATCAGACGCAGGGCCGGCTTCGAGTCACAGAAAATGGCTGCAGATGTGACGGCCGGCGTTTCCCGAAGAAGGTCCGCGGCCAGTTGGAGCCCGACGAGTTCGGATGTCGTGGATGACGCACAGTAAGCGAGTCTGCACTGTTTGGACACACCGAGTACGGGCGCGGTGCAGGCAGCAGCAGCCGATCGGTCCGCCAGCACCGAGCCGTCCGTGAACAGGTGTGTCCGACCGGCAAGGTCGTCGTGCATTCTGGATGCCGCCTCCTGCGCGACCGCACCGCGAGGCATGTGTCGCTTTGCGCGCATTCCCGGTAGAGACTCACACACGGACAGGTGAAGGTCGCGGTGAGGGGCAGGCCAACGCGCACAGGACACGGTCATCGCACACAATCCGCTCGTAGATGTCCATCATGCGCCCCACGCGCGACTCGGGCACACTGCGCAGGCAGTCGAGGAGGGTGGCAGCCCCGGGCGCACGATGGATCCGCTCCAAGTGACACAGGGCTCGCATGTCGGCCGTGAGAGATGGAGGCCACGCACGAGCCTCCGCCAGAGTGTCCACAACACGAGAAGCTCGCGGCATCCCGTGGCACATTCGGAGGACTCGGCGGTGGTCACGGTCGATTTGGAGCCACTGTATCGCGGACACACTACACAGGGGAAGGGCATAAAACACGAGGGAGAGCGCCAATGCCTCATAAATTGCACAAGCAAATGAGGGGGGGCAACCACACCCTCGTGCCAGCAACCTCCGCACACAGAACTCCACGCGGCGAGTGGCCTGACGAATGCGTCGCACCTCGGGGTTCCACCGCAAACGATTGTCAATCGTCAGCCCGAGGTAACGCACGCAGTTCCGCCAGGAGATGGACGCACCGTGGAGCTGAAGGCACGGCATGATGCAGCGCGGGGCGGCTCGGGGGTGAACAACAATAAGTGCCTCGGTCTTCGCCGGCGAGATGGTGAGTCCGATACCGGCGATGAAGGTGGCCACACAGTCGAGCGCCAGCTGCATAGATGCCCGCACCCTGCTGGCTTGCTGCGTGGGGCCCCGCACGTAGAGAGCGATGTCGTAGGCGTAGATTACCGCGCGCACAGGGAAGGGTGCCGCGCTCGGAAGGCACTCGATGAGTGGCGCGAGCACGACATTAAAGAGCAGGGTCTCAGTACACTTCCCTGTGGCACGCCCGATGACACTGGGCGCGGTGTGCTTGTTTCCCTCCCCACGCGCACACAGAACGTGCGATCGGCAAGGAATGCCTGCACATAGCGCAGGAGCTTGCCCTCAACTCCGAGCGCACGAACTGCATCAATGATGGAGTCGTGGGAGAGGGAGTCAAACGCCGACTTGACGTCGAGAAGAAGTAAGATGGCCGTCTCTCTGTCGTACAGGGCTTGCTCGAGGGTGCTCACGACGGTGGCGAGGCAGTCAGCTGTGGCACGACCGGGACGAAAGCCGCACTGCTCCGCCGGGAAGAAGTCACGAGCCGTCGCAATCCACTGCAGGCGATGTAAGGCCATGCCCTCCATGGTTTTCCCAGCCACGGAGGTCAGCGAGATAGGCCGGTAGGAGTTCAGCTCCCGCGGCGGCTTACCTCTCTTCAGGGCAGGGATCACAACGGCCGAGCGCCACGCATCGGGAAGGCTGCCGCAGGTAAACACTCGGTTATATTCCTGCAGCAGGCCAGGGCGTTGTGAAGCGTCCAGGTTCCGAAGCATCTGGTGCGTAATCCGGTCAGCGCCCGGAGCACTGCGCTTACGGTTGCGGAGGAGGACTCTTTCCAATTCGGAGAGAGTGAAGTCCTCCTCGCATAGGGCGCGAATGTCAGCAGCCAGGACCGGTTCTACGGGAGGGAGTGCGCGTTGGACTGGGCGCATGTTCGCTACAGCGTGCGGTGCTGCTGGCGGGGCTTCAAAGGCTGATGCCAGGAGCTCCGCAAGTTGTTTCTCGGTGATACCGCGCGCGCGACGGCGATAGCGAGGACAGGGAAGCGCGACACTTTCGGCTGTATCATCGCGCGCATTATGCGCCAGCCGCGGTCGCGTCTTCGGTGGTCGCTGAGTGTCGAACACACCCCTGTCCAGCTTCGATCACGTAGCCGCCGCGCGTGACGTCGGCGCACCGCGTCGAGGCGATTGTAGCGAGTCCAAGCGCCCGAGTCCGCCGATGACCGGAGGGCGCGTCGTTGCTCGCGCCGCCGAACCGCACGCAGGTTCAACAGTTTGATGTCAGGCACGGGCGATCCGGCGGGCACAACACAGCGCGTCGAGGCACGTTCGGCACATGCAGCGATGTGTTCGAAGAAGTCACTCGCGCACTGTTCAGACGCGCACAGCTCACGGAACACCGGCCACCTCACAACACTATACACACGCACTGCACCGCGGGCGGGCTGCGAGGGCAACAGAGAGATGGGGTAGTGATCCGACCCGGCCGTGTCGGCGTCTCGCTTCCACTCATACGAGCAGCCTTCCGACAAAAGGGCCAGGTCGATCACAGTGCCGTTGATACCAGGGCGGACCAACGTGGGTAGTCCCGTGTTCAGCACGAGTAGGCCCGCCCTGGTGATCACTTCCCGCAGGTCACTGCCGCGCTTGTTGGTCCTGGCACAGCCCCAGGAGATGTGGTGGGCGTTAAAATCCCCGCACAGCACCTGGTCACACGCGAGCACTGAAACGAATGTAGAGGGCTGCGCGGGGCTTCCCTGGCGGGTGCGAGGCATCGAGGCACGGAGCGTCATTGCACGCCTCGAGCGCACACTGCGTGGGGCTGCTATAGCCGATGTAGCCGGGCAGCGATACCTCCTCCGCGCGAGCGTAGTACGTTTCCTGTAAAGCCAGTACATCGTAGTCGCGCAGGGGAAGGTATGCTAATAGGATGGATTTGCAGGCTAGTTGGTCAAGCATCTTGGAAAAAACAGCGCGAACACAAGGACGATAGAAAAAAGGAACACACACGACACCACAGCGCTCCGTGGTGTCGTGTGTGTTCCTTTTTTCTATCGTCCTTGTGTTCGCGCTGTTTTTTCCAAGAAGGTATGCTGCCAGCTCTGCGTGTCGGCGGCGCAGGGAATTGCAGTTCCACTGCAGTATGCGCGGCCTCGGTGTTCGTCGGCTACTCGCCATGATCAGGTGACAGGGCTGAGTGGGTCGCCAGTGCAGCAGCACAAAGTAGTCGAACTGGCGACTCGGGAGGGAGGAAGCCCATTGCGGCATTCACTGCAGCCGCCAGTACAGCAATGACTGTCTCCCTCCTGTCTGTAGGGCTGCGTCCGGCGGGTGCAGGGCCAGGTCTCGGCTCCGGTGCAGGGGCGCGCGCGGTTGCGGAGGCAGCTGACGAGAAGGGCACTCCCTGCCGTAATTGTGGCAATGCGCGAGGCGCGGAGGGTGCTGGGGCCGTCTGTCTTGCGATGGTGATGGCTTCTCGGCGGGATATTTGAGCGGGAGCTTTGGCGCGCACCTCTAAGAGTCGCCGCTCCTCCTGCCAGCGCGGGCACCGTGGTTCCGTGGCCAAATGGTGACCGCCACAGAACAGACACCTTGGGGAGGTCGCGGTGCAGTCTCCATGTTGGTGCGGGCCGCCGCAACCGAGGCATCGCTGAGGAAAGGTGCACGTCACCTCAGTGTGCCCGTACCGCGCGCAGCGCTCACACTGTGCCGGTCGTGGTCGACGCGGTCGCAACGTCCGGCGCTGCTTGAATAGATCCACTTCGGCAGGTGGCGTAGTGCCTCGAAAGTGGACCACAACGTTGCGGCCTGCGCGGGCACACTCAAGCACTGGGAGCCGTGAGTCAACGTTCGCGCGGATCTCCTCCTCGCCGAGAGCGGGGTCCACGTTGTATAGAACGCCACTGCAAGTGTTCGTGGACGCCTTCTTGGCGCGTACGGCGACACCGCAGATGTCACTGACGGCGAGAGGAGATGTTAATGGCGCACCCGCGGGAACATCAGCCGCGACGACGTTGCGGCGGTAGTTGACGCGCACACGCCGGACGCCATCCATTTGTGCCAGGAGAGCCGAAATTGCCTCCTGCGACACAGGTCGGAAGCTAGCCTTCCTTGCGGCAGGCCGAAAGAGCACAGTGTCCGTCTGTGCAGCAGGAGAACTAGGGGGCGATGCGGGGCCAATAGGAGCGGGCTGAGATGGCCGGCTCGCGACGCCTGTTGTAGTCCGCGGGATGACAACACGCGGCGCGCAGAGGGGCGTGCCGCTCGAAGCCCCAGTGGAAGGCAGCGGCGGGAATTCCCCTTCGTCAGCTGGTGAGGGCACTGATCCAAGGACACAGCTAGGGCGAGTGCGCCTGACCTCCTTTCCCGTCGGAGTGGTGTGGGAAGGGCGGGGGGGAGCAGGGGCGCTTGGCCCAGCAGGAGCCACAGACAGCTGGCTGTTGTCCGTGGTGGCTTGGGGTGAGGAGGTAGCAGATGAGGGAGGGGTGGACTGCTCCCAAGAGGAGGAGGAGGCATTAGAGGAATGCTGCTCCTCCTGTTTCAGAGCTGCTGCTCTCCTCCCCACGTGGCTGGACACTGGTCTCCTGCAGAGCAGTGCTTGATGGAGGGGAAGTCGAGGGCTGCTCCGGCGGAGGGGGACTCAAGATGGCCGCCGCGGTGACATCCCCGGCAGGCTGTAATGGCGACGCTGGCAGGGAAAAGGGTCCTTGGCTGCTGGTCGCGGATGGGAACGGCACAGCAGGCTGAGAGGACGTGTTGCCCGGTCGTGGACGCTTAGCCTGGCGAACAGGGGTGTGCCGTTTGGTGCGGCGTGTGCGGCGTCGCGGTGAGAGCGGGACGCGGCTGGCAGGACAGTTGAGTATCTTTCCTGCTTCCCCGAGCAGCAGGTCATAAGCACGCGAACGGCCCATGGTGCTGCTAAGGGTGAAGCCTGGCGGGAAGTCCTCAGTGGTGTCAGCCATTATGGCTGTGGCTTGCGTAGGACCACGGAAGGGCTTCTTCCACGTCTTTGCGTCGGTGGTGTGCCAGTGCAGGTTGGTACCGGCGAAGTTCTGGTGTAGGGGCTGCCGGCCACGTGGCGGGGTCGTCACGTACTCGTAGTCGAAGTGGCGTTGCTCGTAGATCCGTCGCACGTTGCAGCTGAAATACGCAGTTCTCGCAGGGATGCGTGGCGAGCTCGGGAAGCCGTCGCGTAAGGTGAGCGCGCCGTACTCGTTGATGCACAAGTACGGCACGACCAGGCGCGGCAGGGGGGGAGCTGCGTAGCGCGCCGGGCGCGTGGGTGAAGGGCGAAGTCGAAGGTGCTCCCAAAATAGCTTCCTTTCACCACGGCGGTTCACGGAGAACTCCTTATCGCGGCGAGCGCGCGCACGGCAGAGACGTAAGGAGAGAGAGGAGGCGGAGAGTACACACCGACGCTCCTTGCGCAGTCAGAGAGAGAGAGAAAGAGGCGCTGTCCCAAGGGAGAAGGGCCTAGAATGGGCGAGAAGGTTCCCAAATTTGTGTATGCTTCGAGTAACGTGGGCCCCACCGAACCTTCTAGCGCGCCTTCCCAGAGTCGGACACGGGCCGCGGGGGAAGTAGAAGAGTAGCAAGTAAAAGAAGCAAGAAGTCGTGCGTGACTCAGAGTCCGTTCCACGAGCCACCTGCAAGCATAGGTCGGCGCACTCGCTCATGAGTGCACTCACTCACACACACTCGCACTCATTTCGTAGGCGTGAGTGCGAGTGCGAGTGAGTGCCAGTGAGTGTGAGTGCGAGTGAGTGCGGGTCCTGGAAAAATTATGGTGAGTGAGTGTTCTCCCACACTGCCGACCTATGCCTGCAAGCTTCGAACTGAGAAGACGCCCGAGTGACTTGGTGAATAGGACTCTTTTGTGTTTTGTTCTTTGTTGCAGTTGGCTTTGTGTAACCATCTGTGTTGGAGTTTGTAAAAGCCGTGTTTGTGTACATTTTCTGTAACTGCCTATTCGATGAGAATATATTTGTTTTGTTTTATAACCCTTGGCTCTGACTCGGTCTTTGAAGAGGACCAAAAACCTTATTGTCCAAGCTTTCGTGGGATTATTTCCGGGGGATTAATAAGTTAGTCCTTGGGATCTTTTCCGGCGATTGCGTCCCGTACTTCACAGCACGGGTTTGGTGACGAATGCACGCTGGAGGTATTCAGCAAATAGATGGCTCCGCCGTGCTCTGTGCACGTAACTTGATGTAGCTTATTTACCGAAAAAGTCAAGTAAACATAACACCGCGCTGAGCGGAAAAAAAATGGCAGCAGTAAATGCTATATACCTAAGATTGTGTTTAACATGTTCTACCTGTAACCGATGCGGTACACATTTATGAACGCGATTGGAATTCGCAAATGCAGTTTTTCACGTTGTCAAGGGGCTTCATGCAGATCCAGAAAGCTATTTGCGCTTAAGGTGCCCCAGTGGCATTTGTTATAATGCCTGCACGAGTGTGCGATTTGTTCGCGACAAAACGCGTGTTGATAGGTGAGGTATCAATTAACCACAAGATATCTTTACTACACATCTTACGCACGCCTTCTCTCTTTTCTCTTCTTTCTATATATTACCCATTCCCTTACTCCCCGTGCAGGGTAGCAAACCTCCCTGCCTTTCCCTTTTCTTTCTCTCTCTCTCTCCCTCTCCCTCTTACGCACGAACAGCTTTGCGAATATGCACCCGAAATTGTCGCGTTTCAAGCAAGCGCTTCGACGTGCCGCATGTAGGCCGCGCGCACCTTGCTAGTCTCGCTCAGTGCTCCGTGAAGCCACTAGTGGTGGCCCAGCAAGTGACATTTTGCGTCAGAGTCACAAAGGGATCGAGATCTGCGGAGATGTTTGGTACACGGTAGCTTTTAATCGATGCGTGTTTGTCCGGGCTTTTTTCGCACTTAGCCGGCAATGGCTTGGCTGCTCTGCCTGTGTGTGTTCTCAAAGCTCTCTCTGAGGGATTGTTGCGCTTCGGTCGTTTCCTGCAAGGCATACTTTTCGCGCTGTGCGCCCGCTGCAAGAAGATTACAGCGCAACGCTGAGCACTTTGGATACAGATATGCGCTTCGACTGACGTAAAATGACCGCTGTGCGCGGTAAACATTGTGTATGTGGGCATTACTGATTTGTCGGTGTTCATGGGTAAGTAGCATGCACCAGATATTGACATGCACACTGATGTGCGCGTGACATCCCCTAGGAACCATCTGATGCTGCTCGCCTAGCCACAGAACACATACCAACTGACTTATACCAGCTTCCGGCCTTGTGCTCGCGCGGCCTAACTGACACGCGCGAGCACAAGGCTGGAAGGCCAGGTAGCGGAGAGACGCGGCGCGCGTTCGTGCCTTCCCTTAGAGCGGCATAATGCGCGACTGTTCCTGCTGTTTCGACGCCGTGTTCTTTGAGACAGATATGATCGGCAGCAAAAACGTTTGCCTTTGAAGAAACGTCATGATTCGACGCCGCAATCTTCCGCACGACATCACGGCGGTAGTCGGTCGTTGGAAGGATGCAGAGACCGCGAGTATATACTGAAACATACCGCGCACTCTGACGTATTCTCTATTCCCCATATGTTTCGCTCACGCGCTGGGCCACCAGTGTTGGCTTCAATTGTATGACGTAAGGCTCCCTGCTATATTTTCCTACCTCCATGGTTGAGAAGAGGAGTCTGCGGTACCTTTAAAAGAAAAAAAAAAGGGGGGGGGGGGGGGGGGGGAACGCGCCCTCTGTCGTGCGAGTCGGCTCGCGGAGAAAGAGAAACACGGCGCCGATTCGCTGCAATTGATGGGTTCCTTGCGCATCCTCGGTGGCTGTAGTTATTTGATAGACTAACAAAAAAAGAATTGTCACCTATACGCAGCAATTTTCTGCACAGTACGTTTTTTTGAACGCGAAATTTATAATTCTTCGATAACTCGAGCTCGGTTGGTTAGGCCGTTACCAGGACTATCGGTCATCATCATCATAAGCAGCAGCAGCAGCAGCAGCAGCAGCAGCAGCCTATTTTAAGTCCACTGCAGGGCGACGGCCTCTGCCAGCTATTTCCAATCCGCCCTATGCTGAGCAAGCTGGTTGGAGCGTTGAAATTAACTTAATTTCAACGCTCCAGCTAACCTTGTACCTGCCTCTGTTGCGTTTTCCCTCTCTTGGTATCCATTCCGTCGCTCTTATACTGTCCATCTGTTATCTGTCTTCCGCATGACATGTCCTGCCCAAGTCCACTTCTTTCCTTTAATTAATATAATAATATCAGTTACCTCTGTCTGTTCCCTGATACACTCCGCTCGTTTTTTCTTTTTTTATCTCTTAGCGTTATACCTACCTTTTTTTTTCCATTGCACACTGCGTGCTCCTTAATTTCATCTCTTGTTTTTTTCGTTATCCTCCATGTTTCTGCACCAAACGTTACTACCGCAAGAAATGCGGTGATTCAGTACTTTTCGCTGGACAGTGGCATGTCTCCTGTCATGATTTGAGAATGTCTGCCGAATGCGCTCCATACCATCGTTATTCTACGGAGTATTTCCTTTTCGTGGGTAGGCGTCCCTGTTTTGTAACTGCCCCAGGTATTCGTTCACACATCCAAGGGGGTTCATTGTTATTTTTAAATTCCTGTTCTTTAGCTAGACTATTGGGCATAATTTTTGTCTTTTGCCTATTTATTTTTAGTCCTATTTTAACGCTTTCCCGGTTTAGGCCCTAAATCGTGTTTTGTAGTTTGTCGCCGTCATTCCTAAAGAGCACAATGCGGTCTAAAAACCTTAAATTGCTGAGATATTCTTCGTTTATTCTAATTCCCTTTTTGTCCCAGCCTAGACGCTTGAGCACTTCTTCAAAGCATGCAGTGAATAATATCGGGGAGATCGCATCTCCTTGTCCGACCCCTCTCTTGATCGTAATTGCTGCTTCTCTCATGTAGGAGTAGTGTGGCTGTGCAACTTTTGTAAACGTTACTTGTGGCTTGCATGTATGCGTTAGCTACCCCTTGTCGGCGCAAAGCTTCTAGAACTGCTTGTATTTCCATGGAATCAAATGCTCTCTCGTCTAAAAAGGCCATATAAAGACTTTTGTTATGCGAACTTCTCAATTATTAGGTTGATAGCATGGCTGTCGTCCGTTGTTGAGTAACCTATCCTAAAATTAGCTTGTTCTCTTGATTGGTTAAAGTCGAGTGTTTCTCATGTCCTAGCAGAAATTACTTTCGTAAATCGTTTATATATTACTGGGAGTATGCTAATTCGTGTGTAATCCTTTTAACTCTTTTATGTCACCTTTGTTGTGTATTAGGATTACATTAGCATTTTTCCAGCTGAGCGGTACATAAATGTCCTGGTACATTTCGTGAAAAGTGGCGCAAGTTTTCGAAATATCTCCTCCGTCTTCGACCAAGTCGTCTTCACCTTCTGCTTTACCGCAGGGCATGCCTTTGACTGCTTTTCTGACTTCGTCAGTGGCTATACATGGAACCTCAGTGATCTCCTCTGATTTGATTTCCACTGCATGGTCTGTCGGAGAGCTGTACAGTTCGGAGCAGAAATCTTCTGCTGTCCTTTACTATGATCGTTGTAGTTGTCCATAACGTTACTTTGTTTATCTTATAGCGAATACATTTTGTTTTGTCCTAAGTGCAGTTTCTTTTTTGCCGATTTAATGCTGGTACCATTCTCTACTGCTCTCTCTATATCCCTTACATTAAAGGTCCCATGACACCAAAATTTCAAGCACGAGACTTTTGTGTTACTCTGTTGTCCTGCATACAAACGCATGCAGTTCTGACGGAGTATTAGTGGCGAACCTTGCCACCAAGATATTTTAATACGGCTTTAAAGCAAGCGGAAATGCTCATCCGAGCTTGCAGCACCTCGTGACATCGCCACTAGTATGACGCGTTTAGTGGCCTATCTGTGACGTTTCGCTATTCGCAGTGGAAATCGTCGACGTCACAGAGGGCGCGCAGCGCTATCCATGGGATGAGAGGAGGCGCATTTTTTCTGTTTTTTCCGCTCCCTCTCCGTGTTTCAAGCGTACGTTGAACACGCTACGGTTCGGCGTCTGAACCGACGTTCCGCAGTGCATGCTGCGACACGCGGCGTACGATTCTTCAGGTTACACGGGGTGAGCGAGGTATCAGCGCGTTGGCTCCGTCAGAGTACTGACTGACTCTGGCTCAGTGGGCACCCGCGCACTTCGGCATGTACGATCGGAATTTCATCTTCGTCATGATGTTCAAACCAAACGATTACGCATAGCTCTCCCCCATTCTACAGTAACATTGTAAATGTACTGTATATGGTTTCGCTAGCAGCAACCGCACCGCAACAACCCGCCGTCACGATTACTGACAACGCGTTCGAGGCAAGCACGAGCTCGTCGCAAGCCGCTTGTTGTTCCCAGCCCAATGATAATTTGTACCCGTGAATCTTGTTAGCGTCTTCCTTTACCTCAAAGTGAATAACAACGCTGGTAATGAAGCGAGCTGGGTCCGTGAAGCGGCCGGTGACGCTGCGTCCTTGCACTGCGGCTCCCGATCGCACGAGTGCCTTGGAAGCAGGCGCTGCTTTGCAGAAAGAAATGGTCCATTTCAAGCATAACATTACACATTGACGATTTATTTCGTATCAGAAACAAAATGTGGTCAATATATTTGCCACGCATTAGTGAGCGGTGGTACGACAAATGGAGGATAGAAAGGTCAGGAAACGAACCAACCGCCAGCGGCATGGTGTTACAGGTCACACGTCGCGAGCACTGCCATTGACTGTGAAATTCTCACGGTTCGACCCGAAGACGAGAGAAATCTGCCTGGTCGAACGTTAGAGAATTTGCGTCGTCATACCGTGAACACAAGACACAGTTCTACTCATTACAAGTTACAAGTCGCCAACAAAAAATTAGATGGCATGGGTCCTCTGAAGTTTCACATCTCTTTGCCTGGCTTAACTGATCAGCTTTGATAATTCTGTGCATTATATTTTATCTTTTGGCGAAGTCACTTTCATTTGTTGGCGTATTTTTTATTGAGTGTTTAGTAGGTTGGGACAACTTGCTTACATCTTACTTTGTTGTTTTACCCGTGCCTGACTTCTATCGCGGTTTCGAAGATTATTTTCGTCATGATTTTGTTTAGTTCTTGTAAATCTTCAACGTTTTGGCCTAAGGCTTTGGATTTATTTTTCATGGAAATTCTAAATTCTTTCTTCTTTGCTTTTGAGCTTGGATTTTTTCTAGTAACTAATTTAGTTCTTGTTTTCTTTAGGTTAACAATCTTCGCAGTTGGTAATCTGTGATCGCTACATTTTATTTTGCCTGCTACTTCTGTGTCTTGGATTATATCTGGTTGTTCGAACATTACAAAGTCAATTTCGTTTTTTTTTTTTCGTTTTTCGTTAGGGCTTTTCCATGTCCACTTCTTGATTGATTTGTGGGGGTTTAACGTCCCAAAACCAGCTGTGATTACGAGAGACGCCGTAGTGGAGGCCTCCGGAAATTTCGACCACCTGGGGTTCTTTAACGTGCACTGACATCGCACAGCACACGGGCCTCAATATTTCGCCTTCATCGAAATGCAACCGCCGCGGCCGGGATTCGATCCCGCGACCCTCGGATCAGCAGCCGAGTACAATATCCACTAGGCCACTGTGGCGGGGCAGCCTTTGGTGTAGTTTCGAATCGCCGACTTGGAGTTGCTGATGATCAGGTCCACCGCCACACCTCTGTGGAATACAGCAATGGCTATGACCATCTCCTCCGCTGCCTTTGCCGACGGCAGCTTCACCGATGCTCTTCAAATGTCGCGTCTACGACCGCCACGGTGAACGCGGCAGCCGCCGCCGTCGGCTGGCGTTGTCTCTTGCCGCTGCTGCTGTTGTTCTCTTGGTAGTAGTAGGGGTGATGGTGTTTATAGCTCCGGGTCGTCTCGCACGTACCGGTGGTGGTGGCGGCGGTTGTCCCCCGTCTCCGTCACTGTGGCCGGCGCGCCGCGGGTACGTGGCTGCGTCGACGAAGAGGACGCCCTCTCTTCTTCCGTGTTTCTTGAGGATCGCTTCCGCTCTGCGTATACGTCGTGCACGGGGTGCCTATCCTTGGGCATGTTTTCCGTCTGTATAGAACGTCCCTGAATTCCGGCAGCAAAGCTTCTTTCAGTCTCCGCGCTTCGTGATATCGAATTCAGCACGTCGAGACTGGGTCTTCCTGTTCTGGGACAGCCTTTCTAGAAGCGCGATTCTCTGGGCCTCGGCAGTCTCCTAGAGCGTGTTGTGCTCTCTCAACTCGAGGAGCCTGTCGGTGGCCGTATACTGGGATACATGCAGGGCGGTTGCGAACGCCTTACGGATCGCCACCTTTAGCTACTAGATTTCGCTCCTGTTGCAGTCGGCGCGCCCGGCAACGCATGCTATGCAGCTCACTGCGTATACGCCTGTATCAACCTCTCCACGTTGTGTTCCTTCATTCCTTTCCTTTCATTCGCCAATTGCGTGGCCACTTTCTTTGCAGTAGGGCAAAGAACGCGTTGTTGGCACCGTTTTCTTCCTGCCACTGCCCGAGCCTTCGTATATTGGACGCCGTCGGTATTCGGGTCTCTTCCCTCGTCGTGACGCGGGCGCCTAAACGACGGGCGTCCACCACGCCCTGCTGGAGTGGTTCTTTCTTGCGCGGTCTGTGGAGCGGGATCTCCGACTTCTCAGGAGAGCAGACGAGTCCTGTGTCATCGAGGCGACGCTCCACCTCCCGGACGGCCCGATGCAACCTGTTTTGCAGTTCGCGCGACGCTCGCGTTAAATCTAAACGCTTTTTCGTTCTGTTACCTTCTACTTTTTTTTTGCTTGAACTGTATGGGTACCTGTAAGCGAAATTTCGACTTGCTATTTGTGTTTTTTACTTCTATTTTCAAATGTATCGACAATGTTGTATGTTCCATTACGGATTTTATACGTGCCCGTATAAGCATTATAAAAAGGTTTATTATTTGCTAGTTTTTATAGGTGGCGTGATTTATTATGTTTGTTTTCATAGCTCAGAAATTAATTAATTAATTAATTAATAATTAATTAATACAGCACTGCCGGTCTGGCGTTCGGACCTTAGGCAGCCCCGCCACGGTGGTCCTGTGGCTATGGTACTCGACTGCTGATCCGAGGGTCGCGGGATCGAATCCCGGACGCGGCGGCTGTATTTCAACGGAGGCGAAATGTTGAGACCCGTGTACTGTGCGATGTCAGTGCACGTTAAAGAACCCCGGGTGGTCGACATTTCCGGAGCCCTCCGCTACGGCGTCTCTCATAATCATAGCGTGGTTTTGGGACGTAAAACCCCCCAGAAATCAGACCTTAGGCAGGAGTGGGTTACAAGTCGGCGCACACACAAAAGAATGGATACATTAAGCACTTGTGACACAAGACGTTGCAGCGATATATATATATATATATATATATATATATATATATATATATATATATATATATATATATATATATATATATATATATATATATATATATATGAATTACAAAGCATGATTACTGACCTTAACAGGCAAAGTATAACAGTTGGCCTGAAAATTAATATGCAGAAAACTAAAGTGATGTTCAATAGCCTTGGGAGAGTACAGCGATTTCAGATAGCTGGCGAGGCACTGGAAGTAGTAAGTGAATATGTCTACTTAGGCCAGCTAGTGACCCCTGATCCGAATCGTGAGGCTGAGGTAATTAGGAGGATTAGAATGGGGTGGAGTGCATTCGGCAAGCATTCTCAGATAATGAATGGTAGCTTACCACCGTCTCTGAAGAGGAAAGTGTATAACAGCTGCATCTTACCGGTACTCACCTACGGGGCAGAAACTTGGAGGCTAGCTAAGAGGGTTCAGCTTAAATTGAGGACGACGCAGCGAGCTATGGAACGGAAAATGGTAGGTGTAACCTTAAGGGACAAGAAGAGAGCGGTGTGGGATAGGGAACAAACGCGTGTTAGGGACATACTAATAGAAATTAAGAAGAAGAAATGGGCCTGGGCGGGCCATGTAATGCGAAGACAAGACAACCGTTGGTCATTAAGGGTAACAGAGTGGATTCCTAGAGAAGGCAAGCGTAGCAGGGGGCGGCAGAAAGTTAGGTGGGAAGATGAGATCAGGAAGTTTGCGGGGATAAATTGGGCCCAGTTAGCACAGGACAGGGATAATTGGAGATCCATGGGAGGGGCCTTTGCCCTGCAGTGGGCGTAGACAGGCTGATGATATATATATATATATATATATAACTTATTGAATACATAAACAGAAATTCTACTACTGAACCTCAGGGTAAACATTAAAAAATACAAATAAAACAATGATACAACACGTACAACAGATGCAGCGAAACTTGCAATGTTGTAAATTTAATTCGTAAAGAGACAAAAATCAACCTAATGTTGTTCTTGCCACCGTTGTTTAATTTTTTGGCGCTTAATTTGGCAATGTCGATATGGACAACGTACGACCGATTCGATAGGGGATGTTTATATTTATTAGCACTTAACGGGTGATTGGTCTGAACCAGTGATTCTGGCGAGAATCGACTACAAGAAGACTAAAGCCGAATACGGTTCCTTTCACACTTACGCATCGGCCACTTATAAAAGGGTTTTCTGTACACTAAAGGTTTTTCACATTTGCTAAACCATTCAAAAATATGCGTACACACGATACATTATTGAAGTAGGTGTGCATGTCCCAAATTTTACTAGTGTTTTCGCATCAACTCCAGCTGTGATGGCGTTATACGAACGTTTTTAGGCGCCCTTTAACTCTTAGTAAAAATACACTCAGGTTTCTCACGTTGTGAAACAAGCTACAGAGTGAGATAGCCGTTCACGCGCAGGATGATGGGAAAAAACGTGCAGTGGTATCTAAAGCACCGAAAAATCACAAGCTCTCTTTAGAACATCTCACGTGCGAACAGTTTTGTGAATTTGCGACATGAACAGTCGCACTTAATCGCGCCACACGCGATCAGAACGGCAGCGGCCGTGCCCACTGCGCGGGTCTCGCTCACTGATGGTCGCGAACAGCGAAGGGCAAGGAGGAAACGGTGCGGGGAGAGGGAGTTTCCGCTATATTTGAAAAATACATAGACTGCGCATGGCTCCGGTGGCGCCGCCACAGTTTGGCGTTCCCGGCCGACTAGCCTTATACGGCGCTAGAGATCTGAGCGCTCCCGGATGCCATGCACAAGGGCAAGAGCCCCAGAGCCGTGTGCTGCGCGTCAAAATAGGGACACCAGTTGTGACACTGGCGCGACGTATACATCCGTTCAAAGCCTGCGTCCAGCGCTAAAATAATGGCCAGCGTCCACCGAAGCCTCTGGTCTCTTGTCGTGCTTCAAATTCTGCTGTTTTCGCTGTTCGCTAGCAGGCACGGTATCTTCGCGGATGTAAACAAATCATGTGAGTGGTGCATATATATATATATATATATATATATATATATATATATATATATATATATATATATATATATATATATATATATATATATATATATATATATGCACGTTGGGCTGAATGTTGACTAAGTGTCCTCGCACTTTGCATGTATTCATATATCCCACTTCTCTACGTGCTAGCCTTTCCAGTAAGGACAAAGTAGTGGTGGTTTATCTATGCAGTACAGCAGCAACGATCAAAGAGCGCGGGTCACGTCTCACTTTGTGACATTGGAGAGCGAGATATTGCGATCACGCCTTATACATGTGTAAGCCAGGAAGTGTTACATACGTGTGTTGAAAACACCACCGCGCGAGATTTGCGAGTGCGTGTGTCTTTTGTGCAGCGACGTGTCTGTACTTTGGTTCTGGTGTAACGTCTGACTACAATGAAGCGCAACTGAGGAATGGAGGAGAAATCAGAACGCATCTGACGAAAGATAATTTGAGGTACCCGAGATGCTGGCGCACTAGATAGAGACCCGCTAAAAATGCTGAGTTCCTTTCATGAAATTTATCTTGAAGAATTAAAAAATCGTGGTCGCGTTATTCGCACAAGTACGCTTATAGAAAATCAAATAAGCGACGCGTGGTGTACTTAGGTGATTTATTTTGATTCACACTGATTTAAATTTGCTGTACTTAGGTGATTTATTTTAATTCACACTGACGTAAATTCGATGGCTGCATTCCATAAGCAACCGTTTCCTCTTGCAAATTTTCTGGATTAATTAATGTCATATATAAACATACGGGGTCACAAGCGTCACCAGCATAGTTCGCTTAACTGATAAAGCATTTTTCAAAGCATCCTTATCTTAAGTTTCGCTGCATTATGTAGGGTGTCCCGCTTATCACGAACCATTTAATAAAATATCTCAGTGCTATAGCGAAATCATTCGGACTATAATGGCGGTAGTCGTGTGTACTTACTACCAGTATTCTCGTCAGTATTCTCGTTCATCACTAATTATAATTAATTATTTTAATTAGTCGATTTTTTACATATTGCTTTAATCGCTTGCAAGTCAATTAGAGAGTTGTAGACTACGTCAAATAGCCGAAGTTTGTCACGTTAACGTAAACAGTGTATAACTTAAAGGTGTATAACTTTAAGAAAGTAGAGGCAGACGCTACTTTTCTTTTTTTCGTGCCGAAACCCCAGCGCTCCAGCGCTGTTACGTCATGGGCTTTTTTTTTTTTTTTTGCGCATTTGTGCAATTGTGGCTGTTCTAGAGCTCTTCAGAATGGTTAAGTTCAGTCTCGCTTCCTTTAAAAAAAACGAAACTTGCAAGCGATATTTCTGATATAAAACTAACTAGCCCAAAGCACATGCCATCAAAATTCATTACGTCAGGTCGAGCTGACGCAGAACTTCATGGCGTCTGTCGCTATTGCTCCTTTTTGGTTCAAAGTTTTGAATTATTCGGTGTAGTACAAGGACAATTTACTAATACAGACTGACCGGCCCCTAACCAGGTACGAACTGCAAATTTAAGTTATCTTGTTAGTTGTAAGGTGCTACCTGTGGGGCATCTTTGCGAAATAATCTTTTTCGAACCGTTCCATTATTAGACATTACACACGTTACATGAACTGCCTGCAACCATGGCCCCATGAGGCAAACTTCACTGCCAAAACGCACATCCTTTCCCCTCAACTTTCGCAAGTGCTGAATCGAGTGAACGATTGGCACATGAGAGGATGAAAGAGAGGGAACGCGCTAGCCGTGCTACTCACAGCGTTCTCTCCAGAATGATCTATACGTAAGCGGAGAAAGTGTTTAGGCTGCCGCTGCTGCAGCACAAGAAGACTCTCAGTGACGCCAACGCTAAAACACGGAGGTTTGCGCCGCCGAGAAGACCTTGTCGTTCGGACCGCCGAAATATGTCTCCCCAGCATGTGTACACGGATGTCTGTATCGAATTCTTCGCTTGATGTCGCAGTATCAAAACAGCTGACGTAGTAATTGCCCGGGATTTTACGGCGCCAGCGTAGCGACGTTATGTTTCCTGCTCAACACTTCACCTCCGGATGGGAAGTGTTACACACACACACACACACACACACACACACACACACACACACACACACACACACACACACACACACACACACACACACACACACACACACACAGCCCACCTGGCAAAATGAAATATAAAAACACCAAGTGTAGAGTTACACGAGGTAGATGTGATATCAGTTACATGTTTAGTACAGAAAATATTGATTTAACCCTCGTGGAAATTAATGAAAGTTGAGTGGAGGTCAGTGTACACCGCATTGATATGCATTTTTGAGCCACACGTAAGAAAGAAAGAAAGAAAGAAAGAAAGAAAGAAAGAAAGAAAGAAAGAAAGAAAGAAAGAAAGAAAGAAAGAAATCACATCTTGGCTCATCCCCGCATCGGATCTGTGGGCATATCCACCTAAAGCTTCGTATCAGTCAACGAAAAACGCACCAAAGGCTAGCACCATTCAAGACACTTCAAGTGAACATTAAGGTAACCTTTGCATTTTTTTTTTGTTGATGTTGTTGTTCTCACTCTTCCCTGCGCATTTGTGGCGCGCCCCTCATTGGACGAATGACCTATTTCAGAGTTAAGCGCGGAACTTTTTTAGACGCGGACGGGACGGGAGAGTGACACATACAGAAGCGCTAACTATCAGCAGTGCTTTATTTGATTCCGGATGAACAATATATAGAAATGTGGACGCTCAAGCATGCGCAGTGTTGGAGGCCTGAAGGAATGATAGTTCTTTCCTAGATAACGATAATGAAGGTGTGCTGACACAATCTTCGCCTAGTTTATGTATGGTGGCAGTTTGAATAATCAGGCGCATGATCCCATCATGGTGCTTGCTTATAATGGTAGACTCATGCAGTAGAGGAGAGCACCCACACAGGCCACAATGCGCAGACAACCAACCATCGCCACGTTTCTTCACTTTGTTTTTGTGCTCATTGAGCCTGACGTTCGGGCATCGTCCAGTTTGCCCAACATAGTGTTTACCACACGACAACGGATTCTGGTAAACGACGCCTTCCTGGCATGGCACTTTACCAGTTCTGATTGGTATCACTGCCGCGCTTTTGCTTATAGTTGGGTTGCTGATCTTGCACAACTTTCCCAGCTTGTTCGGGGCTGTAAAGACCAGGCTTATGTTTGCACGGCCACCCACCTTTTTGATGTTGTGGGATATCTTGCGCAAATAGGGCATCACTGCAAACTTCCTTCGGCCGTTCACACCGGCTGCTGCGTTCTGCTGGCAGCTTGAAGCTGATTTTCTGAGCAGGCCTTCAGCGACTGACACGAGAAGGTGTTCAGGGTAGCCTGCTTGCGTTAGGCGGGCCTTTTGGCGGTCTAAGCTGGTTCGCATCTGATGGCAACATGATTTTCTTAGCGCATTGTCGAGGCAGTGTCTGGCGATTCTCCTCTTAACTAATTTGGAGTGAGTGGGTGGATGAGAAAGGCAACAATGGCTTGCTACACCTGGGTGCGGTACGACCAGCATGTGCGCGTTTTGTTGTAATGAAAGCGTAAATCGAGGAACCTCAGGAAGCAATCCTCTCTCGGGAATTCATGAGTGAGCTCCAAATGCTTTAAGCAATCACTGTCGAGTGTTAGTATGTCGGGGGCTTAGGATTCAAAGGAACCTTTCTCGCACTTAATAAAAAAGCAGGTAGTCATCCACGTATCTGAAACATTTAAAAACCTTTGTGTCTGTAAAACGCGTCAAGAGTAGAGTGCCTACAAAACAAATCACTAAGAACTGGGGCTAAGCATGCAGGAACCGATGGAAATGCCTCGTTTCTGAATAAAAGGTTTACCATCCCACTGGATGTAAGTCGAATCAAAGTATACAGTCCAAGTATACAGTCTGCGTATAAAAAGGTTCCGCGCTTAACTCTGAAATGTTGCACAAAGAAGGCCCCACGAATCTACCATAGCGAATAACTCATGTCACTTGCCGTAGCTGTTGTAGCCACCATACTGTAGCCAGTGACGTTCACGACCAACCGTTTTTGATAGCTTTTTTTGACATGCCTGTTGTAGGAACGACATCCTCACTCTTATTTGTTGTTTTTCTTTCATCATTTCCTTTCTTGCATTTAAGCACATGCTACAGGCGTGACAATAAAGATTGTTGGAAGACAGTGCAATGTGTCGTCTTTTTCCTCGTCTTTGTGCCGTCGCGCTGAAAAGCCGTTCCTATGAAATTCCAACAAGCCCAAGCCTCTACCCCTGCCAGCCTCTCGAGCGCTGCTGCACGAATAGAAGGGCCCGTGAGGTTGTTTTGAATTTCAACCGTTAATTTCGCGCGATGCATACACTTCATTATTTGCAAATACGGTCGCCCACCCAGTGATCTGTTCTATATATACGCACCGCCCTCAGTGTTTGCAATGAACAAACCTATAGCGATGGTTACTGTATCGTTGAATGCATTCTACTGAGCCAGACATGTGTGAATATTTTGAATATTTCGCTCTGTCTCAGAGAAAGGAACGCGTTCCTGAAAACCTACAAATGTGAATATAAGGACCGTTGTTTATTCTTCTCTTGCAGTAAATGTCTCGTCGCTGTGCTCCCGAGATCGGCATGTTTCATTACACAGGACTATTGACGGCGCCGTGCTGACATCTGAAAACGACACTAACCTCGACTGCGTCATCACCTTCCGGACTGACTCCATCTTACAGCGCTTCATGCTTCGCTTTGAAAAGCTGTGCTTGGGCTGCCACGATCATCTGGCCATTTTCGACGGCGACGATGCTACAGGACCTAGCAAGGTGCTAAAACATGCTGCTTGCTCGTATTCCCTAGTAAATTTCTGCGCCCAGAAATGGCACCACAAACGTTTAGAACGAATTTGAAATTACCTATTCTACCAGCGTTATCTGACATCAATTGATGGACATAAACATCGATGTTTTCATTCCAGCATTGTTAATGCGCCGTGCCCGTCGCTCGATGAAATGATCTCTCGCAGAATTAAGCCACAGAATACATTGTTATATTGTCAATAATTGTGAATGGCAACACAAGTGCAGTCATTCCTAATACGTGACACTGTGAAGGTTTTATAACAGTGTCACGTATCATTTGCCGCGGAATGGCTAGGGCGAAGTTTTTGCACATATACATATAAAGACAGTATACAGGTTGCGGAACAAGAACGGAAACTAGGATGGATGTCTATTTAGTTTATTGGAGCGCTGCTCTGCGCAGTGTGGTGTTTTCTTTACACGTGTGCCATTTTTCATATGTGGATATATTCTGTGCACAAAAACAAAAGCGTGGACATGACGTTACAGAGACAGCAAACCTATTTTCCGGTTGTATATGACAATGGTGATTTACCTAACATTTAATTACGCCTGTGTGCTCAACCGCATCAGCGCGCTGCTGACACCATTAGCTGAACATATAAAGGACACTATACGTAAGTCTCGCTCACTGCTTGTTCACGCTAGAGTTCACGCTTAGGCGCACCGATCGCACCTTCATCTCTCTCTTTCTCTTTTTTGTTCTGAATATTGTTGATGCATTAAAAACACGATGTGGTATGCTTATTACAACAGGCTAACTAAGTGCAGTGAAATGTTCTGTACTTAATGTCTGTTCCATTCCTGCATGTGCAACCTAATACGTAGCACGATATGTCACTGTACGTTAAAGAATGCCAGGTGGTCGAAATTTCCGGAGCCCTCCACTACGGCGTCTCTCATAATCATATCGGGCTTTTTGGACGTAAAACCCCAGAAATCAAATCAATCCCATTTACGTTGCAATTGCAGTATCTGAAGAGCAGGTTTGCCATCACAAACTTGTGCTGAGGACATCTTCAAGGCCGCTTGAACCGGCTTCTTTCTTTCTTTCTTTCTTTCTTTCTTTCTTTCTTTCTTTCTTTCTTTCTTTCTTTCTTTCTTTCTTTCTTTCTTTCTTTCTTTCTCTCTTTCTTTCTTTCTTTCTTTCTTTCGCCAGGCGTGCTTGTAGCGAAAAGACGGTGGAATGTACAGGGCTAAATGTGGGTGGCAAAATCTGGAAATGCACGCTTATGTCGTAAGCTTGGACCCACCGCGCTGCAAAGCTCGAGGACGCGGATTCGAATCCCGGCCACACCCACCACGTTTTGATATGGGCACAGCTTTAAAAAAATAAATAAAAAAGGGAGCTCCCATGTACTGAGATATAGGCGCGTTATATAACCGAGGTAGTCAGGATTAATCCGGAGAACCCACTATACGGCGTTTTTCATAATCATGTCGCGTTTTCAGCATGTAAAACCACAGATATTTTTAAACGGTTTCTTGGCACAAAAAAGCGTTAACATATTTAGTTTTCATTCTTTAATCGGGGAAACAATATTTTTTATGCAGGTTACGAGTAAGCAAGAGAGGCGGCAGGGCGCGTGCGCTATACGAAGAATCATCACTTTGTATTGCTTCCAAGCTGGTACTGACATGCCTACTTTTTTTTCCCTCATTTTATTGCGATAGAAATTATATGGATAGCCTCGGCTCGTTTTTGCCGTCCCCGTCGCCGCCACCAGGAACCTCTCGCTCTGCAGCGCGCGGCGCTAACCACTACGCCACGAAGAGCAGATCCTTCGGGGAGCTAACGGCGAGCCTTATATACACACCCTTTACCACTAGCAGGACTCAGAGACGGCAGGCGCTTATAAGCGTTTCTTCATTACCAGCGAGATGGCGCGAGGAGCGCAAGGGAGCGTACGAAAATCACTCGAGCTCAAGGGACGCCGCTAAGTGAACAAGCATGATGAGCGCGAACTATCAAGTGTCACAGCTCGACACTTGAAGCACGCTAGTTTCCTTCGCTGCTTCGGCCGCCTTTGCAACCGGAGCGCTGTTCAAGCTGAGAGTATCCATTGTGACAGCTTATTCACGCTCGTTCGGTGTATACCTGTGCGTTCGTTTCGTGCGTGCTTCACTTGGTAGTTCGCGCTCATTTTCTGTTTGTTCATTTAGCGGCCTCCCCTAGCTTTGTGTGTGTAGCTTTATGACACACAACGTATAAAGCCCTTCGTACCAGCACGCGCTGCCCACGGGAGGCGCTCACTTAGCGAGTGCATGTTTGCTACAAATAATATTGCTCCTGAAGCTGCGAGCCTCACTTCGCATTACACTTTCTTGCTATCGCATTCATTGCTTCGCCCTTGCGGCGAAACTGTGACTTTTTCCGACGTTATCAGGTTTCGCCGAATGTAACTGTTGCACGTATTATTGCCGCTCCTCAGTGTTCCAGAGCATTCGCGGATGTTTTACATTGTTCTGACCAGGTTACGTGCACGTCGCGAACAGTGGAGTACATTCTGGAGCGCACGTGACCGCCACTGATTGTGCTGGAATGTTCCGTTACTCACGCATAGAGGCCCCATGCAGCTTTGTGCGATTTCTCGGAAAATCACGGAATTAACGTTTGTTCGCGGAAATGTGAGAGAAAATATTTAGAGCCTTGCATTTGTAAACTGCAGAGTAATGATGTTTGTCTCACTCACTGGCATAGGTTTCGGGCACTCAAAGAAGACTCGACGCAGCTACCTTAAACTATTTCTATAACCAGGGGTATACGAATATTGCACATTTCAAATACTAATTTAATACTTTTTTTTTAATCGGAGCACAATCGTTTCGAAAAATGCATATTCGGATGTTGCCAAATATCCGGCCACGGCTGAATATTCGGTACAACGACTAATCGAACTACTGGTGCTACGCGTTATCTTTTCAGAAGAACGTCTTTAATACTAGGCTTATGTGAATATTCGAACGAATATTACAGTAATCGAATTCGCTTCGACGCGGATTTAATTTCGAAGTATTCGCATTTTGAAATATTCGAAACCGCATGCATACAAAGAACTTTATTGAAACACCAGAGGGACGAGTTTAAGGAAATCCTAAGACCCCTTCGACCAGTCGGTCGCTCCACCCGGGCACCGGAAGATGAATATCCTCCGCGATGGCCCGGGCCCTCCGGACAGCCAGTAGTTGTAGACCCAGGTCCGGGCTGTGTAAACTCCGCCGCCACGAGTCCTCATCACATAAATCCGCCCCAACATTCGCGGGACACTGCCAGTGCATGTGTGTTAGCGAGCAACTCTCGAGGCCACAACGAGAACACTCTTCTTGAAAATCCGGCGCTATCCTACGATACGTTCGCGGGCAGAGATATGTATCCGTCTGTATCCTAAGAGTGATTCCCTGGGCTCTGTTGAGCCTGTATTAGGAAGGGAAAAGCGCCTCCTACTCAGCTTGTAGTAATCACATTGAACATTGTCAAAGGATCCTTTCTGAGGTCAGTGTTCCCTCCAGACGTCTCACCACCCCCCGCACGGTTCGTGCATTCACGTGCAAGGGTGTGAGCGCTGGCATTACGATTAACCCCGTCAATGCCCTCGACGTGCGCTGGAAACCAAGAGATATGGTGACCACCGAGTCACCTCGCCTGCCTGCGACCACTCCGAAGTAGCCGTGCCGCCTGCTGCGAAATCAAACCTCCAGAGAAGGCCCGGACGGCCGATCTTGAATTCGAGTAAACTACACAAGGCACCTCCGCCGCTTGAAGAGCTAACGCAATGGCGATCTCCTCCGCAACTGTGACCTGATCTGTACAGATTGAGCTACCAGGACACCAGCTGCCCCCTACCATCGACAACCTACTCCCCAAAGGCCCGCCGCGTACTGCACTCCGCAGCGTCCACAAAAAGCGCCGCTTTAGCATCACTACCTACACTTCGAAGGATAGCCCGGGCTCGAGCCTCATGACGGCCTGCATGGTGCACCGGATGAATATTACACGGAGTAGGATCCACCTGGATATCCTCCCACTCGTCTCGTGCGAGCTGAACACCGTCAGACTCCTCCACCGTAGGAGCCGCAATGCCAGCCTCATCCAAGATCTTGAAACCAACTTTAGTGCTGGACAGACGAGCCACCTGTGCCGCAAAGTGCGCCTCAATCGGCTCATCAACCGTGTTGTGCAATCCCAGCTCTAAAAGCCGCTCAGTGCTATTCGTCTGCAAAATTCCCAGAATCCTCTTGAGCCCGACCATGATGAGCGTAACAATCTTCTTCTTCTCCTCTGTTCCAGTCCATTGCAAATATGGAACCGTATAATTAACATGACTAATAAAGAAAGAATAAAAAACCCTTAGTAGCAGATCCTCTCACAAACCACCACGCTTACTCGTAATCCGAGAGATCAGGCGCAAGATGTTGCTCGCCTGACCGCCCAATCGCTTAATGGCTCCTCCGTTACAACCTCGCGCGTCGATCCACGGGCCCAGGATTCTCACAGAATCCACTCTCGGAACAACCGTCCCCTCCTGAGACCACACAGCCTCACCGGAAGAGAATCCAAAAGCTCAAGGTTCTGCATGCCTTGTCGCGCCTTCCGAAAGAGTAAGAGCTCCGCCTTCTTTGGAGAGAGCACGAGGCCCGTACCCTCAAGAACACGCTCCGTGACGTTCAGCGCCTCCTGCAGGGACTCTTCAAGCTTGGCTAGAGAGCCACCCTTACACTACACGGTAATGTCATCAGCGTAAATAGCATGCCCAATGCCAGGCACCCCCGCTCTTCCGACAGCCTGTGCAGAGCAATATTAAAGAGTAAAGGGGATAAGACCGACCCTTGCGGCGTGCCCCTCTCCCCCAACTCGTACTCCTCACTTAATACGGAGCCAAATCTAAGACGTGCTCTCCTCTGCGCGAGAAAAGATTGCGTGAACCTATAAAATTTACGTCCTAAACTCAGCAAAGAGATCTCCCTCAGAATGTGCTCATGAGCAACCGTATCAAACGCCTTAGCAATGTCCGACGCCAAGATCCAAATACGTATTTTTCTGCGCGTAACGCGCCTGAAACGGTGGTTTTACTGCGGCATAGGACCGCTATGCCGTGAAACAGTCTTGTCAAGAGAAAATCCGCGCTGCCGTGAAGACTCACTTCATGGTGAAATATGCATATTACCTGTACCCGATTAAACTTTCTTGAAAATCTTATAGAGGGTTATATAGGCCTATATTGGTTAAGTATGCTAAATCTTAAGACGTAGCGTGTTTTACCGCTTATAACTTGCTACTATTAAAATCCTACTAGTGTATTCGCGTATACTAATTACAATTCGCTGCCACATTGCCTCGAAAAAAAAAAAGAAAGCCCTGACAAGCGCGCAATCCTGGTTTTATGATTCCACAATGTCTGTTCAGTGATGCCGCAGAATTTTGCAGATTATTATATCTCTATTTGCAGAATTCCAATATTTCCACCCCATAAGGTTAGGGGCTCTAACTCACGTATAAAAAGCCGCGCGTTAGAGCTCTGTAGATCGGATTGCTGACTACTGGTCTTGTTTCTATCATCACACTCTAAGTGCTGCTTGCTTTGCTTGGCATAGGTTCGCCCAATTAAGGGTGGAATTTTTATTTGACGCATTGGCCGCTGAATTCCTCAGCGTCATCACAACGTGACAATGTAGTCGAAACCAAAAATAAAAAAGAGAATTTTCATACACGTTACTCGCTAAACTACAACAAGGGCACATGACAATACTACAGCTTGACAATTGTTTAATATAGACAGGCAATCGATATCGCTATTTAATAATACAGAGAGTGGGAAGGCATCATATCTTCTAACCCGTAGTACGTATATAGCAAGCCTCGCATATCTTTCCATGAGCTTTGCGGCCTTGTATATTAAGGCTTGAGTGATAGTGGTAGGTTTCCGTTCATGAGTTGTGGATGTCTCCCATATGCGCGCCATCCCATGTTTATTCTACGGTGGATTTCTTTTATATGGGTGGTTTCTCCAGTAAGTAGCTGTCCTAGGTACAGATATTCTTCTACGACTTCTAATGTATGGGATTCGACCTTGAATACACGTTTTTTCGCCGTGCCACTTAGCATTATCTTTGTTTTCTGCATGTTCATCCTTAATCCTACCTTAGCGCTTTCTCGGCTTAAGTCTTCAATCATCTTTTGCAATTCGTCGCCATCATTGCTAAAGAGTACTATGTCGTCTGCAAATCGCAGGTTACTCAGATATTCGCCGTTAATCCTGAGCCCTGTCTCTTCCCAGTCTAAACTTTTGAAGATTTCTTCCAAACATGCAGTAAATAGCATTGGAGAAATTGTATCTCCCTGTCTGACACCTTTCTGTATTGGGATTTTTCTGCTTTTCTTATGGAGGAGCAGGGTGGCTGTGGAATCTTTATAGATGTTGGCTATTGTGTTTATGTAGCTATCACATATTCCTTGACGACGTAGTGCCTCCAGAACTGCTGGTATCTCTACCGAGTCAAAAGCCTTTTCGTAATCTATGAAAGCCATATAGAGGGGTTTGTTGTATTCAGCGGATTTCTCGATTACTTGATTGATCGCATGCAGGTGGTCCATGGTAGAGTATCCCTTTCTGAACCCTGCTTGCTCTCTTGGTTGATTAAATTCAAGTGTGGCCCTTATTCTGTTTGAGATAACCTTTGTGAATATTTTGTAAAGTGCTGAGAGTAGACTGATCGGCCTGTAGTTCTTCAAGTCCTTTACATCTCCCTTCTTATGTAATAATAGAATGTTTGCGTTTTTCCAGCTGACTGGTACATTTGAAGTTTTGAGGCATTGTGTGTATAGTGTCGCGAGCTTTCCAGTTAGGAAATCTCCGCCATCTTTGATTAAGTCGACGGTTATGCCGTCTTCTCCAGCTGCTTTTCCGCGGGACATGCCCTTAATTGCTTCCCTAACTTCGTCCCCAGTGACGCATGGGATTTCGTAGTCCTGATCGGCATCTAATACACTCATGGTGGGGAGACTCGTATTTGAGCTGTATAGTTCGGAATAGAAATCCTCGGCCACCTTGGTTATATCACTGAAGTTAGTAACGATGTTTCCCTGCTTATCTTTCACTGCATGCATTATGTTCTTTCCCGCACAGAGCTTCCTTTTAGTTGTTTTGATGCTGACTCCTTTTCTGACGGCTGCTTCTATTTCTTTCACGTTATGGTTACGTATGTCTCTGACTCTACTTTTGTTGATGAGCTTAGACAGCTCGGCGAATTCTATCTTGTCTCTTGAGTTAGTTATTCTCATCTGTTGGCGTTGTTTGATTAGATTTTTAGTAGCTTCCGAAAGCTTGTTCACAACTTGTCTTGGTGCTTTGCCTCCTACTTCGATCGCTGCTTCGGTGATCAGCTTAGTAATGTCTTCCTTCATCTTCTCTATATCCTCATTATCTTCCTGTCCTAGAGCGTCATACTTGTTCTTAAGTGCAATTATAAATTCTTCTCTTTTCGCCCTGACGCCATCGGGGTTGGCCTGTTTCCGTGTGATTAACTTTGTCCTTGTTCGCTTTAGATTGAGGGATAGCTTCGCCCTTACTAGTCTATGGTCGCTAATTCTGACCTTATTAACCACTTCTGTGTCCTGTACTATACCCAGATCAGTGCACATTATGAAATCTATTTCGTTTTTCGTTTCTCCGTTGGGGCTTTTCCACGTCCATTTCCTGTTCTTACGTTTCTTGAAGAAAGTATTCATTACACGGAGGTGATTTCTTTCGGCGAATTCCACGAGCATGTCACCTCTGCTATTCCTATCTCCTTCTCCGTAATTACCGACTGCACGTTCTCCTCTTAGTTTCTTTCCTATTTTCGCGTTGAAGTCCCCCATAACAATGGTATATTGGGTGTGTACCTTGTTCATTGCCGTTTCTACATCCTCGTAGAACTGTTCTACAGCCTCCTCACTGTGGCTGGTCGTTGGTGCGTAACTTTGTACTAGTTTTAGTTTGTATCGCCTATTTAATTTTATCACGACACCTGCTACCCTGTCGTTGATGCTATAGAATTCTTCGATGTTACCCGCTATGTCCTTGTGTATAAGGAAACCCACGCCGTATTCCCGCTTCTCTGGTAGTCCTCTGTAGCAGAGAACGTGTCCTTCGTTAAGCGATAAGTATCCTTCTCCTGGTTTCCTAACCTCGCTCAGGCCAATGATATCCCAATTAAGACCCCTTAACTCTTCAAGTAGTTCAGCTAATCTGGCTTCGCTTGAAAGAGTTCGCGTGTTAAGAGTATACGTTTAATTTCCAATGGCAGCCTGTCCGAGTCCAGAGGCTTTTCGAGTCTTTTGCTCCCATACCCGTGTTCTCCCGTGCTCCCATACCCGTGCTCCCATACCCGCTCCCATACCCAGAACCGCGCAGCGGGCGATGGAACGAAAAATGATTGGCGTTACACTAAGGGATAGGAAGACAGCCGAGTGGGTCAGAGAACAAACGGGGGTCGCCGACATAGTGAACGATATTAAGAAGAAAAAATGGACATGGGCAGGCCACGTGATGAGAAGGCTAGATAACAGATGGACAGTTAGAACGACGGAATGGATACCAAGAGAGGATAAGCGCAGCCGTGGGCGGCAGAGAGTAAGATGGGGGGACGAAATCAAGAAATTCGCAGGCATCAAATGGAATCAGCTCGCGCAGGACAGGCAAGGATGGCGAGGATTGGGAGAGGCCTTCGTCCTGCAGTGGACATAAGATGGGCTGATGATGATGATATTAAGGCTAAAACCTTATATGTATCATGGATCGAAAAATGCACCGTCCGGCGTGAACACGAACAGTACGAGAAGTCACGTGACCGAGCGATAACGTCACGTAACTTGCGTGATGACGCCATGGTGACTGACATCCTGTTTCGCGTAAAAGAGTGCTTGGATTTACATCAAATTTATCAGGCAGGTTTCCGCAGACAATAGAAATTTAGGGTTTTTAAAAGAAAATTGCGCGATCTAGGTGGAAACTGAACAAATCATAGGGCCAGAAACGCATGCTTCCCCGACGGCGGCTCTGGCGGCTCTTTGGTTCTGGTTGACTAAAGTGGTGCTTAGTGCATGCGTGGTTGCGCGTGACGCGTTGCACCTGTCTGACTGACTAAAGGAATTTTAATTCGCATTCCCACACGTAGGCAGTCTCGGCCTACTTACTGCCACGATCACGCACTTTTAATTATGTGTGGACGAACAATCGATGTTGCACACATGCAGGACACACCCACAAACAGGACCAGAGGATGAAAGGTGTGGCCACGTCTTACCATCTTCTCTTGCGGAGTGTCCAGTATTGTCTTCCTGCGTGCATCGTCGATCGTTCTGTTGTAGCATGTTTGAGAGCGTTAATATCGCTGCGCGCGAGCGCCTGTCACGTGGTACTTTTTTCAGATATCGCGTCTTTGTTAGAAACCTGGAAAATTGAAACCACGTGCACCTATATATTATGAAAATACACGATCCGGACACTAATTAACACGCTCTGCAACTTGCCCAATGAACATTTTGAGTTAAAAACAACAGCTCGAACCCGGCTATACAAATAATATTAATTAATGGCAGGAGCTCATTTAACAAAATAGTCCGAGATGATCAAGACGACAATGAACAATACCAACGTGGTTGCACCCTTGTAGCGCTCCCGTGGATTTTTATAAACCCTGGCGCAAGTTAACTGAAACACCCGGTATATAGTTGGCTCACCGTAGTGAGGAAACGCGGATTAATTTAGTTCTTTAATATGCGCCTAAATTTATAAGTACGCGGGTGCGTTTGCATTGCCGCCATTGAAATAATAATAATTGCTGAGTTTTCACGTGCCGAAACCATGATATGATTATGAGGGACGCCTTAGTGGAGGGTTCCAGGAAGTTTGACCACCTGAGGTTCTTTGACGTGCGCTGACAACGCACAGTACACGGCCCTCCAATAATTTCGCCTCTCTCAGAAATGCGACCGCCGTGGCATCGATTCGTCGTCCACGACCTTACACTCCAAGGCAAAATTACCGAAGACTGGACTAACAGAGACCGATATGGGCACCTGGAATGGGTGAAAATCCGTTGCTCCCTTGATCTGGTCATACAAATAAAAGGCATTCAATAATAAGCGGCATTTTAAAGTAAAACGCACTGCATACTTATGCAACATCTGCTTTCGCAGGTGGTTTGCGCGCTTTGGCGGACACAATTATAGTGAACCATTAGGATCAGGAAACGCAAACTAATAACAATTTAAATTTCATGTTGTCGCGAGAACAGTCTGCGTTTATAGTGACATTATAAGACAATCGTATTTGAAGACCGCTTCGCTTTATTGATTCTACAAGAGTGCGTCTGTTGATCGAATTTGGCACTCATTGATCTAGCTTTATAATTGCTGGGATTTTGCGTGCCAATATCGCCATATGATTACGAGGCTTGCCGTATTTGGAGGGCTGAGGAAATGTCGACCATCTATAGGGTAGAGATGGGTCGCTCAGGAGTGATCCGGATCTTTTGAGCGGCTCTTTCCAAAGAGCGAGTGATCCGCGGGTCAGTAAAACCAGGGTCCCTCAATAGAAGTATTGAGGGACCCTGGTAAAACTGAGCGGCGGATCTTTGGGAGAGTGGACGGCGGTTCTCTCTCGCTCAGTGAACCGATGGCGGGAGGCGGTACGCTCTCGCTCAGTGACCCGTGCGTTCCGTCTCGCTCACAGAGCCCAGGTGAGCCGGCTCAGTAAAACTGAGCGGCGGTTCTTTGGGAGAGCGGACGGCGGTTCTCTCTCGCTCAGTGAACCGAGGGCGGGAGGCGGTTCGCTCTCGCTCAGTGACCCGTGCGTTCCGTCTCGCTCACAGAGCCGAGGTGAGCCGGCTCAGTAAAAATGAGCGGCGGTTCTTTGGGAGAGCGGACGGCGGTTCTCTCTCGCTCAGTGAACCGAGGGCGGGAGGCGGTTCGCTCTCGCTCAGTGACCCGTGCGTTCCGTCTCGCTCACAGAGCCGAGGTGAGCCGCTCAGTAAAACTGAGCGGCGGTTCTTTGGGAGAGCGGACGGCGGTTCTCTCTCGCTCAGTGAACCGAGGGCGGGAGGCGGTTCGCTCTCGCTCAGTGACCCGTGCGTTCCGTCTCGCTCACAGAGCCGAGGTGAGCCGGCTCAGTAAAACTGAGCGGCGGTTCTTTGGGAGAGCGGACGGCGGTTCTCTCTCGCTCAGTGAACCGAGGGCGGGAGGCGGTTCGCTCTCGCTCAGTGACCCGTGCGTTCCGTCTCGCTCACAGAGCCGAGGTGAGCCGCTCAGTAAAACTGAGCGGCGGTTCTTTGGGAGAGCGGACGGCGGTTCTCTCTCGCTCAGTGAACCGAGGGCGGGAGGCGGTTCGCTCTCGCTCAGTGACCCGTGCCACGGCCGCTCGATGAAAAAGACAGGGTGCGGCCCGCCGCGTCGCGGAGCAGGCAATGGGAGGGAGCGTGGCAGCGGAGTTGACAGTTGTCGCCGCATTTCGCGATGGGGGCGCTAGTGGTAAGGGAAAGCCCCAAGCGACGCGCGGGCGGGAAGGAGCAAGCATTCAAAAAGAACGGGAAGGTCGAGTCGGATGTTTTGTTTTTCCTGATGTGTAGTGTAACCGTTATCTGTCACTCAAGACACTTTGCGCGTGCGTGATCTTTTGTGTGATAGGTACAATGCCGCGCAACTGTTGTGTGCCGCTGTGTTCAACGAATGCAGCGAAGGACCCCCAAATACGCTACCACGAGTTTCCCAGTGATGCGAAACGCAGGGCAGCATGGCTGCGAAACATTTCTTGTCAGGGACCCGGCGGGAAGGAGCAATGTGGCAGCCGAATGACAGGTCCCTGGTGTGTGCTTTGCATTTTACGGAGCAGGACTACAATAGGACCGCTATGCTGAGGTTGCTTTTGCCAACTGCGGTGCGGACGGTGTTCCCGACAGTGTTCCACTTCCATGAGCACGAGGAGTATGCCAGCTTTGAGGAAGAAGCGACCAGGGATACATTAGAGCGCAAAAAAGGGCGAAACACAGGAAAATAAGACAACACAGTGGGAGCGTGTTTCAGGTGCGCTAAGTAACCAGTATGGCGTGCGTGTTCACACTATGTAATACCTGTTCCTCATTCCCCCCATAATCATTTGGCTCTAACGCAGGTACGGTGTCAGGCTTGCAACTCTCAGCTGCAGCTTCAATAGGCGAACGACGCGCTGTATGGCCTAATGGAGAATTTTAACAACGGCAACCTGAAATACCCCAAGATGGAAATTATTGCCATCTGCAAGCTGATATGCATTTTTATCGACAAAGTGATGAAGATGGCAGAAGTGAGAAGTGGCAAAATTTGTGACCTGCTATCGTCAGCACTTCTGCCGCACCTGTCGTTATGCCGAGAGCTGACTTGCGGGGCAGACGGCCACGCCATGGAAATTTGCGAAGTTTTCCTCAAAAAGCTCTTACGAGCGCTTCTTGAAAACTGCGCAGGAAATGTGAACATGCCAGTTGAGCGTCTCGTGCGTCTCGCGCAAAAGCCTCTCGCTAGGAAAGTACTGCGCCTGTGAATCGAACAACATTGTGATCTTTTTCCTCGTGCAATAAAATGATCATGATTTCCCATTTCTCCCCATTGTTTCTTTTTCTTCTAGTAAAAAACTGAATCCTTCCGTACGTACAAATATCAATGAATGACTCTCCTGTCAATGGAAAAAAGAAGACTAGCATAAACAAACACTTTTCGAGGGTGTGTCAGCGCAACGGCAACGAAACAGACAAAATAATACGGCAGAATTCCCTAATCGGCCAAGCAACCACTTCAATTGCAAATGGACACTTGCTGTATTTAGGTACAAGCATCGCTGACGCCCATTTGTTCGCGATGCTTTCTAACATCGTTAAAGGGCCCATGACAGCTATTTTTTTGTTGGATACTTTTATGTTCTAATGAGTAGAACAGTGTCTTGTAATCACGGCATGGAGTGGCAAATTCTCCAGCGTGAAGTCTAATTAGTCACAGCATCGTTAATTTTGTTCAGTTTTAATGAAGCTTCGAAACGCGCGCCAAAAACTGCAAGAAACTAGCGCCGCGGGGCAAGCGCGGCGGCTGTCGGAAGTGAGCCCATGCACTGATCACTTGAGCTCAAGATTCGGTGACGTTGCGGAGAGCGCGAGCGCCAGACCAGCTCGCCACACTCGCTTTGCATCATAGCGTGTGTACAATGTACGCTTGTGGGACCAACACGGAGAGGAAGCAGAAAAATGCGGCTTTTGGCGTGGCCTCCGCGATCGGCTGCGAGAGCCGATCTTGGAGGCCACGCTCGGAGGCCATAGCGCGGCACGCCCGTGTCTCTCTGTGACGTCACGATATCAACTTACAAAAGTGAAACGTCACAGATGGCCCACAAACTACGTCATACTAGTGACGATGTCGCGAGGTGCCGAAAACCCAGATGAGCATTTCTGGTCACTTTAAATACATATTAAAATATCTTAACGACAACGTTCGCCGTTAATACTTGGCCACGAGTGCCTTCAGATGTTCGACAACCAAACAACACAAACATATCGGGTTTGAAATTTTGGTGTCATGGGCCCTTTAAACCTCTAGCAGTTCATAGTACTAAAGACTTCAAAACCAGCGAGCGCATGCCAGCAGCGCTGTTACAGTGTACTAGAAGAGGGCAGTGGGCTTACTCTCCGGCGGAGGCTATGGGGCGGGGTGACCCCACGAACGTCGCCTGTGTGTGCTTCTCTGTCCGCCCGAGCGGTGGCGCTGGCATCGCCTTTGATGGAACGTGGGAGGAGCGTTGCGGCTTAAAGTGCCGGCCAGCTCTTGCAGAGCTGCATTTGTCGAGCCACGTTTTATTGCTGTGGACGTTATAGTGCCGAGTTTTTGCCGTCAGCGTTGAGCTGCACGTACCACGCAAAAAATCAGTATGCCTTTTAGTGCCTGAGCCATGCCGCGATATCGGCAAACCCACTGCTACGCGCCTGGGTGCCAAACAGGCTACGTGTTCGTGAAGGGTGGTCAGAAGCTGTCGTTGTTTGGCGTCCCGAAGGATAAGAACAGGCGTAAAGAATGGGAAAAGAACCTGTACAGAGCGGACAAGCCCCTGGAAGACATCAGCGCAGTGTGCGAGCTCCACTTCGAGCCGCGTTATGTGCTCAGAGACTATGTGCACATTATTGAGGGAAAAGAAGTGCGGGTAACTCGTGGGAGACCGGTTCTCCGCGCCGGTGCTGTGCCGACGCTTTTTCCCAATCTGCCAGCTTAACTTAGTAAGAAGCCGACGCAACAATACACTGTGCCGGGACCTTGGCCACAGCGCAGCAAAAGTAATTAGTTTTTACGTCGTCATTTTTATGTGAAAGGACTAAACAGTGACAAAGCAGAAAAGCGGCAGAAGGCCAAGCAGCTGAAGCTGAGCCGTTGCACATGAAGTGAACAAAGTGTGTGAATCAAGGGCTCGATGTTATACCTCATTTCTGCCAAATAAGAGCTTCGTGTCAGGAACATGAGCTTACTGTGTATGTTAATTTCGTTTTCCATTATGTCACTACATGTATATATGCCTAACAGACCTGTAGCTGCATAATTATGGTTATTAATAACCCCAGAAAACTACTGTGCCACGTACGACAACCGAAGTAGAACAAAAAATATTTCAGCTACAATTTCAGCACAGCAATGGCACAAACTCAGCCAGCACGCCTGCACGTTATAGCTTGGCTAGGAAGCGGGCGTGCGCTGTTCTATAATTATCTGGTGGAAGGCAGAGCATAATCTTGTTACAAAATCATTTTAGGTTAGGTCTACACGGCATGTAACCGTATATTTGGTTGCTGTATGAAACTGTATATTTTGAGGGGTACATCGTCCTTTTCGCCGAGGTGTCATATTCGGGAAAATACCATGTGGCCTGAACAAATCTGGTGTTTGTCAAAATATGCAAAGAACTCAAGCTCCCCCCCCCAAATGAAAGAAGCGTTAACTGCGCGTCGAACTAGAACGGAGCAAGCATACGCTGCGTAGGCTGCCATCGACTCACTTTCGGCAAACTCTATCGCAATAAACAAGGAAAAAACGGCGAAGCGTGAGCAACATACGCTCTCAATGTAGTCAGAGGGCAGTCAATACATGAAAGTTTATTACAAATATCGAAGAAACGAGCGTCGCAACTCTTACGAGCCGCCAGCAGCCAGCAACTTCTGCAGGCGAAGCTTCCATCAAAGATGCCTGTGGCGCCACCTTTCCAATGCGACGCCAACTGCGTCAGACAAGCGGCGGAGCAAGCCCACTGCCCTCTTCTAGTACACTGTAGCGCTGTTAAGCCGCAACGCGCCGCCGCGCGCGCATGTAGGCTCCCCAGCTCTCCTAAAGTCCCTAGATCGCGTTTCTCGTTTTTTTTTAAGTAGCGACAACTACCTCCTCTCCCGGCACCCTTTCACACGCAGCGCGCGCCGGCCGCCATGTTCTTTTCTCCCCGGAGCGGAGTATCCACCTAGATAGCTTCCGGGCGTAAACGGTCGCTTCTGCGCGGCACGACTCAGGTATTAAGTTTCAGGTATGGGGTAACACGATCTAACACAAAGCAAGACTAGGTTAGAACTGCACTGTGGAGGCCCAACACAAAATTTCTCGCCGTATTTATGAACTCCAGTGATCTACGGTGTCCGTTTTCAACTCATTTTTTACGGCGTCCCCAGCCTCATTGTACTAAAACCGGGCTGCAAAAACTATGCTAATTATGCTATGCGAAATACGCTAATTAGGTAAGCACATGCTTTTTCCTTCTAGATCTTTTGCGGCTCAGAAATGTTTAGACCAATATAGTCGACTTTCCGCGCGAATTTCGGCTCCTTTCAGCCAGATAAGAGATGCGAGAAGCTTCTCACGCTCACTTAAAAATATTTGGTCCGTGCACAAATCTTACGCAAATATCTGATGTTTCGCTTATACTTATATCATGATTTACATAGTGAAAAAAAACAGTGCTATAATCAGTACAGTACTGTATGTGTTATCATGCACATATTTTATGCCCTAACTCATTTTAAATCCTAATGAAATCTTTTATATATTGTTTCTTTTCCCTAATCAGTTTTCTTTGAATGATGCTTGATTTCTTATGCAAATTGTTGTTGTGCTTATATATTTTCTTCAGTTAGACATCCTACTATTTTATTGCTATTGGACTAACCAGTGTTCTTAATTTTCATGAGCTGTACCATAAACGAGTCCCACGTTCAAATCTTTTTCTTTTCTAATCGTGTTGATGGCAAGGTTATCGTACTGAATTGCACGCATCTTATAATGCTACTATTATATTTACATGGAAGTGGGCGCCACGGAATTGGTAACAAGTAAAACAGGCCTTTACGAGCATTCAATGTACATTGCAGGTGACATGATTTTCCAATCACACAAATAATTTTGTATAATCGCTTCACTTCTGTCATTAATATTTTACCGAATCCAATTTTTTAAACACGGAACAAATATAGTTATGACGCTGACCGAACCTCATTCAAGTTTCTTCTTCCATCCATCCATCCATCCATCCATCCATCCATCCACTGGCATCAGTGATGCTGGAGTAACACAACAAAGCCACCGAACGCTTCGGTATTGATGAAAGTTTATTCGCTATACCAGCGCCTCGTGGGTGTGGTGCTTTTCTAGGGCGCTTCTCTAGTCGGTGGGAAAATATGGACGGCACAGCTGAGGATTTCAATTTCGTTATGCCGAAGTTCTTTCAGATGGCAGGCTCAAACTGGTCCTCAGTAAAATGACGCTGCAAAATACAGCACTGTCAGAGCACAAGTCGATATTTTTCACAGCGTGCAGAATATTAGAAGTACAAACAACACATTCGTGACACAAAATGGGTAACTTTCTCCTGCTTGTGTTTTCCAATATATAAACAGCTACAAACGTTTAGACGACGCCTCTTTATGAAGAAAGAAATTCACAGAACCACAAAGCGAGAAGCTTTTTTTGTTATTATATAATTTCTTTCACGTCATGTCCCCATAGGACACGAGAGCAGACCCTCGCTATTCCGGCTGATATCACGCCAAGCAAATGCTTGCAATAACCCGATGCAATCCTTTAGATGCGGTAAAGTGCGCGACAAAGCGTAAGGTCACTAGATGCGGGTGTGTGCTTTTCTGTTAAACTAGCCGCGAAGTACCACGAAGCAAGGAGACTATGCGACTGAGCAATATCATCCAAAGCGACGCACGCGCTTTTATGCGGTAATAGGTAGATAACAGCGGTGTATTAAATCAGGCCACAAGGGATCCCATGTATGTGCATAAATCAAGGCACAATAATTTTTATTCCTCCCATTGAGCTCCTACCAACACGCTGGCACCGCGGCACGAGTCGAGTACGCGCGAGTTGTGAACGTAGAAAAATACGCACTGTAAACGTTGACTATGGTTCGCGTAATGCAGTATGTGCTACAGTATGTGCTAAAAAGCGGGCGGACAGATGTGCGTAACTAAAAAGTCATGAAATCGTCAAGATAGAAGCGCTTACTCGGACTTCGGAGCTACCGAAAGCGTGGGGTGCTCTCATGCGCCTCACCAGGTTAAAAAGAAATGAGAATAAATCTACTAGCATTTTTCACGATTCTTTGCACAAGGAAAATACAACATACCTTGCACAGCTTGCTGGACTTCGTGGGCTTGAAATTCTTTCTGCCTATTTTGTGCAGCCACATTCCACGCCTTGTTTTGTCGTGCTTTCCGAAGGGCAAAGAAAAAAGCACCAACCCGTTTCTCGACTGGACGGGGCACCTCAACGCGCTGCACGCCGGCATTGCCGAGAATGCTCACGGGCCGTCGACTGCATGAAACACTTCGCACAAGCAGAAGAAAGCAGATGCGCACGGAAACACTCAACTAACTACTCGCGACTGCTTTCGAGTGAATGCAGATGCTACCGGTGTAGCGAGCAGCCTTCACGGGCTCACGGCGTCGTCGGGGGGTAGGAATAACATGGCGACTGGAAGCCTCCGTCAACCGGATATGAGCGTTAGACAATGAGATTCGTCAGCGGCACATCAAAACTTGCCGCTACTTAAAAAGAAGGAAAAATCTAGGGACTTTAAGCTCTCCCTGACCGGTGGCGCCGCAGCGGCTGCGCGGAAAACTAGGCGCGCTACGCCGTATTCGCCGCACGCGGCGGGCCGCACCGTGTGTTTTTCATCCAGCGGCCGTGCCCGTGCGTTCCGTCTCGCTCACAGAGCCGAGGTGAGCCGGCTCAGTAAAAATGAGCGGCGGTTCTTTGGGAGAGCGGACGGACGGCGGTTCTCTCTCGCTCAGTGAACCGAGGGCGGGAGGCGGTTCGCTCTCGCTCAGTGAACCGTGCCGCGGTGAGCCGTGCTGAAGTACCGGGTCGCTTATCGTTTCGACGGCGGCGACGAGTGTTGGCCGTCGCGGGCTGACTCGCGCTACTCGCATCTCGCTCGCTGTGTGTGCTGCGTGAGGCAGTTCATCGTGATCTGTGGCAACACTTCGAAGACGCAATCCTGACCTAGAAGGGTATTTGGTGTCTTTAAGACAACAAGTCAACGCAGCTTACGTCCTCATTAGCGCTCATTAGTATAGTTATATGTCACCGATATCATCCAGTCCTCTGAACTTTCTGAGCGTGTGTTTTAGCACATCAATAAAACGAATAACATGCCGTGTTGTGTGAAGGCTTCACATTATGTCGTCGTGGCGCATTTTCGAAGAAAAAATATCATGGCATGATCGCACTTCGTTGAGTTTTGATCTATTTATATGGGTCGCACAGATAGTGTTCGACGTCTTTGTTTCTGTCAATGGGTGACGGAAGCTAAACATCTCTTCAAATTTACATCACATCATGATGGCACCCATACTGACGGGCACTCTAAGGTATTTTAGGTAAATGAACGTCTTCCAGAAATGCGTCCATTCACTGTGACACACGTTAAAATCAAGTGCTTGATTTAAGACAGGTCCCGACACGAGACAGTGAAAAACGGTAAGTGCTGCTTTCCGGATAGTTCAAAGCATGTCTAGCATCTTCTTTTCAAACGTGAACGGTGTTTTTTTGCACACAGCGTGGGGAATTCTTCATTGTATCTGTTTAACGCTCCCTTGGTGCGGCTGTAATTACTTATGGAACTGTTGTAAATATGCGCGGCGCCAGAAAAGCGCGCTTTCCAAGCAAGCAACGACCCTTTCTTTGCACTGCCAAGCAGCAGCACAGAAAGGAGGTGCTTCTTTTTTTCCGTAGAAATAGAAAACCCGGGCCAATTTGGAACGGTTCCGCGTAGTTTTTTTTTTACCTCAGGAATCTCTTTTACTTTTTAGCACTAATGTGATTTGTCGAAAAGTGAACGTGTTTCAGAGAAAGAAAAGGCGTTTGCTGTTACAAAAGGGAAAAGGCGGCGGAAAATTTTGACAGAACCAAGATGAATAAAGGACGACAACAGGGCTAGCTTACAAATTTTCTTATTTTTTGACATGATGGCACATATATTCACAATGTCCGTACATGGTAGCGCCGCACAGCAAATAAATTTAGTGACAATCTGCTAATCCTTCACGAGGAGGATTAGCAGACGATGCCACGCTTTCACGTGGCTAGTACCCAGCGCCTGCGACCTGACGCGCAGGAACAGGGGCTTTTGTTTGCCTTCTTCGCATTCACGATGGTCAAGAGTCGAGGGCAGCAATATCTAATAACGGGCGGCGCGCTCCATTCCAGTGCACAAACCGAGTTCTCAGCAAGAACATGTGACGTTCTTTCTAGCGAAATGTGTCAAATGTGTAGCTTCCTAGCTTTCTAGCCGATGGAAAATGCATGGTGACCGGATACGTGGTGATTTGTAGGCGAGCCGGCACCGCGCCGATAAGACTGATTGTATGCCATTCCATAAAGCGGAGGCGGGAATACTTGCTAGGAAGAAGAAGAAAGCACGAACTGGATAGATTCATAGACAGAAAACACACACTCATACGCACGCGCTCAGCGTTCCAACTTTCACGGTTATATGATTTTCGGAACACATATGTTGGTCGAATCAAGTTTTGTGGTATTGTTGTGAGATAAGATTATGCATGTTAGTATCTGCTAAGCGCCTCATAATTTCTGCCACCCACCTCACCCTTCAGCGAATGAAAATGTGTCTCTCCTAACAAAACTGCATGAACCGGAAACAAAAATAGAGAAATACTCTCGCATACCCTGCAGTTAGTTTTTTAATGGTTAGCGCGTATTATACTTAATACTTACGTGTAGAACGATCACTGCAATATAAGGTCCCTCGCAGAGTTGAATTGTGCGGAAGTCATATACGCGGAAGTTATGTGTGCTTCGCTTGCCTTAAGCAGGGATGTTAACAGGGCCCCCAGTGATATGGGCAAACCACGGACGCTAATGCAAGGCAGCCGAACGGCCGCCCACCGCTCCGGCCGGTCCCGTTCTTCCCTCGCGCCAGAGCGTTTTCCCTCGGACCCGGTGAGCCGGTGAGCCGTTGAAATGAACCGGATCATTGCAGTGAGCTGAGCCGTTCTGAGCCGATCACTCAAGTGAGCCGCTTTGCCCATCTCTACTATAGGGTTCTTTAACGTGCACTGACATCGAACTGACATGGGCCATCGAACTGACATGTTCGCCTCAAGTGAAAATGCGTCCGCCACGACCTAGTATCGAATACGCGTCTTTCGGATTAAGAATAATAATTGATCGGGTTTTACGTGCCAAGCAACGATGCGGTTATGAGGCACGCCGTGCGAGAGGGAACCGTATTAATTTTTAAGGAGCCGTCAGGCCAGGCACAAAGGTGCGTCAGCGCCGGAAAGGACGTAAGATCACGCTGAGAGCCGAGTGAGAACTGCTGGTTCATTTACGGAGAGGGGTGAGGCATTCCAGACGCTGTGGCCCTCCAATGGCGTGCAGTCGAAAACGAAACTGAAACTCGGTAACATCAGTAAATAACAGCAGTACACTAGGTATCTTTAACGTGCTTTGACAACGCACTACATTATGCGAGCCTCTATAGCATTTTACCTCCACTGAAATACGACCGCCGAGCGACTGAGCTAACGTGTCATTCGGAGGCATGGATCTCGGCGAAATGTCAAGTCTTCAGTGTGGCCTAATTTAGTGCGTGTGGAATATCGTTTGCAGGCTGGTCGAAGCTGAGAACAATTCCGTTGCGTCTATCGGCAGGACGAAAATGAGCGACTTCCCCATTTTTTCGTTTTTGTTCCCTTCCGGCTTCAAGTCATGTCGAGATCCACGCACTTGAGGGCCGAATTAGCGGACCGTCTTTCAAATCAGCTGATAAATAACTCGAAAGACAACAGCCTCTTCAGTTTAACTCCGCGGACAGTGTATATTGCTGTGACGAACAACACAACGCGACGGCTAAGTAGCGCTGTATACTTTGTTGCCTTCGAACAGCGGTTTCAGCTTTTCGTTCTTCCGTGTATGTCGAACAGGACGCTATCGTCATTGGTCACGCGTGCTGACACTGGTGCGCGCAATATGTGCGGCATCATGCGGCACAGAAAGCGAGCATGTGCCAAGCAGCTCCTAACATACAGGATAGCCATGCACAGACTATAGGCGATGCGCAAAGCGCCGACGACGCCATCTGCCGCCACGGCTCGGAAGCGTTGGTGGGTCCGAGCGAGCAGTGTTCCCGCGAGCGTGTACGCGTGTGCGCGGATGGATGTGTTTCCATCGTGATTTAACGACTCTCTCGGGCTTCAGAGATGCCGAAAAATAACTGCTGCGTTGTTGGCTACTCAGACACACACAAGAAATCGCCACGAACGCACTTATACAGATTTTCGGTGCTATTTCATGAGCGAGAGCGACGGCGGCGGTGGATTGCGGCTGTACGACGCAGAAGGCAAGCAATCGCGCTGTTTGCAGGAGTGTAAAGTCCGAGGACTTCGATGAAGAATAAACAAGGCTTCGAAGTGCGGCGGAAGACAATACGCCTGAAGAGCGCCGAGCAGCGAGACCCTTTGATGCCGTTTCCTTTTTTTTTTTTTTCTAAAGAGAAAAACCCAGAACATCACGCGCTCGCGATCCTATTTCGTCTTCTTTCGCGCCCGTTATTTCTCTTTTCTTGTTAACAGCAGTATTAGAACGATTATCGTGTTTTATTTCTCCATTTATGTCGCTACGTCTTCAGGTCGCCTCGCCTGCATTGTAGACGCTACAATGCACATGAGGTTGTTAGTACTGATAAGACGCGATGCCTAGGCTCTCTTGAAAAACGAATGGCGCGAAGCGCAATGTCAGAGAATGTGGGGCAGGTGACGGCTCCTTTACAAAAGCGCCGTGGAATCACACGTGTGCTGCACGAAATCGGCTGCATTCTACCTATTGATGGCACTGGAATGCGATCACCGGTGCAGAATGTTCGCTGTGCGCTCGCCTCAAGTTGCATATTAGCTGTAAAACATGGCACCTATGCACATTTAAGACTTTGACGATCGCGTAGAATGTAACGCCATTTTGCAACACTTGGTAATAGCTGCAAAAAACCTAGCAAATACGTAGCCAAGCTGCTACGACAAGCTATAGGTGACCACCAGCTCCGCATGACTCAGTCTCGCGCCACTAGCGCAAGCTGCCGAGATATATATTCACAAGCCCCGCCACGGTGGTCTAGTGGCTATGGTACTCGGCTGCTGATCCGAGGGTCGCGGGATCGAATCCCGTCCGCGGCGGCTGCATTTCGATGGAGGCGAAATGTTGAGGCCCGTGTACTGTGCGATGTCAGTGCACGTAAAAGAACCCCAGATGGTCGAAATTTCCGGAGCCCTCCACTACGGCGTCTCTCATAATCAGAGCTGGTTTTGGGACGTTAAACCCTACAAAACAAAACAATATATTCACAAGTTTATCGTGCTGGTTTCAGTTTTACCAACGCTGACCCTTCGCGTGGCCGCACCCGTGAAATCCATGCGCCGGTGCGACAGCGATCCCTCAAAATCTACTGTATAAACACATGGCAAGTAAACGAAGCTACTGTGTCGAAAAAAAAAAACGTTGGTTCACGCGTCAACGCATGCAGGCATCAGTGATCGGGACGTTATAAAGAAAGCGGTGCGATGAGCTCCACTTCGTAGGGAAGCTTGTTGACGCTTGTCTGTGGCAAACACTTGGCGCGTATGGTGACATTGTCGTCCCACACAGCTGTGACATCGGACACATGTCCACTATTATAATGTGCAGCTCCTTTGCACACGCTATCGCCGCAAAAGTAATTATCTGGGACGCGCACAAGCGGCAAATCGCACGCGCGCACTTCCGCGATGCTTGCAGTGAAATGAGGCGTCTGCTACGCGACCCACCACCGGTTCCAACGGCCGCCGCTACGTGGCTTTCAGTGGCGCCCCTATAGGCGCTGCGCATGGCGTGAGCAAGAGGGAGGAAAAGGAGGGCGGGAAGAACGGAGAGGAGGAGGGGTGACAGTAAAGAATGGCAGCTCGCGTCGCCTATAGAAAACCACCTGGCATAGCCGCGCTCGCTTAGTATACCTTAGTTACTGCTATAGTGCGACCGTGTAAGATGACGTCACAGCTAGTTACGTGATTTACGTCTCTTAATATGACGTTACATCTTGTCACGCCACCTAGCAACTGCCCTACAATATAGCCGCGCTTGCACATAGCCTAGCTCAGGTACAAGTAGCGTGACCACGTAAGATGACATCACATGCAGTCGTGTGACCAAAATCACGTAATATGACATCTGAACTAGACACGTGACATGCTCCCGCCAAAACCATGTAAGAGCTAGTCACGCGACGATAACTCACGTGACTTAGTGGAGCGTGGAAGATCCGGAAGAAGCTATAGGTCGGCCACCAGCGCCGCTGTCAGTCCAACCTTGCACCACTAGTGCAAGCTGCTCAAATTTTTTCCTTCTATTGAATTATGCGCGAAATAAGTAATCTTCCTCGATGAAAGAATGTTTCACCGAGCTGCCTAAGCAGTCACTCTGTTGTTATTTACGTTCTTTGTCGGTCACTTCCGTGATTCTCCTTTCAGGCGGCAACTAGAACCAGATGTTCCATGAGCGATAACAGCTCGACTCTTTTCATGAAGCGGTGAAAAATAAATTACGAATGCAACTTATTTTATGTTCGTTTCATGTGCAGCGGAATATTGCGCTATGTATGCTGCGAATAGGCTAGTTTTGTATTTGAACCATTAAATTTTATTTCATACTGATAGGAACAACATAATATGCAGGGAAAAAAAGAGCCAATATGCGTATTGTTTTTACTGCTGTACGCTTGAGCTTCACTCCCGAACTTTCTTTGCCATCACAGGGAAATTTTTCCTGTCAAAGCTCACCCTCAAACGTGGGAAACATCTCGACAGATGGAAACTTCGTGACCCTCAGGTATACCACCGACAGTGAGAGACCGCAAGGAAGCGGCTTCAAGCTAATCATCACTGCCTACAAGAATCGCTTTACAGGTACTCGTTAGCTAGTATACATTCCACCATGACCTTTATTAGGTATTAGTAGAGCGGGCTCTTTGCGTGCATCTTCTTATTTTGTATGCGTCCGCGTCATTCATGTTATAAGATGTATAGCGGGAAAACTGAGCCCCACCACCGGAATCTTTACTTCCGCACAAGGAAAAAAAATGGGGGTGGGAGGGGAAGTGCTCTTCCTCCCATTCCATCTTGATTGGTGTGGTGTAGGGCACACAGTTTTGTTGCTTTAGTATGGCCTAGAAAATTATCTCTTTTAACCGAGCAAAGTATGCGTGGTTTTGCATGGAAGCGTTCTTTTGGAAGACCTGTCGGCTACAGTCTAACTTTGCCGTGGCTTTGATTTAATGTAATGATATTAGAAAGTATTGTGCAGATTTAGGCGCTGCGCATGCACATATCGGCATTAGAGCAGGTCGCATTATACCTGAACGCAACATGCATAACCTTTGCAATTGACAGCAACGGCGAAGTCCAATTTTGATCGACTCTGTATGTCGTGACCGGCGTAACGAATTGTCTATATGAGACATTGCAAGGGCACACCATTTTTGCGCCGTTTGTGCACGTAGACGTACAATGTATGGCAAGGTTCACGCACCTGCTTCTACCTATAGCAAGAGATGAAAAGCCACGCAGTAATAAGTGCTTTAGCATCGTGAAGGCGAAATGGGTATGATGGCATTCAAGCAACCCGCACGCTAACCACGCAAATTTTCCTACACCCAGGTTTGTTGCTCTGCATTTCGTTAACGAAATAAGTTATAAGAGGAGAAAACAATTACTGCAAAGTCTTAAGGGATTTTTCCGTAATTATTCCCTTCTTACAAAACGCGTACACCGTTTAAACATGGTTGTACCGCTAGATGGTCGCCGGAGCGTACACCCCGGTATGAGGGCAAGAAATGCAAGAGGTGAACGTACAGATTCCGAGCTGTTTTCGGCGATAGTCTTCAAAGTTCACCAGTCCCTTATCATGTGTTAGGACTTGACGGCGAAAGCCATTCCGCATCTTCATAAAGATTACTTTGCCACTCTTTTGCGACTACTGCTTCGTCACTTTTCGCACCATTCCATATTTTCGACGTCTATTTTGACTTCTCCTTGACTGACACAGGCTGTAAGGGTTTACATTCAATCTAGTGTGGCTCATACTGACATATGCCTGGCTTAGGAATGCGGGTATCAGTCACACGGGATTTTATTATCGGTAATCGGGACGTAATTAAATGGCAAGCATGTCAAGTTATATGGATGTCATGACCTGTCAGTCACGTTAGTCTTACGTTCGCACCGTTCACTTTCAATTTTGGTATCAATTGAACTATAGTCGAAAGTTAGAGGTTTTGGTAGCACTAGTTTTGGTACCATGGGACCGACGATCGGCTTACGGTTCTCATGAACCATTCAGTGGTCTCTCCTATAAGTTAACAAGTTGGGTGATAATGGCATAAGCATCCCAAGCTAGAGTCGGGCTTGCTGCTCAACCCTTGCCACCATATTCGAGTTCATTGCAACATCACTAGCAGCCCTCTTGCAACTCTCGCAGCGTATAGGGAAAGGTGAATAATATATAGGCTATGCGTTACTGTAGGCATACGCAGGAGCGTAACTCGTCGTGTCCATGACAGCGCTACATGACAAAAGCAGGAACCGTGGCCCGGAACGTATTCGAGACACGAAGCTCTGGGTCCAGCACGCAGTTCGGGCCGCACCTTATAATTTTCGGCTACAACCGAGTCCGTGCAGTGCTCGAAAGTGAATTTCCCGTGCTGTGGTCAAATAATTAAGGTACCGGCCTCTGAATGCCTTTATAGGGTTGGCCTCTTTATAATCTACCATCATATATCGTTTTTGAACGCAAGTAACCACAAAATTCTGTCTTTAGAAAATCGCAGAAGGGCCACTGAGGGGTTTTTTTTTTCTTCTATACAGAAATAATATATGGAACTATACGCACAATTTCAGCGTGCCCTTTTACTACTTTTTAGCTCAGTGATTGTTTTCTTTGACTGTATAAAGGACTGATCACTGTGATAAACTAATGTTACAATATTATTTGCGTAAATCAGTTGAAATTCGATCTGTGCTCCTTTTTTTTCGAATTATATATGTTTTAGAGAGTATATGTAGTCTTCAGGCGTGGAGTAAGTTTAGGAACTCTGAAATGAGCGAAACATCGAAATAGTGCAGTAGTGCCCAGTATAGGAACACATAGCTCTAGCTTAATATACGAGTCACAAAACGGCGTGGGATATAGTTGGTTGGCCATCGTAGTAGCAGAGGCAAAACGTTGATCGACTATAGTCACCTATACGGGCGAACAGCTAAAAGACAACCCAAACGTTTGTGTTTTGTCTCTGTGCTCGTTTGTGTGTCTGCATGTGCTCAGTCTCTTTACAACTATACTGTATGCGTCGAATAATTGTTCCACTGAGTACGTGCACTTATTTATGACTAGAGATATTTTTTTATACTGTCGTTTGTGCTTACAGATGAAATGCCCAACCTGACGTGCCGGGATTTTCAGTGTAACAACACTCTCTGCATCTCAAGCAACTTGACGTGCGATGGTGTCAACCACTGCGGGGACAACAGCGACGAAACGAGCCATGCTTCGTGCACGGAGTAGAAAGCCTTGCCATTTTCAGGCAGAAACCATGACGCTTACGTCCGGCATGCGCGTCTGTCTAACCCGCTTTACCGCTTGTCTCTCACGCCCCTCCACCAGTACACGTTAGCTCCGGTCAGGTTGAACTCCGTACATTCCCCTATGTTCTTCCTCTTCCACTCTATCCCGAGTGGACGATAATTCTGATGTCACTCTTACTAAGGCAGGCCCACCTGGCGAAACGTTAGTAAAAATTTGTGTTTCGAATGTGTGTTACCATCTTCCTCAAATACATATTACACCGGATCCATCGATATTCATTCGCATATATATATATATATATATATATATATATATATATATATATATATATATATATATATATATATATATATATATATATATGTGTGTGTGTGTGTGTGTGTGTGTGTGTGTGTGTGTGTGTGTGTGTGCTATTGTAATTTTTGGGGTGAGTAGAAAAGAATTAAAGAGGACGAAAAGACAAACCTGCCTTCGGTGGGAACCGAACCCACGACGTTTGGATATCGCGTCCTAGGCTTCAGCGTTTGTTGTTTCATTAACTCGTTTGTAAGAAATAAAGCGAACCCTTGACCCCCTTCCCTTTCGTTATATATATATATATAAGCACATTTATTTATTTAATTAGTTATCATGTGCTAAGTATTTCGTTGGCTACCCACAACTTTGGCCTGGATGTGTATCTGGCTTCGATGACACGACTGCACATTTTTCGCTCACGGCCGATTTTTCGCTCACGCCGATTTTTCGCTCACGCACCGACACCGACGGTGGTATTTCTGCGAAACGAGCTCTCTAACGCTATCGCGTTAAAATCACAGCATATCCACGGAGTGAATGATGATGAGTGGGCGAAACTCCGGAGGTTCATCGTAGATCGTGCCGAGTTTCGGATTAATTTAGTTAACGCGCACGCTACGAATCCTTATGGTTCAACTACGCACAAGTGAAATCTCCCACCGGCACTTGATTGCAAGGCAAGATCCAGTGCATATATATATATATATATATATATATATATATATATATATATATATATATATATATATATATATATATATATATATATGGGTGGCCGGTGAACGGTTCTTCAGCGCGAGCAGTCGGTATTTTTCAAGAAACTCGCTAGAAGACGCTGCCTACGCCAACGTTGTCTCTCGCGGGTGAGGGCGCGTTCTCCTTCTTTGCGAGCTGGTAGAGCGTTCATCGAAGAACGAGCGTTTCCATAGTCAACGCGCGCCTTTCGCTCTCTCTCACAAGACAGCAGATGGAAGAGTGAGAGTGCTCGCGCGCCGGGAGGCACGCGCCGAGCGCGAGCGCGAGCCTCCCGGCGGCGCTAGGTGGCTACATACATACTACTACTACTACAGAGGAGGGAACGACCCACACCCTAAGGAGCTTCGCCCCTAATAATTAAGCAGTGTTCAGACAGGGACTCCACACTAGGAAGTTCTACTGGAATCAGTGACCTAAACAATGATATGATTGATGCCTCAAGGAATACCGGCTGGATTCTCATGCGTGCCGGCATCTTCCTTGGTCGCTCAGTTCGGGTAGCGTTACTGCATGGCTCTCTTCGGCATATAAAGCTGCTCTGTAGACCGTTTTCACGGGGCGAGGAGAAGCACTCTGGCAACTCGCGCCCGCGCCTTCCTCCTTTCCTGGCGTGTGCCAGGTGGTTTGGAGGGCGCGCGCTCATGCTTGGATGTGTGGAGCTGTCGAACAATTTGTCCGTGGTGTGGGCTAACCTGGCGGTTTTTTTTTTCTATTTTATCGTGATGCCAGACAACATATAAGGTCGACAGAAAGCCAGCGTGCAGTTTTCATGGTTGTGCTAACAACAACGAGAAAATAAAAAGGAATTATGCGACGTGCATGACCAGACGCGTAGAGTTCACGGCTGGGTCCTTGTATCGATTTCCTCTTGACAAGGAGGAGCGGCGTTCATGGATTACATGCTTAAACGGGGAAATCTCTGTACACCGAGAAGTTCTCAGGAATATCGGAGCCTTACAATTTCGGACGAACACACCGATGCTCAACCTCGGCTATGACTGCAAGAAGTCCGGCAACGATCCATCAGCTCGGCGAAATAAGGAAAACGGCGAACACAGATCAAATAGTGTTTCCTCAACAACTTCGACTTAGCTTTGCCCATTACAGGGTGAACTTTGCAACAACAGTACACTGAGTAGAAGAGAAAAAAAAACAGCTCATTTCCGATGGCTGCTCGTGGGTTTGGGCACGGGCGCGCACTTTTGTAGCGTTAGCTACACTGGCCTAGCCAAGCCCGTTTCGCGCGGCACATCAAGAGCCGTGCTGCGCATGCGCAAGGATCAGTGATGTCACACAGCTTGCGCACCGGAGCCGGCACCTCTCGCGCACTCCGCCGCCGCCGCGCGCGACTCACCGCCGCCGGTCTGCGCATTCCAGAGGAGTGACGTCGTAGCCGTGGTAGACGCACTGGCGCCGGCGCGCGCTCGCTGTGCAGTCGCCGTCTGACACTGCGCTGGAGCCGCTGCGCTTCTGACTGGCGTTTGCCAGTGTGGTATAGCCATGGAGAAGGAGAGCGCAAATGCTGCTCAACAGCGCAGAAGAGCGGAGAAGCTTGACTCATCGTATCCCGAAGTAGTTGCCTGGCAATTAGCGGTTGAGCGTAGGAGGAATGAATAGAAGAAGGCTAAACGTGCTGCGGAGACACTGGAGCAAAGGGACGAACGTCTAGCAACTAGGACAACCAGGAAAGCTAAGAATAATCAGCTGAACCTTTGCTAACGCTACGTATATCCTGGCATAGCCGAGCTAAGCCACTGCAACATTTTTTTTTTTGATATCGGGTGCAGCGATCTGCATCACAGGAGGCAGAAACTCCAGCTATCTTCACTGTTAAGTATGATATAAAAAATAAGGGGGGGGGGGGGGGGTCCCTGCAATGTTTCGCCTGTGAACCCGGCCTAGCCGTTCGCAAGAGCCGACGGCTGATCGTCGCGTTTGTCACCCTCGTTCCCGCCTCTCCCGTTCCTTTCTCGTGACACAAACACTAGTCCACGCTTGTCAGTCGTGTTACTTAGTGAAAGAAAAAAAAATGTTACAGTGGCTTAGCTCGGCTATGCCAGGATATACGTAGCGTTAGCAAAGGTTCAGCTGATTATTCTTAGCTTTCCTGGTTGTCTAGATTGTCTAGGATTAGCTTGATTGTCATGCCTACTGCTGCTCCAATGACACACACGCGGTATACGTATTATGTGGCACATGCCACGGTTTCAGCCCACTGCGGCGCCGCCGCTAAACTCAACGTTTCACGCATGGCACTACTCAGCGGCGTCAATTAAGTCTTTCATGTGCCATAGTCTTTCGCACACGTCGCACACATATCCAAACGGATTGTTTACGAAGTCCGTCTGGAAGGTCTGAGTCGCACTGGCGCTTTCGCTGAGTTTCACAGTATATATTCAGTCGATCGGCGAGCCTTGACGTCATCGACGGTGTTTTGTTGTTGCTGCAGGAGTGGTCGGGCACGTCGCTCAGCCTCCTGACGACGCCGCTTTGCTAGACGTTCGTCCCTTTGCTCCAGTGTCTCCGCAGCACGTTTAGCCTTCTTCTGTTCATTCCTCCTACGCTCAACCGCTAATTGCCAGGCAACTACTTCGGGATCCGATGAGTCAAGCTTCTCCGCTCTTCTGCGCTGTTGAGCAGCATTTGCGCTCTCCTTCTCCATGGCTATACCACACTGGCAAACGCCAGTCAGAAGCGCAGCGGCTCCAGCGCAGTGTCAGACGGCGACTGCACAGCGAGCGCGCACCGGCGCCAGTGCGTCTACCACGGCTACGACGTCACTCCTCTGGAATGCGCAGACCGGCGGCGGTGAGTCGCGCGCGGCGGCGGCGGAGCGCGCGAGAGGTGCCGGCTCCGGTGCGCAAGCTGTGAGACATCACTGATCCTTGCGCATGCGCAGCACGGCTCTTGATGTGCCACGCGAAACGGGCTTGGCTAGGCCAGTGTAGCTAACGCTACAAAAAAGAAACGGACAAAAGAAAAAAAAAGCAGAAACCGCTCGAGGAATGTAACCGAAACCAGCCACCGAGCGCCTACGCACGACCGCATTCACTCCCGCCCCGCTCGCAGAAATACAACTAAGGGGGAAAAGAAAGTTCACTGTATCCCTAAAAGGTGCTCCCGCTCGGCCAGAAAGCGTGAAAGCTTGTGTGCGCTTTGCAAACAGAAATAGCTCGCGGTAAACGTACAGCACTACGGGACTTTCGCGGCGTCCTCTGTTAAAATCAATGACTATTACAGGTTCAAAACTTGTTAGGACGTTGCACAGACTCATTTGCTATATATAGAGCCCCAATTTAGGCGAAATTGAGCGCTCCAAAAATAAAAGAAAAACGATGAAAACTGCATCCGCCCCATATACCGCCCATGCGAAAGCGAGCGTTTGCACAAGCCAGGCGGGTTGCTAGATCGGAGACGGCTCCGCCCGCTAGGCAACATGGTGGCGCCCATGAGAAAACGGTCTATAATTGATAATGCTTAGGGATCTTAGGGATCGAAGGAAGGGGGCGTATATATATGTTTGTTAGAAGGGTATTCGGGTAACGTTTCTTGTCTTACTGTTTTGCATCGGAGGTTGCCCAGAGAAAAGAGTTCGTAGTATAGCGTACTTCTAGGCGCTTTATTTTTTTCGTTATTTTTTTTATTTTTGTATGATCTGCAGGATAATTTTTTCATACGAACTGTCGACAAACTACAGCTTGACATGTCTGCGGCTACTGTCCCGAATCAGCCTCAATTAGGAATCTAACTTTGGCCAGCAGCGTGGTAAGCGAATACATATCCTTGGTTCCACATGCACCACTAAAGCTGCCGTGCGCCAACGCTTCGAGTATCTTGCAGAGTTAATGTAGATCGATTGTGGATGAGTATTTATTTATTTATTTATTTATTTATTTATTTATTTATTTATTTATTTATTCTGATTTAGCACTTCAGGTTCACAATTATCGTAAAAAAGCACTTTTCGCAAATTCTACTCACTTCTGTGCGACGCTGTTGCATGAACACTAGTACAAATTCTTATTCTTGATATTTTGTGGTGGCCCTCAAGTATTTTTGCATGCAGCGCACATCCGTCTACGCAGCAAGCTGTAAGTGTAAGTAAAGGTTTCGAATAGGGCAAGTAAATTGCGGGTAAATAGCAAGTAGCAAGTAAATAGTGATCCTTAGGGTGTTCGAAGCCTTACAGTAGTATAACAACGAGCCAGCGATGCCACCAACTAAGACAATGCTGATAATACTAGCACATTGCAGCTTAGTGCTAGAAGAAGTGCGAATTTTCATCAAGGTGATCTACATATCTGATATTCGAAGAGAAAGCTGCTGTCAAGACATGTTAAGAGTGACAATAAAACTGTATCATCCTTTTCCTGGCGCAATTATGAATGCTTGCGACGAAGCCAGCGTCGTTGTGACGACGCCAGCGAATGATTTCCAGCGGTATGCGTCGTCTGCTCTGGAGTGAGTGCAAGCAACTTGTTCCAAGCGCTGTACGGCACGTAATTAATTCAGCATTTATTACTAACTGCAGCTAAAATGTCCGCCGGCCGCCCCTATTTATTGACGTTACAGAGTGAAAAACTGAGAAAATTTGCAATATATGAGACGGTAACGCGATAATTATGCGTCGCGCCCATAGGATGACATGTAAACGATGGGAGCTATACAGGGGCTTTAATGGGAACATGCTGGCAGCGTCATCTATCGTGATGCGCAGAAAACTCAACTTTCTCCTCGGCCAAGCGCCGCTGCGCCATGCCGTCGGCTCTTGCGAACGGCTAGGCCGAGTTCACAGGCAAAACATTGCAGGGCCGCAAGTGTCGTTAAACAAGCACCATCGTTACAACTGCTGATGCAATAGGCCTATTCACTATATATATGTACCCTGTGAAAGGAGACGCTGTAGTCTAGTAGTAACGTGCTTGCTTAGCACCTCGGTGGCCCCGGGTTCGGTTCCTTCCTTCTCTACGGCTTGATAGGTCGCCCTCGCATATTACAGTGCGCTCGTCTGTGCCGCCTGTTTCGTCTACATTCCAGTCGCAAGGTACAAACGGTATGCAAACGACCGTGGCGCATACCCGCATACTATGGTCCTAGCACAAAAGATATGAGCCACACGTGATTAAAGGTGAAAAAAAGGGGGACACCAACCAAATTATAATCGTAGTCCTTGACCGGCAAGACTACGACCGCAAAGTGCAAGACCACCTTGAGAGTGACACTTACGTCAAATTAAAGAAGGACCCCACAGCACAGGTACAAAGAGACCTCAACAAGCTGCTAGGAGACGTGTTTGGGAAACACCCAGATGCCAGAGCTCTACAACTGCGTTTGATGTGCAGAAACGGTAGTGCGCCTGGCTTCTACGGGCTCCCCAAGATTCATAAGCCCGGTGTTCCCTTGAGGCCGATTGTGGATTTCACATCTTCTCCACTTCGAGCCCTGTCAAGTTTTCTACACAAGACTTTGGCTCCTCTCGTGGAAAACACGCCGACCTACGTAAAGAACAGCAGCCATTTTGTTGAACTCCTGTCCCCTGTTTCTGTTTGCGAAGATGAATGCCTCGTATCCTTCGACGTGGTCTCCCTGTTCACAAGCGTTCCCGTTCAGCTGGCGACGACCACAGCGCGGGAGGCACTAGAGCGTGACAAGAACCTCGGGGAAAGAACAAGCCTGAGCGTCGACGAGCTGAGCGGCCTGCTGAACTTTTGTCTCAGCAGCACGTACTTCTCTGTCAACGGAGAGTACTACAAGCAGCGAACTGGTACTGCAATGTGTGCGTCTGTGTCTGTCACAACAGCGAACCTCGTGATGGAAGCGGTGGAAGGAAGAGCATTGCAGTCGGCCGACATCACTCCGAAGATATTTTTGCGGTATGTCGACGACTGCTTCTGCATTCTTAAAACTTCTGCCGTAGACGCATTCACGGCCCACCTAAACTCGATAGAGCCGGCCTTTCAGTTCACCGTGGAACGGGAAGAACAACTGCTTGCCGTTCCTTGATGTCCTTGTGACAAAGGTGGATGGCATGCTCCAGTTCTCGGTGTACCGAAAGCCGACTCACACCGGTCGCTATCTCGACGCTAGCTCGAACCACCCTTTCCACCATAAAGCGGCGGTGGTTTCTGCTCTGCTGACCCGTGCACTGATGGTTTGTTCTTCGGAGAATAAGCGGATGGAAGAACAGGTGGTCAGAAGTGACCTTCGAAAGAACGGCTACTCGAAAGCCTTCGTTGGAAAGGTTGCTCGCCGCCAGACTAATCCCTGCCGACCCCTTCGAAAGGACACTGACCCGCCGCCTTCCAAGCCCATACGTGTGTTTATTCCCTACGTTCAGGGTACCAGCGAAGCGCTCGCACGTGTGCTGTCTGAGCAGGGAATAAGAGTAGCACACAAGCCAATTTCCACGCTTCGCCGTTTCTTTCCGCGCCCGAAGGACAGGCTGCCGAGGGAGAGAGCGCAAGGTGTGATTTACTCCATTCCTTGTTCAGATTGCGGCGCGTCGTACGTGGGAGAGACGAAGAACTTTCCAGAGAGGCTACGAGAGCACAGGAACGATGTCCGCAAGTTCGATAGACAAAGGAGTGCATTAGCTGAACACAGTGAGGTGCACGACCACCGCATCGACTTTGACAACTCCCGCGTCCCCGACTTGGAAACCAGTTTTCACAAGCGGCTTTTTATGGAATCATGGCACATTCAGGCGACACCTGGTAACGTGAACCGGTCTGCAGGTGCAATGCCAAGTGTCTATTTTAGCGGACTCCGGCACCTGGTTCAACACTAGCATGACCCCCCTCGGTTTGAAGAACCGGAAAAAGAGAAAGTGGAAAGAAAGGAAGAAAGAAGAAAAAAAAGAAAGAAACAAGAAAAAGAAGGCCTTATAAGCACTGCTGTTGTCTGGTGCCCTCCAGTCACCCCTGAAGAAGGGTCCGAGTGGGACCCGAAACGTCGGGTTTTTTGTCATCTTTAGGAGTAAATTTTACTTTTGATGATTATAATTTGGTTGGTGTCCCCCTTTTTTTCACCTTTAATTTCGTCCCAACCAGACAGATCTCTGTCAAATGTTCACCTTTAAGCCACACGTGATTGCATTATCGTTAACCGTGACGTAAATGACAAGCATTTCTTGGAGAATTTGAGCAACCTTGGCTGTATCTATCTGTCTAACCGCCTACGTTTTGATGCTCTCCTGGTCGTCTCGTTCGCCTTGCATACCCGAATATTTGCATGGCAGAGTACAAATGTATGACCAACATGGACTACTTATCTTTACATCGCTAACGTGATACACTCGTCATGCACGTCACGATTAACGATATTGTAATCGTGTGTGGCTCATACCCGTAGTGCTCGGCCTGCGCTATGCGAGTATGCTCCACACGTGTTAGAATTTTATACAGCATATATGTCAATCAAGCACCAACTAAAATAGACATGTACCATATCATTAGAACACACTTAAATATAAGAAAGGCACACCGTTTGTCGTAGGCTGCGATTAAAATATAACAAGCGCGCAGGCAACATACCAAGCAATAGAACGGCATCGAACCCCGGCCCCCGAGGTGGTAAGCAAGCACGTTACCACTAGGCTACAGCGGCTTGATTGATTTGTGGGGTTTTACGTCCCAAAACCAGCTGTGATTATGAGAGACGCCGTAGTGGAGGTCTCCGGAAATTTCGGCCACCTGGGGTTCTTTAACGTGCACTGACATCGCACAGCACACGGGCCTCAACATTTCGCCTCCATCGAAATGCAGCCGCCGCGCCCGGGATTCGATCCCGCGACTTTCGGATCTGCAGCCGAGTGCCATAACCACTAGACCACCGTAGCGGGGCGTCGCTTAAACTTCAGGACCGCCCCCAGAAACACGCATCGGGATCGCCACCAGGACTGACGCCAGGCCAAGACCCTCTACAGAACATGTGGCGAGAACAAAGGGGTTCGGTGTGTGGACGTCTCCCCCGTCAAGGTAAGATCAGGGCATTCACGGTGGTTACCACCGAAGCCGACCTAACGGCGGTCAAAGCATGCAACAATTAACGGTACCGGTGGCCAAACCGGCGGATGCGGAGGAAGCAGCCACCGCTTTGACCATGCTGGACGGCTGGCTACCACCATAATCAGAGATTATAACGAAGCCCTCATTCACTTTCTCTCCGCAAGCGTCGCGACCACCACTGCCAGATTTTTAAGAATTTTTATTTTTCATTCCGAAAGAACGATTACTTTCGTGTGGGTACCGGCACATGCTGACAATCTCTGAAACGAAACGGCACACTCTCAGGTCAGTGTACTGACCAATGAACCGGGCTGACAGTGAGCCGCCCTAGACTGAAATGGGAGACACTTTCCATTCATACACGGAGATATTAGAATACCACAAGCAGGGATGTCGAACATTCCCCGCTATCCCGGCCTCAGCTTAGAATAGTTTCGTGATTCTCTCCGTATCTACCGAACACTTGGAAAGCGGTAGTTCGTGCTGTCATCCTAGAGCGCACTGTGTTACTACGACTGGCCTGCTACAAGAGCCGGCCAGCGGGTAGCGCGGTGGCGAGCGGCGAAAACGACCCGCAGGTACCGGGTCTCAGGGCGACGGGAGACGGGGCAGAGAGAACTTAGAAAGATGTTTATTCTACATGTTTACAGGGAGCTCGCTTGCGCGAGGCTCCACTAGCCAGAGGGTTTTCTTCTGATCGTCTTTTTCCGACGAGTCTCAGGGCTTTTTGTTTCCCGGGCTCTGCTCTCATTGGCCTCTGGGCGAGGAAGGAGGGAGAGGATGGGAGGTGTCCAAAACGTCCTTGACCCGCCGGAAGTCCCGGGGGACGATACCGGAGCCGATCGCGTCATGCGGCCAGCATCAACGTCATCACACGTGCAGGTGCAGACACATTCCACCTGGTAAAAGTTTGTGTGGTCCGATAAAATTGGCACGCCAGGCGAACCATTTCCAGATGTGCCGTGCGGGGTCGCCTCTTCGGCCTGACGGCCAAACGTAGTACATGTCGGCTGTTGTCAATAAGGACCACCCCTTCGGCTCGGGAACTGACGTCTTTCTCGGCACCACCACGGCGCCTCGGCTGAATGCAGATGTTTTTAATCTGCGAGGACGCGGAGCTCAGGCCAAACGAGCCGACGACCTTCCTCGTCGGGCTCGTTTTGCACGCCAAATGGAACAAGCCACGTGCGCCGTTCTCAGCAGAAAGCCCGGTCGTAACAACTAGCACCATCTCCTCTGGTCTTGTACGGATAGGCCGCCCCCACCTGAGATGGTTGACGCCTTGGGCGCAAGATCAGAATGGACTTCGCTGTTAGCCAGCCAGAGAAGACAAAATAATTGAAAAGCTGGTCGTCGAAAGGGGGAAGGAGGCCTCTGCCGGCTTTTGCCGTATGCTGTCCCTTAGCCTTCCCCTGAATTAACCAGCCCGTCTCCCCAGTCCCTGTCCATAACGCCCTAGGCGCGGAGCCTCTCTCCTGGACAATGAAGTTCTTCCATCCATACATCCACAATAAATGAGCGAATATTATAAATGGAAACGTCTACTGAAAACCTACATCTTAACATGAGCCTTAACCAGACGAACTCTTATGGGCTATTGGCCTGAAAGTCCTGGACAACTCGACATTCAGAGTGAAGCAAGCAACTTAAAGGGTCCCTGAAACGTTTTTTTGACACTGCGTCACTGATTAGGCAACACAATTGCGAAATCATTCACACCATAAATAAAGCGAAGCACAATGCGCTAAGGCAGCTATGGGCTTATTTCTGTCGCCTTCCTCCTTACCACTGCTGTTCCTCCTCAACTCGATCTGCTGCGGAGTGCGCGCTAGCGACGACAGCGCCTCCCGCGTCAGCCGCTCTGCCGAGCCTCCCGTAGTGACATAGCGCCCCGATATCCTCACTGAGGTCGCCCGCCTCGGCAGACGAGACGGTCGTTTTCGGGTACTCGATGTCTGGTGCGCATGCGTGAGCTGCTAGGGTGCGATCTAGGGGCTTTTGTCACGTTTTCGTCTTGATCGTCTCCCTATGGTCTAGGTACTACCTAGAAAGCAGCGCCAGGTGGTTTCCACGGTTTCCATCCCTAGAGGAGCCGGCTTCGCAACGCGGTGTGGTTGCTGCGGTCTTGTCGGCGTGCGTCGAACGGTTCATCGGAACAAATTTTCATGTGTAAGTGACGAATTTCTGCATGGATTCTGCATGTTTTGATGGGGACGGATCGACAGAACACCTTTTTAGAACGACACAAAGCTGAGCTAGTTCTTAAAGAGTTCATAATGCAAAAAAGTAAGGCATGCAAACACGGACACAAGAGAAGGACGACATTCGTGTTGTGCCCAATACCTGTGTACTGTACTCAGTCAGACGAGCGATTTTTTAAGTTGCCCGTGTTCAAAATGAATCCGGAGCTGGTTTTCGGACATAAAACCCCAGAAATCATCAGCGGTAATGCTGTACCGGTAGCGGTAATGCTGTACCGACCGACCAATGCTCCAACATACTTAACGATGTTTTCTCAAAAAATTTTTCTTTACCCACCACCACCAACGCTCCCCATGTGCAACCATATGACCACGATTATATGTTTCCTGTCATTTTCAGTTACGATGGTGTCGCAAGCATTATTAAGTCACTGAAACCATCCTCGACACCGGGTAGCGATCAAATAAATGTCAAATTTCTCCAAAGTACTGTCTGTTATTCATCCATAATACTAACCAAAATTTTTCAGCAGTCTCTCAACGACGGTGTTCTCCCATCTGAGTGGAAAGTCGGGAAGGTAGTTCCAATCTACAAATCAGGTAATAAGCATTCTCCTTTAAACTACAGACCCATTTCTCTCACTAGTATACCATGTAAAATATTAGAACACATTTTGGCTTCTCACCTTGCAAATTTCTTAGAGTCACACTCATTTTTCACTCAATCGCAACATGGATTTCGCAAATCATACTCTTGCGAAACTCAATTAACACTTTTCGTACATAAACTAAACACCATTCTTGACAACAGCTCCTTAGCCGACTGCATTTTCCTCGACTTTTCTAAAGCTTTTGACAAAGTGTGCCACAAACTGCTCATTTATAAATTACGACTACTTAAACTTGACCCTTGCCTTGTATCCTGGATTGAAAGTTTCCTTACTAACCGCTCACAATTTGTCTCGGCTAATGGAACTAATTCCGAGGAATGTGCGGTACATTCTGGTGTGCCACAGGGCTCCGTTCTTGGTCCGCTTCTTTTTCTAATCTATATTAATGATCTGCCATCTTGCGTCACCTCATCTGTTCATCTGTTTGCCGATGATTGCGTAGTTTTTCGTGAAATAACTGGACCTAACGACGTGGCTCTTCTTCAATCTGACCTTTCTGCTGTCCTTAACTGGTGTAACACATGGCTCATGGAATTAAACAGCAAAAAATGTAAATTCATGCGCGTGTCAAGGAAGATCACCACTTTACCTACTTATAACCTACATAACACACAATTAGAGAGTGTCACCTCATACAAGTACCTCGGAGTTCATGTCAGTAACAACCTGACATGGAATACTCATATTAACTATGTTGTTTGTAACGCTAATCGCATGCTCGGATATCTTCGTCGTAACTTCATAAAATCACCTTCTTCTGTCAAACTAATGCTGTATAAAACACTAGTTCGTACTAAGCTTGAATATGCCGCATCGGTTTGGGATCCATATCACAATAATTTGGTGCATTCATTAGAAATGGTACAAAATAACTCTGTTCGCTTCATAACTGCTAATTACGATCGAAACGCGAGCATCACACTAATGAAATCTAACCTTAAATTACCTTCACTTGCTTCTCGTCGTACAATGCTCCGCTTAACCCTTTTTCACAAAATTTATCACCACTCATACTTACGCGATTTGCTAATCCTTCCGCCGCATTATGTTTCTCGTCGTTTGGATCACGCTCATAAGGTTGGCATCCCATCGTCTCAAACTGAGTCATTTCGACAATCATACGTAACACGCACATCACGTGATTGGAATTGCCTTCCCGCATCGTTTGTAACAATTTCAGATCGTGACACATTTGTGGCTGTATTAACCAATTCTTTGAATACCTGGTGGTAGTTTTCATCTTTTACATTTATATAAATAAGATCTCACTGTTACCTGTTGTATTGAATTGTAACAGCGATTATTGTATACTTAGAAACGTTGTCCTTACTTTTATTTTTATTTTTTTTACAAGAATGTATCCTTCCATTTACTATTTTCCTGTATGCCATTTTGCTATTTCCCATTTTGCTTTTTTTGTTTATGATAATCTATTGTTGTATAACCAGGAACATTGTATTGCCTCTTTGTACTTACAAACTTGTTTCGTTATTGTATTTTTTACCACTCCCCTCTGTAATGTCTGTTGACCCTGAGGGTAAATAAATAAATAAATAAATAAATAAACACCAGTCCCCCCACTGCGGCGTGCCGCGTATTCGTATAGTAATGAAAAATATCGATCAAAGCGATTACAAAAAATGGATTTACAAGTGGTCTTACAGTCTTCAGAGCAACGGCTGACGAAGACAAGCTTTCACTTGACGAGACGTTGGTTCTCGCAATGTTACCTGTTTTTTAATCGTTTTCAACGCCTTCTTTCTTCAAGCTTCCGTCTTTTCTTGAACATTTGTTTTGTTTGGATCCATAACCGTACATAGTGGGTTGGGCACATGAAACCCCAGAAGTTAAAACGTCCTCTTGCATTTCTTCGCCGCCAGCCAGCTGTCGCAAAGCTATTCTCACTGCATGCGAGATGGCTGAGTGAATAAATTGGTATCCCACACTTGGAACGCTACCCAATGCCTGCAGTGAAGCTGCCTTTGCCGTACGCCAGTGGCAACAGGTTGGATACATGCAACATATCGTATATCAGAGTAACGAAGCATGTCCCAGAGACACGCATTGGAATGCTCCTTCTAGAGCCTCAAGCTTCATACTCACCAGGAGCACAATGCAAATGCACTTAATGTGTTGTGTTGGGTTTAATGGCGCATAAGCATCTAAGGCTGTCATGCGCCAAGAGTACGGTGTAATATGTTTGGAATTGTTAGGTTACTTCAGCAACCGACCTTGTCTCGGACAACGATGTCAAGGAACCCAACAAGTAGGTAAAGACCTCAGCCTTCTTCTCAACTATGAAAAGAATGGGTGAGGTGCATCACATATGCAGCAGTGTACAGGGTGGTAATTCAGAGTTTCTTGAGAACGCCTTCTTCCCTTAAAAAGCTAAAAACAGATGCAACATTTACAAGTGCGTTTTCGCCGAGAAGTAGTTTTAGATGAAAAGGAATGTGTTGATCGTAAAACGCAGTATTTTTCCCAAAGTTGTTCGAGTTTTCTGCATGAGAATAAAGTATGGTTAACTGTGAGTTCTCATCCACATTGCTCACACAATAGTTTATCTTGTTTTGTTAGTAAGAAGTGTGTGAGGTGAGTACGTCCTATACGTAGGCGGCATGTGATTATTTCAATGAAGCGTTCCTGTTGTCAACATAATTGCCATTCTGAGATGATTGGTTTAACCAGGTGGAGTTTATTGTTAGTTTCAATATCCCGTGTAGCCTGCCATTTTGCTCTTAGTTTATTTTGTATAAAATTTACAGAGTCTCTGGCAGATGCACTTAAGTCCCATGCTAGTGGCCTTTATGCTGTACTCATACCATGTTTCTCCAGAAGTGCTGTATGCTGTGCTAGTTGTTGTTTAGACATGGAATTCATCACAAAGTGGTGCAATAACACACAAGTGCAAACTAACAACTCTTTTTATTGAAGACAGCTAGTATGTATATATGTCACCATAAGCAGCACAGGCTCACATATACAAGGAGACTTGAAATTACAGGTAATTCATGCATGGACAGAGATGGTATCGTATTCTTGCATTGCACAAAACAATTGATATATTACTCATACAATTTTGACCCATGTTTTTGATTAAAAAATGCTTCCAACACTTCGCCAGCAGTTTCTTGCTTGCTTGTGCATAGATTTTCACACTTTGAAAACGTGGTTTGCAAGTTAGCAAGCTTTGCAGTGATCAGAAAGATGTATGCTTACACTATTGACTATATTTTTCGCATGCTTCCCGAGTCAGTAACCTGTTTGGCCTACATAACTTTCCTGCAGGATTGGGGAATCTCGTACACAACTTTCTGGGTGCCTTCAACATAAAGTTCTTTGTGGTTCTTTTACAGCCCAACTTTTTGTCAGCCCCGCCACGGTGGTCTAGTGGCTATGGTACTCGGCTGCTGATCCGAGGGTCGCGGGATCGAATCCTGGCTGCGGCGGCTGCATTTCGATGGAGGCGAAATGTTGAGGACCGTGTGCTGTGCGATTCAGTGCACGTTAAAGAACCCCAGGTGGTCCAAATTTCCGGAGCCCTCCACTACGGCGTCTCTCATAATCAGAACTGGTTTTGGGACGTTAAACCCCACAAATCAATCAATCAAATCAAGTTTTTGTCAGTACAAGTGATGCAACAGCTTGGCTGAGCAAGCTTCTTGGTTGATGAAATAACCAATGGTATGTTAAGCCAAATAGTCACACACAGGCTATGTGTGTGACCTTGTCACAGTGTAAGAATAGCTTTAGGTGTTGACACTCCGCGCAACGGCATGACCAGATATTGTTTGGCACCATAGCGGCCTTAGGACCCCTTGTCGTGGCGCCATCTTTCGGTGTTTGAGGGGCCTTCTTAGGCTTCCCTCAAACGAGAGATGGCACCATGACAAGAGAATCCACCTAGCCGCTGCGGCTGCGCGGTATGCTGCGGGATCTTTCGGTGCGGAAGACAATGAAGTGTTCCATTTGTGGCTGACACCATGCTCTCTAAATTTTCATTATATTTGGCATGCATACCAATGAGATATCTGGATTTTCATGCACCAGTGCTCATAATCGTGGCGAGACGTACTCCAGCACTTCCCCAGATAAGAAACACTGTTGAGTGCACGCTTAATTGAGCCATTTCTTAAATATAAAGTCACCTTAACTCGCACATCAATTTTGGCAGACAGAAACTAGCGAGGAAGTCTTCCCAGGGGAGACGCGTGTGCAGAGTGGACTCTCCTCATGTGGTGTCATGGATTTTGAATCAGTTAAAACTATTTTGTATGAGCAAGAATGTCATGCAGATGGTTGCTCGGACATTTCGCCTGGATCAGGAATGACACCTTTACAGAAAGGAATGAAGCCTATGCAACCGTGGGGGTACATAGGTAGGATCCACCGGCTGCTACTCGCACAGTACGACAGCCTTGCATGAAGGGAAAGAAAGTGTAAGGGTTCGTCCATAAGGTAATAAGACTGGGTCTGGTGAGAGGAATTTACTGGTCCGATCGGTACAAGTTACTGGGTTCTTCCATATAGTCCCCTTTGGCAAGGGTGCACAACTATGCCGCTGCGATTCTCATGCTGGAAAGGCTCCCTGCAAGTCTGCTACCATAACCTACTTCAGAGAGATTGTGACAACCAATTGGATGACGGCAGAATCGTTGCATTGGTGACCTTTCAAGCTTCTCTTGAGCTTTAGGAGCAGCAAGTCTGCCAGGCTCACATCGGGGCTCTTGATGGCTGTGCAACGTTGCAACCCCTGCCTTGGCCACGGAGGTTGTTGCATGAAGGGTGGTGTGCGCTTGAGCGTTGTCGACTGCATTGTCCAGTGATGATCAATTTGCAGTCTTTCCCATTTGTCGGTTTCACTAAAGCATTCAAGGACTTCATTGCAGAACACGGCATCGATGACTCGTCTCAGAGGTTTTCAGCAATTCTCCTCACAAATGACAGTCAGAGTTCAAACTCTAGCCATACTTACAATCGATCCACTCGTCCAAGGGCGTCCAGACCACTCCATTTATTCAAAGGTTTGCTGTGCACCCTTGAGCCGTCATCTTTAAAACCTCCCTGATGAACGCATGCATCTTGAAGCGTCCTTTGCACAGGTGAAACCATAATTTAATCGTGTGTCACTGCTCCAGGCCGCATTCCAATTTGTACGTGTTCTGCCATGACAAATATTCGGAAGCAGCCCTTGCCCCCACTCCAAGTTCTCAGAGCTGGGATGCAACTGCTGCTTGGTGCATTACTTGCTCAGACTCGGAGCCCCCATGACAAATGAGTGCTGCGCTACAGGTGGGTGCACTGGTGCATTGCAGGCAGTCTCAATACTTTAAAGACAAACCTTGTATATTTCTGGTTTTGTGGAAGCTGTTTCATTATAGTCTTTAAAGACACTACAAGGGTTATAGAAAATGTCTAGCGTGTTACTCAGCAAGTATCCACTTGTGCCGGCCTCGGTGTTCAGGGTTGGATAATAGGGTCGAGAGAAAAGGACTTGAAAAAAAGAACATGAAGCTTCAAGGCCTCAGCTGCTGTTTGGCTTTTACTGTTCTTAGAGCGTCCACTAGACCAGCGCCGCAGTCTAGTGGCTGTGGCACTAGGCTGCTGATCCGGACGTTGCACGAACGAATCCTGCCACCAGCAGCTGCATTTTCATAAAGGCAAAAAGTTGCGGCTCTTGCATTGTGCAATGTCAGTGCACCGCAAGAACCCTAGGTGGTAAAAATTTGCGGAGCTGTCTACTATGGCGTAACTCGTATTCATATCGTGGCTGCAACTGCGCCATTTACATACATGCCAACTCTCCAGATTTGCCCAGAAGACTCCCGATTTCTGATCAGTCCTGACCATATAGGCACGGCCATAATTCTGATAAACAACCCTACCACCACTATGAAAAGGTAGGGGACAACAGTTACCTTGAGGAATACAAGTATTTTGCTGCAGCACCCTCCCCTCTGCCCAGCGATATAGAGGGTCGAGAGGCCGCTTTGTGTGTGGGTTTTGTTGTCTACAGTTTGGTGTGTTATCTTTATCTCGACAAGGAACATGCAATAACACTGCAGTGCACGCAAAGTTAACTTCGCTGCTGTACAGCGCCATTATGCAGCAAATCATGTAAATAAGTGTGGGAAATTTGTGCAAGTAGCTTTCGTGGGTCATGGCACATTTTGCCCTACACACATGCGTAATTAAATGCAGACACTATAATTAAGTACTAGTACTGGTATAGTCATCGACACTGAGAATTTTTTTGGCAATGTCCCAGAGTTGTATGGCATTATTGCAGTGCTGCTAAGTGATAAACAGGAAAATGCGCAAGTTCTTTTCTTTTTTCTTTTGGTGCTGCCCTCCATCGCTTTTCAAATCTCCCAATTTTCAAAGTCCCTACGTTGCCAGGTATGCGTTTACATCAGTGCAATCTTTAATTGCTATGAAAAATTCATAATGAAAAACAGTGTGAAAAAATTAGGAGCCCCTCCACCATTGGCAAAAAGGGGCGAATCGAAGCTTGGCATGTGCATGCTTTTTTCCTTCTTTCTTGCTCTCTTCCCTTACCTCTTTCTTTCTATTTCCTACCTACTTCAGTGGAAAATCTGAGAAATTCATATGGCTCAGCTATGTTCGTATCTTCTTAGATGCCGAGTATGCACGTGCTATGAATATGCCGTGTCTACTTCTTCATGAATACGAAACCCAGTTTTAAAATGCTCAATTCCCTGATGAACTGTAGCTGAATAGTTAGCATGCCGGCATTGCAACCCAGCAGTCGGTGGTTCAAATCCACTGCCAGGCAGTCATTTTTCATTTTCAGCGCAAGTGAAGAAACTGTGCAAATTGTTTTCATGATGATAATGCTTTCCTTGTACGCCAACAGCTTTCACAACTGCACAAGTGAGCCAGCACAAGCTTCAATTGAGTAGCTGTTTCACATCAATAGAAAAAGCAGAATTTATCATTAGGTTGAAAAAATTGCAATATCACAACAGAGCTTTTTGTTAGAAATGGGTCATGTAGTTTGAGATTATTCAAGACTGAGCAAGAATGTGCTAACACAGTGCTGTCATGTGCCTTTTTTATTCACATTGGTGCGAATGGCACATCCACCTTGTGTGTTTTGATGCTAAAGAAAACGATAAGGCTGCACTGTGACTGCTAGTAATGTTTCTTGCGAGCCTTCTCTCAAATGAGGAAAGGTCTTATTGACTGTGAACAGAACTTTTTTATTGTACATAGCGCTTGGCAATATCACAAAGCCACTTACTTTATGTATCTGCAAAATGCAAAGGTCACTTTCTTTAAAAAACTTTCAAAATGTATTGCTCGTGCCTAAGCATGAAAATCTTAGGCAGCAACAAGAAGAAGAAAAAGAAAAGCCCACTCACGAAATGCTGGGAGTATTTTTATCAACAAGGCAGGTCACCACTGTGTGAGCGACACATCAATGGTTTTGTACAATGCAGAAATGTACAGTAGACTCGCAATAATTCAAACTCTGATAATTCGTACTTTTGGTTAATTCATACAAAATTCAAAATTTTGGTTGGCCCGCTATGCTTTCAATGTGTTTAAAAGCCGCTTAATTCAAACTTCGTCATTCGGTTAATTCGTACTTTCTGCCTGTCCATACCGGAAAATTTCTGCTGATTTGCCGGCAATATTTGGAAATTTGCGTGCTTATGATTATCATAATAGTCTAAAATTGAAAAATAAGCGCGTTAAAGCTTCAAGGGAAAAGTTTTTTCCGCACAATCGTTTCTCAGCATAGCGCGCCAACGGCGGAAAAAAAAAGAACGAAAAAAACAACAACAACAAACAAACGGCCCGGTGGGTACGAAGCTTGCTCGCGGCTTATCTCTGCTTTTCCGGTGTGCCGGTGCCGCCGGCCGACTTCGAAGCACGTGCCCTGCCAACTGGCTGCACTTAGTGGCATCGAGAGCTTTGTGCTAAATGCGCATGTGGCAAATAAGCAGTTGACCATCCATGATTTTTTTACAAGGTCTGGTCAGCAGTAGATAGTCAATAAACTTGTTGACCTTACACGCACAGCTTTGTTTTTGTGTAGTTAGAATCTAGAAATGCTTAAAAGTGTGAATATAGATGTCTAAATAATTTGTGCTGTCATCTTACCCAGAGTCGCGTATATGAGAACTTCAGATAATTCAAACAGCCTGATAATTCAAACAAAATCCAGGGGTCCCTTCGAGTTTGAATTAATGAGAGTCGACTGTAATTTCTGTTATGTATGGTCGAATAACGTCCTGTACACGCAAGGTCAGATAAGTTCCAGTGCCTAATTCCAAGTTTCCTTGTATTGGTGCGCCTGTGCAGCTTGTAGTGACATACGGTATATGCCTGCTATCTATCTTTAGTAAAAACAGTTGTTAGTTTGCACCTGTGTTGTTTTGTCTTCCTACTAGTGTGTCATATTTCATTGTGCTCCTTTAGAATGAATTTCATGTTTCTTAAAATATGATGTTCTGTTGACTGAAACTAGTATATT
>CM023481.1:239677918-239828878 GCA_013339685.2 Hyalomma asiaticum
TAAAGCCGCTTAATTCAAACTTCGTCATTCGGTTAATTCGTACTTTCTGCCTGTCCATACCGGAAAATTTCTGCTGATTTGCCGGCAATATTTGGAAATTTGCGTGCTTATGATTATCATAATAGTCTAAAATTGAAAAATAAGCGCGTTAAAGCTTCAAGGGAAAAGTTTTTTCCGCACAATCGTTTCTCAGCATAGCGCGCCAACGGCGGAAAAAAAAAGAACGAAAAAAACAACAACAACAAACAAACGGCCCGGTGGGTACGAAGCTTGCTCGCGGCTTATCTCTGCTTTTCCGGTGTGCCGGTGCCGCCGGCCGACTTCGAAGCACGTGCCCTGCCAACTGGCTGCACTTAGTGGCATCGAGAGCTTTGTGCTAAATGCGCATGTGGCAAATAAGCAGTTGACCATCCATGATTTTTTTACAAGGTCTGGTCAGCAGTAGATAGTCAATAAACTTGTTGACCTTACACGCACAGCTTTCTGTTTTTGTGTAGTTAGAATCTAGAAATGCTTAAAAGTGTGAATATAGATGTCTAAATAATTTGTGCTGTCATCTTACCCAGAGTCGCGTATATGAGAACTTCAGATAATTCAAACAGCCTGATAATTCAAACAAAATCCAGGGGTCCCTTCGAGTTTGAATTAATGAGAGTCGACTGTAATTTCTGTTATGTATAGTCGAATAACGTCCTGTACACGCAAGGTCAGATAAGTTCCAGTGCCTAATTCCAAGTTTCCTTGTATTGGTGCGCCTGTGCAGCTTGTAGTGACATACGGTATATGCCTGCTATCTATCTTTAGTAAAAACAGTTGTTAGTTTGCACCTGTGTTGTTTTGTCTTCCTACTAGTGTGTCATATTTCATTGTGCTCCTTTAGAATGAATTTCATGTTTCTTAAAATATGATGTTCTGTTGACTGAAACTAGTATATTTACAGCAGAGGCAGATATAGAGCTGGCAACGTACCACAAAACAAAATTACAGGACGCCATTATATTCTCTGATTCTTTAAGTGTCATAAGATCATGAAAAGTACCACTGTTTATTATGGGGACATCGCAGTTTCTAAGCTACCTTATGGTTATAAGTCTCCCTGTGTTATTATCGTGTTTTATATATAAAATGAATGTTGAAGTAGGAACAAAAGGTACAAAAACCTGAGTTGGCTTACGATAAAGCACCCATATAAATTCTAGGAGTGGGTGGTTGCATGCATGCATAGCTGTGAAGTGCTCTGAAAATTATTTGGCCACTGAAATCCAAAACTTGTCTCAGGGGCACTGCAAGTGCTAGATGTGGCCTCAAGAACTGTCTTTTATTCACAACTTACAGGTGGCCACACTGCATGGAGGGATGACAGCTAGAGGACACTACCGAGAGGCCAGCAAAAGTGAACCTTTACAGACCAGTGCTTGATGAACGGCACATGTGTTCACATGCAGTGCATTGATGACTCGTATATACAGCAAAAGTGAACCTTTACAGACCAGTGCTTGATGAACGGCACATGTGTTCACATGCAGTGCATTGATGACTCGTATATACACTTGTCACCTTGAACCTGATATGTTACGTAATCTATTATAAAAAGGAGCTTCTTGCTCTAAACAGTTTTGCTTGCTGTTCTTGTAAATACACTGTTGATGGGCTGTAAGTGCTCTCTACCATTCGCATGTAATGCTAAGTATGCAAGTTGTCTACCACATTAAAATTATTGTGTGATGGTTGTGCTGGAATTACTATAATTAATGATAAATGCAAAGCAACATTTATGCTGTAATTGAGTTAAACACTCAAATATTGTAGTTGTGTAGTGTGATGCAATAAATGCACATAGTTCTTTATTGTTGTTTCTGAGTGACAATTATTCACTTTCCCACTTCTGGTTGTATGTTTACACAGGAAGCCTACGCTTGTCCAGAGCCATTTCTCAGCTGACACTTTCATCACATCCCCTCCACGGTGGTCTAGTGGCTATGTTACTCGGCGGCTGATCCGAGTGTCGCGAGATCGAATGCCAGCCGCGGAAGTTGCATTTCGATGGAGGCGAAACGTTGAGGCCCCTGTGCTGTGCGATGTCAGTGCATGTTAAAGAACCATGGGTGGTCGAAATTTCCGGAGACCTCCATCATGGCGTCTCTCATAATCAGAGCTGGTTTTAGGACGTTAAACTCCACAAATAAATCAATCAATCACTTTCATCACAGATTTCTTAAACTAAACTCCTGAGCATGACTGCCACTATCAGCATGGAAACTTTGCCAAAAATACTTGGCAAGTATGTCAGGATCTCTCACGTTCGTTTGTTGAATGGCGTTTTTACCTGTGACCAGCATACTAGTCATAGCTGAAATTTTAGAAAATGAGGTGCATCATTGTAATACCAATAAATGAAACAATTTCTCAGATTTAATATTCAGGTCGCATAGTATTGTGAACACAATATAGAAAAGATAGCTTTTGATACACATGAAAATGCAGCATTTAACATTGCTTCATCATTTAATAAGCAATTATTGATGTACTACCATGAAATCAAGGAGAGTAAAGTTAAAAATAGCTGGGAATGTAAACAGACTTAGCATATAAGGTTTTATGCAAGTTGAATGGAAAAGCACAAGGTACCTTTCTTTTTTTCCCACCTGTCTGATTTTTCACTTTGCAACATGCGCCAACGTGAAAGGGTAGGTAGGAGGGTTTATTCTGAAATGTACACGTCACTACGTCATTTATAGCGCCATTATATTATTAGGGGCATAGTGAAAGATTCTGTACCTCGTGCAGAATTTTATTAGGTACCTTAAAGGATGGAATTATTTATTATTTTTGCACGTCTGCATGAACAATTCTGACCTCCTGGAGGCTAGCAGTTTTGCTGTAAACGTCTACGTAAAAACAAAAGTGCTTACCGTAGATATGCTCTGAAGTTCGTAGCAAATGCTATGCAGGAGAGAATGCTACTCAATAGGAACAAATGTTTGGAAAATTGGGCAAGTTAAGATTGATTGTAATGAGCAGTGGAATCATGAAGAAAAGCAAAAACTTGTGTGTTTCCACCAGGCCTTGTCATTTCGGCTGCCTGTTAATGGAGAAGGTACCAGTAACTATAATAAAATGGGTGAAGGTTTTGAAACGGCCCCTCATAGAGAAAAATCAGCTTCCTTGACTAATAAACAAGGCATAAGTGTAAGGAAGGTTGAGCTGCATCTGTGAGAAGGCAACAAGGAAGGGAACATGAGCGGGTCACATAGAATTGCCAAACAGTTCTTGCCTCGGACTGTAATGTCGTAATGTAACGTATGCGTAAACCCATAGCTGCTAAGCAGCAATGGGTTTATGCAGGTATGACGAATAGGTCGCCAGATTCACCTTGGGAAGTACTTTTGTCCAAGTTGCATGAACTTACAAGAGATGCTGAAGGAGTTCAGTTAAAATGACATTTTTATGTATGCAAGTGAACTAGTAAGTTCACCATGGTTGAGCATAGGGCTAGTTGGTGTAGCATCGTAAGTTTTACAGTGCCAATGGCACACGGACAACATATAATGACACAAACAGCGCTGTGCATCATATGTTGTGTGTCATATGTTGTCCATGTGCCGGTAGCGCTGTAAAACTTGGAACTAGTAAGGGAGCATGTGTGGTGTCAAGACTAGACAGGCACAAATATGATGAAAGGAGAAGTCAAGTAGTGAAACAACGTTGGCAAAGGTCACACATTTCTCAATGGAGCAACATACGAAACCAAATTCTGCTCACAACTTGGGTTCGGAATAAAAAAAAAATTTCTGCTACAAATGTTATGGGTGCCATCTACCTGCTTTGGCCCTGGAAATGGCAGTGGTCGTTGAAGCGGTGCCCTCATCGAATAGTGAAAACAGTAAACAGTACTGGGCTGCACTAAATCACATGCAGCACTGAAAGTACGTCACAAGTCGGAAGTAATGCTCCGATGAAAGTGGGAGGTGGCAAACTCCAACACAACCTTGGGCACGCTTTTTGGCACACGTGCACATAGACCTGTCCTGATTGATTTAGAGATGCCAGCGCATCCTGATTTAGAAATGACTTGTGGCCAAAGGGAGGCTATTTCTAAAGATGCACTTTTAACTACCACAAGAACAAAGTTGCAGAAGCACAAGGATGAACATGCACGGTCGTACCACTTGAATAAAGTCAACCTTGCCTCGCCTCTAAACATTTCGCTTCTATTTATCCCCTAGCTACACGGTTACAGGTCTTAAAGAATATTTGTTTTAGAATTGACGAAAGACGTCTTGGTCGTTCGAACGTGTCGGCTGTCCTACAAACAGCAACAGAGAAGGAACGCGCTGTCACAGCGGTGAATCCGCATTATGACTACCTTACCTGTACTTATACATAACAGCCAAGTGGTTTCGTCCACGCGAATTTACTGAAGGAATACATTGCATCGCATCACGCGCGTCGCACCCACAAGAACTACTACCTCAATACAGATAATCAAAGATATCCGTAAGATATACTATAGGGGTACTGTTCAGCCCTGAGTGCACATAGCTATCTCGCTCATGAACTGAGCTACAGGGAACGAGACGCAACGTCTTAGCACTTCGAACGTTGCGGGCGTTTGCGACCAGCAGCTGCGTAGAAGACGTAGAAGACTCGCGCTAAGAATCTATGTACTCTTTAAAAATACCTTGGATGAGGCGCTTTGAGGAAGTGGGGCAATAAATATAATGTAAATATAATGAAAACTATAAGCAAACTTAGACAACCTAAATATTCCACAACAGCTACACACCATTAGTTCGCATAATGACTTTTGCAAAATGTGTCTCAAAACAGCCAAACCGACACTTGCACACCTCAGCCGCTGACCAAGGGCCGTGCCCACACGAAACGCGCGCCGTACGCCAACAACGTATACACAAAACTTCGACGTCAACGGCCTCGTATGCCTGATACGACGGTCGACCCGCACAGAAGTTGGCTCCCCTAGAGATGGAAACCACCTAGCGATGCTTTCTAGGTAGTACCCAGACCTAAGGAGACGATCAAGACGAAATTATCGCAAAAGCCCCTAGATCGCACCCTCGCAGCTCACGCATGCGCACAAGACATCGAGTGTCCCGAAAACGACCGTCTCGTCCTCGGCAGTGCTAGCCTCTGTAATAGAGCGCCGGCGACTCGTGTGACGCCGCCAGATGCCGCGATGATACCGTTGGCTGAAACGAAGGAGTACGTTGTAGAAGTACGTTGTTCGCAGCTAGGTTTTGAAAATTACGTGCACGTCACTTGGGTCGGGGCCAATCAGCGACCTCTCATTCGATCGCTCGATGACGGGGGCGTTTGAAAACGCTTTTTGGCGAGCCGCTGCGACCTTTTGCGATACGCGTGTTCAAAAAATTACACACTTTACGCACAGCGCTAAAATCTGTCCTGTAATGGTCCTAGTGACCCGCTCTACCGGATCACCATGTTTGCACAAAATCGTCAAAACCGTTTCAGGGTCCCTTTAAGTAGCAAGGTAGCAAGTTCGGCGAGTTGGTATACAATCATGGTGAAACAGCGCGCACAAACAAGGACTCTTCAGTCCTTGTTTGTGCCCGCTGTTTCATCATGACAACTTAAGTAGTATGACAAGATGCAAAAGACTTTTATAACACGTGGATTTTTCTTGACGTACTTCCTTGCTTTTGTTTTTCAGGAAGAAAGTTTTATCCACGGCGGCTCGCAATATAAAACGCGAATAAGTACAAGCACACACGTGCGAATCCGTTAAACAGCGAGGAGCCATTCGTTAGGGACTACAGCCACTGCAGGGAAGTGGCTGTACGTTATGTTTTATCTGCTCTGTCATAAAGGTAGGCTTGGGTTGCGCTTCACCCATGAACTAAGTATAGGACCCTTCTATTCTGCAGTTTCTGGATAGCAAAATAACATTTTGTCATAGAGACATGCTGGGGCTACTACGCACGGCCTACAGAGGTGTTGCTGCCCTGTGGTTCTACATAGAGCGGAATATCGTCGCTGAATGTGCATGGAATCCGCTCTCCAAAACTTGTGTCCACATCAAATGATGCGCAATTTTGACAATAAAATAAGCTGTCTTTTGACAGCAAAAATAAAACGTGGAATGGCAAGAACAATGACTGATGATCATCGTAGGGCTCCTGGGCATGAGGTTGTGCTATACATCCGTAAATTGTCCCACATAGTGGCAAGTAGGTACGACGTACCTGTTGCTTTCTCTGCTTACAATAAAGTGGTAAAGTTATGGCTACGTGTATGTAACGCCAATAAACATGGATGCTAGAAAACTTGCTGTTCGGCAAGTTTTCCACTTGAAAGGTCTTATTGAGCTCATATGTCATGAGGGACGTTCTATGGCGGCGAAACAGAATGCCCTGTCAATGACCGTTTAGAATTAAGACGTTTAGAATTAAGCGAAAGGAGGTGACAGTACTATCAGCTAGTTGCACACGCCAGTAAGTGCCCAGGCTGTGTAGCCCAGGCGGTTACGGGCGAAAGCGAAGATCGCACGCATCCCCTTAGAAAGCTAACATATAAAAAAAATCTTGTCGCAAATGCTTCAGCGCTCCCTGTTCTTTTTCCCCCTTTTAATGCCTAATTTTTGTCTTCTAGATGCTGCTGTCCGATTTCCAATTGCAGAGAAAAACTGAAGATGTGTGCTTCTCTCCTGGATAGCGGCTTTACGCCCAGCGTTGTTCCCATGTGTCACACACTTCGCTCAGGCACGCCGTTCAGTAGCGGCGTTTCAACAGACCCGTAGGCTTCCACTTACGCTTAGGCCTGCGGCGCCCTAAAAGCCTCGAAGCGGTACACTTAGTTTTGAGTTCGCCGGCCGACCCGTGAGGGTGGCACGTGTGGTGGTGTTGGTCCTGACTGACGCACTCTCAGACAAACACGGATAGGTGCCTAAAAAAACAAAAGCAAAAACATTTAATCACGAGCAAGGCAATAGGCAATTACAAAAAGAAATGAACTCAGACTATAGGAACACGCGCGACAGGAACTCGGAGGAAATACATGCGACAAGGTATCATCACAAATATAAACAACGCAGGAGTTAAGCATTGGTAATAAAATAACTAGATGAAAAGAAAACATAACGAGAACTAGCTCGATGCACTATCTCTGGTGCGGCGCAGCGCACGCTTAATTCCTTCTGACACCGAAATTCGGTGAATATAAAAAGAACATTAAATGAAAATAATTATGCCCTACGGAAATGTCCAACAATAATGGTCGTGAGTCTTACGTAGAGGAGTTGTCACTGGTGTCTCGCCGGCTTCGGTAGACGAAGAGAGGGCCCGATGTTGTGCACGACTGTTTTCGTCACTTCGGCTGCTCCATGCCCGACGACTACGCGAGACCCGTGACACCGCTGACTGCTCTCTTGCTGGTCAAGACATCAACTGCCGTGGCAGCCAAATCGGGCCAGAATCGCCTTTTCCCTTCCGCCTGCAAAGCGCGCCGCCCCGCTACGGTGGGGGGGGGGGGGCAGCCCGGCGGCTGCGTTTCTTCGGCGGTGCCGCCGGCGTCCAGAGGCGTTGGCGATAAAACGGCCCGCGGGTGCAAGCTTTTCCTCGGGAGGAAATTAGCGCCCTTTTCCCTTTTCTCAAAGGACGCCGAACCTCGCTCCGCACGTTCCCACGCCGTTTCCTATCTCTTTGGACACGAGGACGGCCGAGAACACCTGGCGGCTGTGACACCATGTTATCGACCCATTTTACTACGTCATTCACCATTCTTTTTCATGCTGCACTTTGGCTTTGGCGCTTGGAAGAAACTTCCTTTTGCCAATCAATCTCCCTGCATATATATATATATATATATATATATGGGTCATTCCACGCCAACTGTCCCAGCTGTGGCGCTCGACAAAAATAAACTTCTTTCGAAAAATTCCTGAAAATTACACGGAAGTCAGCCTTACCTCCACAGCACTTTCCGGAAATATTTTGAGCAGAAAAAATTTTTTGAGCTCGTGAGGGACATTTGAATTTCGCGAAAAGGCGGAAAACAAGGCAGCAGAAAAAGAATTCCTGAAAATCAACCGATGTTCCAATCGTTTTCAAATATGCATTTTTGCATTCTCATAGCATGTATCTTCACTTATAAAAATCTTTCACAAATTATTTTCATGTTCCTCACTGCTTAGGGCCGAGGTGAAAATGGTGAAATTGCAGCGTTTTTGGGAATTCTTTTCTCAAAAACGGTTTTGCAAGAAAACTTTCAGATATTTTTGTACAACTGTCCATGAGAGGTACAACAGTATAAAAAATAATTTTTGCCCATGTCTTTTGCAAGGACTCTGAAATAAATGTCTAAACTTGACAAAAACACCATTTTCTCCTATGTTTAGGCGTTAATTGTACCCTAAGGTGGTCCATGAAAAAATAATCAGAACAGGGCATGTAGTTGAGCAGTGTAAGCGCTTTCGAAAGAGCAAGTTTCATCGAGGTAATTTTTGTATACCTTGAGAAAAAAATTTTTGAAGTTGAGTCCCACCACTCTCCTTCTATTGCTCCGAGATTCGCCTTCTCCTTACGGCTTGCTGGCGGGAAACACAAACCACCTTGCCTTGCCGCGTAAAATAAAAGGTAGCGCGTGAGCAGCTTGTGGTTTTACTGTCTTCTCGTTCCTACCTCAACTTCCGTTTCCTATATAAAAAGCGATAACAACAAAGGGACACATTTAACTGTACCCTTGGCTCAGAAACCACCGTGTCTCCATAACAAACAACGGTACCTTTTGCATGCTGCTCTGACAATGAGAAATAATGAACACTAAAGCGTATGTACTTGCCAAGCATAAGAACTTTCAAAGCAGCAACTTTTATCAACGTAATTTGTGTTTGCATTAAGAAAAACATTTCCAAACTGGTTGGTTGTTTCTTCTTTTCGCTCCGCAATTTGATATCTCCTAACAAGTATGTTGTCGGGCAATACAAATAAATTTACCTGGCCGCGTAAAATAAGAGATGGCTTTGGAATCTTTTCGTTCCTACGTCAACATTCTATTCTTATATAAAAAGCAATATCAAAAGACGACATTCAATCACATGCTTGGCTTAGAAGCCGCGATGCCCCTTTAATAACAGCGGTACATTTAGCGTGCTGCTTTGACAAGCAGCTCGCTGAACAGGAAACGAAGAAGAAAAGCGGGACCGTCAGCGTAGCCTCTAATAGTGAATCCAAACCACGAAAACACAAGTTCTTGCCTCCATAGACAGCGCAGCACGTGATGACCCTCCGCGTATTCATGCTATCTGTACGCGGTCGGCGACCCTCACAAATGGAAACCACTAAGCTTTTCTTCACATCAGGATTTTGGCGGTTGCAAGCCGACTCATCATGCTCGAATAGAATATCTTAGTGTTTTAACATGCATCGTTTCTACATAGCGAGCATGTTTCGCCTTCTCAATCATAGCACACCACTGATACCTGTGTGAGAAAAAAAAAAAATTGGGGGACCCTTAAAGGGACACTGAACCACTTTTTAAAAAAAACGAGATTATGGTGTCATGATACGTAATTTCGTGCGGCGAACTCGAAAATCAAGTCGAAAATTTGCATAAACCAACGCAAATAGCTTTATTTTGCCGAAAACAAGCAACAGGCGCAGCGGCCCCCATCGCGAGTCTCGCCGCCGCTGTGATTGGTCGAAGCTCCATGACGTCATCGTCAGGAAGGTGACGACAGCTGACTGCGCTCGCCGGCAGGCAATGCCGTGTTTACCTGTTGAAATCGTGTAGTTGCTGTTAGTATGGCGAACTGTGAAAGTCGGAACGAGTTCTCTGTACATCCGTACATGTTCGAGCCGGTCGCTACTGTAAGGGCGTCGACTGAAGCGGCACAGGAAAGCGAATCCCAACGAGCCACCTCCACCCGCGTCGGAAACATAGACTGGTACATATAAGATGCATGTCAGTGCTTAATTGCACTCTAGTAAACTGTTACAAATGATACGTTCATCCGTGGATATCAAATTCGATAAGAAACAGCAGCATCGGCACTCGCTTTTAGCCGCGTATTGGCACGGTCCGCGCTACGCGCGGGCATGGTGCAGAGACATCAGCTGTTCGTGCTCGCAGTCAGTATCGTACTTCGCAGCGGGCAAGGCGCACGCGAAGAGTCAGTATGCTACCGCGAGGAACAACAACAACAACAACAACAAAAAGAAAAAAAGCCAGACGAGTGCCGCTCTTGCCGCAATGGTGACATGTGCTCTGAACTGCGCTGAAAAATTGCGCAAGGATAGTTTGGCTCATATATTGCAGTTGTGCTTCTTATAATGCCGTCGCTTTTTCTAAATTCTGCCCAGTACTACAATGATGGTGTGTTAAAATGGAAACGGTATATTAGCTGCGTTAGAAGCATGCGACTGTCGTGTAGAGTAGCTGATTTCGATGCTGCGTACTGATATCTGTGTACACGTGTTTTCACCATAGGTGCTCATGCACGCACTGCGTGCAAATGGGGAAAGAGGAGGAGGACTGCTGCTGCTGCCTCGAAATTCGGCAGATTCGCGACCGCAAGAAACAACGGAGGTGCATCACAACAACAAAAAAAAATTAAAAATGTGTGCCTCGACGAGGACGTGTTAGAAGTGGTCCTGCAGCAGAATGGCACGCCAGCGGAATCCCAGTGACTGCATGAGAGCCGGGCTTCGTACGTAGTCGCTGTCACGAAAGTGCTTGGAGCACAGCACGCTTGATCTCGTCGGTTTGAAGTCTTTTCTTTTAACTGCAGCGGCCCATTTTGCAGCCATCTTCTGACACCGAGGGAACTTGTGAAAAGCGACCTCATCGCGACCGTAAGTGCTGCGGCAGCCATATGCTGCGCAGTAACTCGGCATCGCGAGTCCACTTCAACCTTGCACAAACACAGCTAGTGAATGTCGGATGGCGAAAATCTCTAATCAGAAGAAGAGAACGGTTCAATGGCAAGAAACCCCTACGAACTGGCAGATCTGATCCTTCACTAGGCGGCAGATCGCAGCAGAAACAAGGCACAACCCCGAAGTAAACAAGCTGAGCTGACTGAGCGACGCAGGCGGCCCGGCGGCTCGACCCTGACGATGACGTCACCTCCCCACGTGTCTAGCTCTCCCATGCTCCGCCCCAGCGCGCGCGCGCCGGGGGGGCGTTCCCACGATCAAAGTTTGCTCGCTTATAGCGCCGTTGTTTAATCGAACATCGCGAAAAATACCTCCGTAGGCATGTTGTATGAGGTCGCGGATACCGAATTCGCAATAAATTCGCGAATTCAAAACCCGTTCAGTGTCCCTTTAAGCTTCGCCTTTAAGAGTTGAACGCGATAGCGAAATCCGGTCCCTAGTGTGCATTTCAACCACTCAGTGCATACTTATTAGTGTGTGTTGTTACACACACACACGCGCACAGACACACACACACACGCGCGCGCGCGACATATCTATAGTAATGGTAGAGGTTTCCGATCTATTTAATAGCACTTTCATTCGTAAATGGTCACATTCTGTCTTCCTTCTTGCGTTAACTATCTGACAGCTGCTCGATTTGTTCTTCTGGAGACCTCTTCCGGCCAACCGCAACAAGCATCGCCTTATGGTCGGTGAAACGGCAAACAGCACATTATCTAATGTTTGCTGTTTGCTTGATATGATATTGTCACGTTGACGTGACGGTCTTTCTTGAACACACCAGACGAAGGGACTATGAAAAGAATCAAATTTTATTCGGGCGAACCTGTGCCCAAAAGCAAGCTCTGGCTAGACTACGGTGGACGATGATGATGATGATGATGATGATGATGATTGTGGATTAGTTAAGGGAAAGACGCTAAGTTCTGCAGCCCATGTAGGGAGCACGGCTAAGCGTCCGTGGGGGAAGGGGAAAGGGAGTGAAAGAGAGACAATATGAACGCCGTGGTGGAGGTCTCCGGAAATTTAGACGACCTGGGGTTCTTTAACGTGCACTGACAACGCACAGCACACGAGCCTCTGGCATTTTCGCCTCCATCGAAAATGCGACCGCCGCGGCCAAAATCGAACCCGCGTTTTCTTGGGTGGCATCCGAGTACCTTAACCACTACACCTCCGCGGCGGACAACGGCGACGGCGAAAACAGCATGATGCGCAGTCGAGCGTCGGCGGTAAGAATGGCCGCGCGCCCTCACCAGTCCGGCACTTATATTCGCGACAAGGAACGCTTTCGAGCGCGAGCGTCTCGTGACATGGTGAAACAGAACATGAGCCACAGTTTTAACAAACGCGGCTCCAACGCTACAGCGACGCATCGGTGCAAACCATGCAGCCGAAAGAAAGTGTCACTGGAACACCAACGCTAGCACAGATAAATGCACGTGGCAATATGTTCCCTGTCCTAGAACGGCGGAACCCTATAGGCTCTGCTGTAGTCGCATGGCCTCCGAGATGGCGGGCGCGCTCGCCGTCTCGGAGGCCATGGTAGTCGAGACATGTTTTTCACAATATGTCACAGATGGCAGCACATTATCTAATGTTTGCTGTTTGCTTGATATGCTCAATAAAGTTTATTCCTCCTACAAATCGCCGAATGAGCCTACAAATCGCCGAATGGGCTCATTTTCGTCGTGACACCTGCCGAACAAAATGCGTTAAGGAGAGTCCTTCCACTACCTGACATGGTGTTTTTTTCCGAGGCAGTTCCAAGTAACGTTGTGGCTTTGTGGTAGGACACCTGCTTGCCACGCAAATGGCCCGGGATCGATCCTCAGTGGGATCGAAGATTTGTATTGTTTATTTTATTTGCATCTTTCTCGATTTTTCGCTCACGGCCGATTTTTCGCTCACGCCGATTTTTCGCTCACGCACCGACACCGACGGTGGTATTTCTGCGAAACGAGCTCTCTAACGCTATCGCGTAAAATCACAGCATATCCACGGAGTGAATGATGATGAGTGGGCGAAGCTCCGGATGTTCATCGTAGATCGTGCCGAGTTCCGGATTAATTTAGATAACGCGCACGCTACGAATCCTTATGGTTCAACTACACACAAGTGAAATCTCCCACAACCACTTGATTGCAAGTCAAGATCCAGTGCCTATGTATATAAATATGTATATATGGGTGGCCGGTGAACGGTTCTCCAGCGCGAGCTTGTCGGTATTTTTCAATCAAGAAACTCGCTAGAAGACGCTGCCTGCGTCAAGCTTTTCTCTCGCGGGTGAGGGCGCGTTCTCCTTCTTTGCGAGCTGGTAGCGCGTTCATCGAAGAAAGAGCGTTTCCATAGGCAGCGCGCGCCTTTCGCTCTCTGTCTCTCTCTCTCTCTCTCTCACAAGACAGCAGATGCAAGAGTGAGAGAGCTCGCGCGCCGGGAGGCACGCGCCGCGGGCGCGCTTCCCACGCGTAGCATCATTCATTTCTTTGAAGGTAACGCGCTACTAGGCACAACGGACGGACAGACCCAAACCTTAAGGAGCTTCGCCCCTAAAGAGAACAATTTGATTGCAGGACCATCGCCAACCGTCGTTTACTACAGCTGTCTTTACTTTCGACGCCGGCTCTTCGTCTGCCCTTGCTTGCTTGCGTAACAGCTGAATGTGACTTTAGATTCGTGCTCATAGTGGCGCGCGTGAAACGCTGAAATTGATTTGACGCCCATTGTGAAACTACACGCGTAGGAGGTTGCATATGAATATTTACTGTAGCACGTGAGGTACTCCCTATCGGCTTAACTCAGTGTTTGTGAGGGTCGCCGACGACGTACAGGCAGCATGAATACGCGGCGGGTCATCACGTGCTGCGCTGTCTATGGAGGCAAGAACTTGTGTTTTCGTGGTTTGGATTCACTATTAGAGGCTACGCTGACGGTCCCGCTTTTCTTCTTCGTTTCCTGTTCAGCGAGCTGCTTGTCAAAGCAGCACGCTAAATGTACCGCTGTTATTAAAGGGGCATCGCGGCTTCTAAGCCAAGCATGTGATTGAATGTCGTCTTTTGATATTGCTTTTTATATAAGAATAGAATGTTGACGTAGGAACGAAAAGATTCCAAAACCATCTCTTATTTTACGCGGCCAGGTAAATTTATTTGTATTGCCCGACAACATACTTGTTAGGAGATATCAAATTGCGGAGCGAAAAGAAGAAACAACCAACCAGTTTGGAAATGTTTTTCTTAATGCAAACACAAATTACGTTGATAAAAGTTGCTGCTTTGAAAGTTCTTATGCTTGGCAAGTACATACGCTTTAGTGTTCATTATTTCTCATTGTCAGAGCAGCATGCAAAAGGTACCGTTGTTTGTTATGGAGACACGGTGGTTTCTGAGCCAAGGGTACAGTTAAATGTGTCCCTTTGTTGTTATCGCTTTTTATATAGGAAACGGAAGTTGAGGTAGGAACGAGAAGACAGTAAAACCACAAGCTGCTCACGCGCTACCTTTTATTTTACGCGGCAAGGCAAGGTGGTTTGTGTTTCCCGCCAGCAAGTCGTAAGGAGAAGGCGAATCTCGGAGCAATAGAAGGAGAGTGGTGGGACTCAACTTCAAAAATTTTTTTCTCGAGGTATACAAAAATTACCTCGATGAAACTTGCTCTTTCGAAAGCGCTTACACTGCTCAACTACATGCCTTGTTCTGATTATTTTTTCATGGACCACCTTAGGGTGCAATTAACGCCTAAACATAGGAGAAAATGGTGTTTTTGTCAAGTTTAGCCATTTATTTCAGAGTCCTTGCAGAAGACATGGGCAAAAATTATTTTTTATACTGTTGTACCTCTCATGGACAGTTGTACAAAAATATTTGAAAGTTTTCTTGCAAAACCGTTTTTGAGAAAAGAATTCCCAAAAACGCTGCAATTTCACCATTTTCACCTCGGCCCTAAGCAGTGAGGAACATGAAAATAATTTGTGAAAGATTTTTATAAGTGAAGATACATGCTATGAGAATGCAAAAATGCATATTTGAAAACGATTGGAACATCGGTTGATTTTCAGGAATTCTTTTTCTGCTGCCTTGTTTTCCGCCGTTTCGCGAAATTCAAATGTCCCTCACGAGCTCAAAAAATTTTTTCTGCTCAAAATATTTCCGGAAAGTGCTGTGGAGGTAAGGCTGACTTCCGTGTAATTTTTTGAAATTTTTCGAAAGAAGTTTATTTTTGTTGAGCGCCACAGCTGGGACAGTTGGCGTGGAATGGCATATATATATATATATATATATATATATATATATATATATATATATATATATATATATATATATATATATATATATATGCGCATGATAGCGCACGATACCACACAGACACACACACGCTTAAAGACAAAATCAATGAACTCGTGTGGTGTTATAGTTCAGGACAACAGGTACATGTCAATGGAAAGAATTTCCCGCTTATAATAGTAGTACCTTATGATATAACCTTATGAAGGCGACGAAGGCGTTGTGACGTATGTACCTGACGTCGACAGGTCTTTGCGACCGCCTCTAGAGACTGTACTCGTGCAAGTGTGCGTATGATTGGGCTCTTCTCCCTTCCTCTATTTGTCATTCTTTTTAACACTTTTATCCCTTTCCCCAGCGCAGGGTAGCAAACCGGACGCGCGTTTGGTTAACCTCCCTGTCTTTCATTACCTTTCTCTATGATATATTGACATTTTTCAACGCAGCTTTTTCCTGTAAATCTAGCTTTTTTGCTTTAAAGCAATTAGCGCGGAGAAGCCAACTTTACCGAACACGAACACGACTAAACTCGCCGTTTCGTTTTCATATTTCTCAATGCAATTGGTTCTTTCCAAAATTATGTGTTCAGCGTTTTCAGCTATTGTGGACACATCTTCCCTGCGTTTGTATCGGTGCATAAATGTGTCAAACATATGCATTCGTTGCGATTATGCGGAGTTCGCGGAAGTTTCGAGCATGGAAAGAGATGGCTATCTGACGCTTTCCTTCCCCCGCCGTGGTGTTCTAGAGGCTACGGCACTCGACTGCTGATACAAAGGTCGCAAGATCGAATTACGGTCACGGCGTCTGCATTTAGATGGAGGCGAAATGAGGCCCGTGTACTGTTCGATGTCAGGGCACGTTAACGAACTCAAGGCGGTAGAAATTTCCCGAGCACACCGCTACGACGTCTCTCATAATTATCGTGGTTTCGGGACATAATACCCCAGAAATTAATAAATTTAACGCTTTCCTTAGCACAGGTGAAATTCTGAATCAAAGTACGTATAGCGCCAAAGTATTTTCGAGTATCAATCGCGAAAACAAATATCTAGCTCCTTCATTACACTGTGACTACGTATTTATTTTCCTGTTTTCTTCTAATTCAAATAGACACAAGATTGGAACAGCAAAATCCAACAAAGAAGGGGGCATAAAAATTGCGATATATTAATTTAAACAGCAGTTCCCATGTCCACAACGTTGGTATACAGCTGACCTATCTGTACCTTCTATAGTGAAACCGATGAGCTGAAAGCTGCAAATGAATTTTGGTCCATTACACTTCGCCTCGTTCGCTGGAAATTTGCACCTAAACTATCTCATTATATTCGACATAAACAAGTGGCCCTTCAACTGGTGACCTACGCAAAGTGGGGATGTGATTTATTTTATATACACCGTCTCACATGCTCTTTCCGTCATTAGCAACGGCTTTCGCGGGTCTATGCACAGCTTCACTTAGTTTCCTCGGCGTGCGACTGGACTGTCGCTATCGAAGAAACAAAATTTGCGATGCCGCAGTTGCAGCATCCGCGGAGTGCACTGCAAGCTGAAAAAGCAGGGCGGGCAGCATGAGGAGCGACGGCACAGAATTGTTCTCGCCGCGTGTCTGCTTCGCTCGATCGATTGTCGGCAGTCCGACTGCTGTGCATATTCGCCAAGTTGCGCACAGTATTTTTAGTGGCAAAGAGCTAAGCGAACGCCGCGTCAAAGCAAGAGTTTGCCTCCTTGCGAGAAGAGCGGCTGTCAAAGGCGCGCGCGCGCCGCCAATCGCCGCTTGTGGGTCCGTGGGCCACGCTCTTCGGTGGCGCCGCCACTTGGCGGCACCGGCTAGCCCTAGATGGTGCGAGAGATGCGGTCGGGCATGGAGGCGAGCCGAGGAGGCGTTGGCTGTACGTGAGCAAGCGGAAGTCAATATGACGCCGACGTGATAGCCGCTCGAAATTAGCTGCAGCCGGCACTCGAAGAATGGCCAGCGTCCAGCGAGACCACTGGTCTTTTGTCGTGCTTCAGTTTCTTCTGCTTTCGCTGCTTATTTGCAGACACGGTGCCTTCGCGGACCGGAACAAGTACTGTGAGTAGCACGGATATGGAGCCTCTTCTTGCGCCTTGCCCTGTGAGCGCTCTCTCGCCGCTGTTGAAGCGCGCCGCCGTCGGGACAATGCATGCGTGCGTGCGATACTTGTAAGCTGCGCGTTATGGGCGTGCATGGCGTGCCAGTTGGCCGAGGACGCCGCCGACGCAGCGCGCTGCGAGCCGCTCTGAACGCAGCCCTAAATAAGGGGGACGCGGGCTGCACGGGAAAGAGGGAGTTCCGTGCCCAGCGCTCTACCCGCCGTGCAGGTTCACGCGTGCATCGCGCGGCGCGCCCCACGCAAGTATACTCAGATATTTCAGTCTTACAACCGAGAATTCAGGTTCGCCCGCGCATGGAGTAGAATCTTAAAAAAAAAAAGAAAAAAAAAACAAGCATTCGTGTCGAAGCTGAGTGGGCGTTGGATAATCCCAAGGCAGCAGGATCATATACGCATTGCGTTCAGTCGAGCTTCTCTATGTTTGGTCGCAACACAAGGAACCGCAGTCGTTTTGAAGGATGTGCGCGCCTCGGTGTCGTTTTTCTTATGGTGCGAATAGTACACTCCCTCAAACTGCGTTGAAAACGTGGAGTGCATATTCAAACCCGCGCATGCTTGAGAATTATATGAGTAAGTTTATTGAAGATGTGCACCATAAGCGCACATTCATATTATCGCGTGTGTATGTATATATGCGGACAAATATCCCTACTTATTCCATGAAAGCTGTTTTCTGTAAGCTCTGGTCATTTATGCAATTACGATCAATTATAGGACATACAGATATTGCTAGCAAATTGAATTTTATACAAGAATACTCGATTTCGCGAATATATATATATATATATATATATATATATATATATATATATATATATATATATATATATATATATATTATAGAGAGAGACACTGCATGTGTGCTCCAAATGTATTTATAATTAAGCAAGTTTCAATAAACTGAGACGCCAAAAATTTTCCTGGCTTGCATGCTTTCCTAGTATTCATTTTAATCCCGCACTTGTCCACTAGCAGTGTGGGGAAATGCATAGGAGTGTTTTGAATTTGTATGAAAGGATTTATATAAGTGCCATAAGATAAATGTACATGCTGGTTGTATTCTGTGGTGTTGTTATGCAAAACATGATACATGTACACGAAATTTTTAACTATAAATGTTTTGCTTTACCATCTGCAGTTCACATCTCATCATTGTGCATGGGAGAACGACACTACCCTCAGTACAAGAAGATTGATGGTGCCGTGCTGACATCTGAAAGCGAGAACAACCTGGAGTGCGCTGTCACTTTCCAGACTGATTCTATCTTGCAACGCTTCATGCTTCGCTTTGAAAGGCTGGCCTTGGACTGCCATGATCATCTAGTCATATTTGATGGTGCCCATGCTATAGGAAATCACAAGGTGCCAAGAATAATGCGCATTTACATGTATTACATTTGTATGGCCGTGCCAAGACCCAATACCAAAAAGGGCAAAACACACTTCGTTTTGGCGTCTGTATGTAACGGGTACTGTTAAACTGGCATCTATGAGGAGTTTGTGTGTAAATGTAATGCTGGATTCCCGACTCAAATACCGTGTTTCGCAATTCAAATTATATGACTACCTCCTATAGAAAAGATGTAAAAAAAAAAAGGAAAAGGTAGATACAATGTCTTTGGTTAATGTGTCTGAATTTTAGGTTATAGTATTCATGCCACTTTCTTCCCTGAGCTGTTCGTCTGCGAATTAGTTATGGAAGTGATGGACATTGTAAAAATTTCGACATGAAAAAAGGCCGTTGTGTGCAAGCTGGCTTCACTGCAGAGTGACAATGTTTGCAGTGAAGCCAGAGCAAACGCATGGCTAAACATGCATAAGAAAGCTTTTGCATTCGCTCAGTAAAAATGTTGGGATGCTTACATTTATTGTAAATTCTAGATGTTGAATCTTAATGTTGTGATGTACTGTGCATGTAACATTTTTCAGATAATTATAAGTGGCAGGCTGTATGCCAACACTTACATACCTGCATTTTTGCTGAGACACCTATGCCACAGCTGCTCAGTGAAATTGTCATTGATAGTCTTTTGCCAAAACATTGTCAGTATACTGAAGAAATGGAGGAAAGAAAAATAAACAAAGAAGGAGAAACATGATAGAGTTTTGATCTGCAACATTTTTATGTCAGCCCCAATCATTCAGAACTATTTCAGGTTCTTCCTCTTATGAGCCTTGAGCACTGCATTGAGTTCAAGAAGAAAGATTTATGGAAAAGCAAAACCTTGGATTATGTCTACTTGACTGCAGCATACAATCCAGGCACATCTTGTATAAACTGGTGCTGCATAATCATCAGTATCCTAGATGAAATATTACTCGGCATTGGAAATGTGTTGAATGAGCAAGAACAGTGTGCTATTAGGACTTCTGCTTCCAAGGACATTTAAAATGAGAAGGTGTCACTGCGTTCTTAAAGGCAGGGTCTTATATATGTGGTAAAGTCATAAGAATTGGTTAGTCACTGTAATTGCAAGATACACCTGGTCTGACAAAATTTGGATGTTCATTTCTTTTACTAATTATTATTGTTGCAACGACATGTGTTAGACATTCAATTACTTTTAAATGAAGCACTCAAGATTATTGAATGTCTGCCCAAATGTTCTCAGTCATGAGCATGTTGATTGTTTCTTCCCCACACTGTTGTACACTGCAATGCTTACATTAATACACTTGTAGAAGGCTTGCCCCTTCCAAATGAACTAATTTTACGTTGTTATTTTTACTTTTCATGAAAAGGGCACACAAATTTCACACTGAGCTACTGCCTATTAGAAGTTGAGCTTGACATTATTCAATTTCAACAGAACATGCCCTTGAACATTTTTGTCTGCAACACATTTAAAAGCAGGGAGGAAGTGCCACATTTAACTCTGTTCATAATGTTTAAGCCTAACCTTTGGCATTTCTTGCGGCCACAGGTGGATCTTTCATGTCGGAGCACACGATCAGATGTGGGAACCATCTTTACCCAGGGGAACTATGTGACCCTCAAATATACCACAGACAGCTGGAGCCCACAAGGAAATGGCTTCAAGCTAATAATCACTGCCTACAAGGACAGCTCACTTCCTGGTGAGGCAAGACATAGACTAGAACAGGCAACAGCGCTCTGAAGAAGTAGGATTGATAGGTGTACTTAAAAGCTCTTCGTGAAGAAAAATAAAACTTTTCCACCATGGAGACATACGCACTATTCTTGTAATGATTGACCATGAAAACATTGTAGTGTACTAGTGAGTAATCTAATGCTGTGATGGCAGAACATTGCAATGTTTAATAAAATGCACCCTATGATGTTCACAACGCCCTATTACATATCATAGCTGTTTCCCAGTAAGTTCAGATGGTGTTATATATTTAGTCTTAGATATTGGGCAAACATGTTTTCATAACTCAGAAATAAGTGTTTCCAACATGCAATATTATGACATTAAGCCAGACCAACCATTCAGACAAATTTATTTATGTGTACTTTTAATAAATAATTATCATGCTCTGTATTTCCAATAACTTCTATTTATTACATTCCAGATCTCAAGCATGACCTGAAGTGCCGGGATTTTGAGTGCCGCAACACTTTCTGCATCTCAAGCAACTTGACATGTGATGGTGTCAACCACTGTGGTGACAACAGTGATGAGACAAGTCATGCTTTATGCATAGGTGAGTAATTTTCAGTTGTTATTATGTTAAACTGGCTCTTTTTAGTCAAGTGTTTCAGTATGTCTAGCTTAACAGAATTAAAACACAATCACTAAAAATTCAGTGACAATATATATGACTAGGTCAACCTTAATGTGTTTTCGTACCAAAGATACACACATAGATGAGATATTATGATTGGTGGTAAACCTCACAAAAACAGTGAAAGTATAGTTGCGTGACTTTTTTGGTAAATTTAAGCTGTTTTTATCATTTCTGGTGTTTTACACCCCAAAACTGTGATAAGATTATGTAGGATGCATTAGTGGAGGGCTTCAGAAATTTGTCCACCTAGGGTTCCTTAACATGCACTGACATCGCACAGTACATTGGCCTCAACATTTCACCTCCATAAAAATGCAGCTGCTGTGGCTGGGATTCGATCCCGCAACCTTCGGGTCAGCAGCCAAGTGGCCAGCAGCCGAGGCCACTAGACCAGCCACTAGATTTTCTGAATCTCTATTTGATCAACTTTTTACTTACCATTAGCATCTTGGAAATAGCATTCAGGTCAAACCACGTCTTAAGCAAGAACACCACAACAAACGTTGGTACAACCTGAGGACTGTGTATCCTGAGGACTGTTCAGGTGTGAGAGATCGTTTGTTATAATGAAGTTTTTCATTTCCATTACTTTTCTTGTTTTTTGGTTTTCATTTCGAAGTTTGAGAATTCTTTTATGATATTATTTGTGAGATGGGCTCTTGGCTAGCTCTGCTCTGTTTGCTGAATATCATAAGGGTAGATTAATGTGCATTTTAATACAGCCATTGCCAAATCTAACCTATTGTAATGGTACACTCTTGCTTTATATGCACTACACCAGAAGGCAGAAGGCTACGCAGGCAGTTGTCAATACTGATATGCTAAACTACTCTCTTGTAGTAGGTAGCCTTTAGTCATTTGTTTCAATATTTTCACGTTTAATTTTTTTCACATTTAACGTTAATATTGATACATGTACATCAATATTATTTTTCAGTGATTTTTCCTTATTGTCTAACAAACATTACAAAGTTATCACTCAGTACAAGACATGCCTTCTTGCATTTGAACTTTATGAAATGTTACAGTTGATTCTATAGGGAAACAATCTTATCAGTAAATGTTAGATTGCATCCTCAAAGCACAAAGTGTTATACTCCCTGCGATGTATACAAGCACCAGTGATTATGGAGGAATATACAAGGGCTATTTTTATTTTCAAGGTCCGATCAACTGCGAAACCAAAACTACAGTGAAATTCAAAGATGTTTTATTTGGATAACATTAGTACACTTTCTAGCCAGCTCACTCAGTGTTCCAATTGTCAAAGCAAGGTTAGCAGCTTTCCTATACTGCCCCCGGCTGCTTATCCGAAGGTCGCAGGATCAAATCCTGGCCGCTGCGGCTGCCTTTCGATGGTGGCAAAATGTTGACACTCATGTATTGTGCAGTGTCAGTATGTTAAAGAACCCCAGGTGGTCAAAATTTCTGGAGCCCTTTACTATGTCATCTCTCATAATCATATCGTGGTTATAAGACATTAAACCCCAGAAATCAATCAGATCAGCTTTCCTATACTGTCATCATAAAAGGCAGTAAGCTATGCTTTCTGCGAAATTTGTACTCTGCTCTACGGGCTTGTCTGTACATTCTGCTTCAAGGTACATTCACCAAGGCCGCTTTTGGCTGTTAGTCATAAAAGCTGTGAAGTACACATTTTTCATTTGTCGACGAATTTTGTCTGCGTAGCACCCCTCAGCAAGCAGAAAGCAAATGACACATCATGCACTTTACACTTAGCAGGAGACTCTATGTTTGAGACATGTTTGCGTGCACACTGTGTGCTCATGATTGACAACTGCGGTCTCATGCAATTGAAGGCGTACTAAACACAAAGCGCAACACATCTGCACATGGCATCATTGAATTGTCTATGTAGTTTTCATTTTGCAACTGACAAAACCTTGAAAAAGAATGGCATTCATTTGAATATGGATTGACATGAGACTGTGTCACTGTGCTTTGAGTATACAGTAAAACCTCATTATAACGAAGTTGATGGGGGTGTGGTAATTACTTCGTTATAACCATTAGTTCGTTATAACCAATATCAATTTCATCTATAGGAATTTCAAGGGGAATTGCAATTGCTTCGTTATATCCGATATTTCGTTATATCCGGTTTCGTTATAGCGAGGTTCTACTGTATATTGTTTTTCTGGGCACAAATTCACCCAATAAGGCATTAGGTTTCTGAATCACAGTTTTACTGCTCTTTGGTTCTTCACCATCAATGCACAGTGAGAACATAGTAATTGGTCTCAGCATTGCACATTGGTCCTACACATTAGGTTTCTGAATCACAGTTTTGCTGCTCTTTGGTTCTTCACCATCAGTGCATACTGAGAACATTGTAATTGGTCTCAGTATTGCACATTGGTCCTACACATTGTCATTGCTGTACCAAAGCAGCCCTATAAAATTCATACACATATGTAGTTGGTCTCACTTGTTACATGTGAGGGGCAATGTTGGTTTAAAAACATTCAGTAGTGAGAACTTAAACTAGTACTACAGGAAATCGTAATCTAAGAGGTAACAAAATGTAAGGCATTAAGAAAGAGCATGCATACTATTAAGCCGGGTGTCGAACCAATCCTGAACCCGAACCGAAAACCTTACCCGAACCGGAATTTTGGCCGCAACTGAACCCGAACCTGAACCGATATTCTCAGAACGTGCATGAACTTGAACTGAACCTGAACCGAAAAAATATCAGTTATAGGTTTGGAATAAAGTGGCTCAGATAGTTAAGGTGCCGTGGTCTGCCAGCAGCGCCTTGTAGCTACGATTAATTCCTGCCTTTCTCTCTGTAGGCCTTTTCGGTTTATTTCTTTGACTCGTTTTGTTCTAGTGTCCCTCCTTTTTCCACTGCAGTGGTCTAATAGTGCTTGAATGCAGAACCGAAAGACGCGAGTGCACACTTGGGCACGCGGTCGTATTTTGACGGAGGCGAAATGCCTAGGGCCCTGCACTCCGCAATGCTAGTGCATGCTAAATAACCCCAGGCGATCAGAACTTCGAGAGCTCCTAATATGGAATGCCTCGCATTTACACTATTTCATTCCTTTTCCCCCGACACTTGTTTGTGGTGTCTACAAAGGCTACGAGAACAGCGTCCTCTCCTTAAACAATTACTTATCATTTCTCTTCGGAATCTCCTGTGTAAGTTAACAAAATTTGGTGCACTGGATTGCAGCATGAAAACATGCATTATTTTCACAACAAACTGAAGTTTTTGCATAGCTAAAAAAAAGCATTATCTAATGAACTTGAGAAAATATACTTAGAACAAAGTGTGATGTTTACACCGGCAAGTGCTGAATGTACATGTACTGAATGTATATGTAAGGCCAACCGACAGCCAGTCTGAGATCTGTGCCGGTTTTGCTGTGTAACTCCGCAATTTTTGAGTGCAACCTTTAAGAAACTTGTGAGCAAGCAAGCTCCCCCTTTCCCCCGTTACGCAACTGATAAATTCTCTGTTTCAGCTGATGCAAATTTAATTATTTTGTCTCTATTCCCTGCATGTTTGTGTTCACTTATAATTGCGAGTGTGCTCAGCGAGATGTACTCCATGGTAAACATAGTTATGACGTATAACTGCCTGATTTTTATCACTAATTTCAACATGAATCTCCGCATGCAGCCCTGTTGTGGTGCAGAAGTATCGAATTATGTAGGGCGTTTGCCTTGTGTCAAGCAGACTCTACGATGCATGTCATTTGATTTCGCTTCACTCGATATTGAACGATTATTTTAGGGATGAAGCTCCTTAAGGCGTAGGCTTGTCTGCCGTAGTTGTCCGTCGTAGCCACCTCGTCTTGTTCGTGATCACTAGATGGCGTTGGTGGTGCTCGCTCCATAGAGATACATGGTAAAGGCTAGTGTGACGGGATATCAGTAGATGGCGCTAGCGCAGCATAGTTGACGAATCAAAATACGAGGTGGCGCTGCGGCGCTCGCTCCATTCAGATGTATGGGAGTGCATAGTGTGGTGAGCGATCACTAGATGGCGCGCGTGAGCACGTCTCTCATTGGATGGAGGCGATCGTTCGAGATGTTTCGATGCAGTGCGATGGGAGACCGCTAGGGGTGAGAGCTATAAAATGTGCTCGCTCTTGAATGGTCTCAGAATGACCACGAGATGGCGCTGTGGTGCTGCTTAGCTAGTACGTGAATTGATCAATAGATGGCGCTGCGGTGCTCACTGTTTCGTTGTCGCGTCGTAGCCACGCTTGCGCTCACCCTCGGCGCGTGAGCTCTCTCTCTCTTCCATCTGCTGTCTTGTGAGAGAGAGAGAGACAGAGAGAGAGAGAGCGAAAGGCGCGCGTTGACTATGGAAACGCTCTTTCTTCGATGAACGCTCTACCAGCTCGCAAAGAAGAACGCGCCCTCACCCGCGAGAGACAACGTTGATGCTGGCAGCGTCTTCTAGCGAGTTTCTTGATTGAAAAATACCGACTGCTCGCGCTGGAGAGCCGTTCACCGGCCACCCATATATATATAGGCACTGGATCTTGACTTGCAATGAAGTGCCGGTGGGAGATTTCACTTGTGCGTAGTTGAACCATAAGGATTCGTAGTGTGCGCGTTAACTAAATTAATCCAGAACTCGGCACAATCTACGATGAACCTCCGGAGCTTCGCCCACTCCTCATCATTCACTCCGTGGATATGCATGGATTTTTTTTTCCAGCACTGTTTTCTGACGTGGCTCCAAAATTTACCCCTTTGAACAGTGATACAAATTTTCATTCTTTTACTCTGTTCCTTTATAACTAGCAACAGGAAGAAAGAGGTGTGAGAGAGAGAGATCAAGGATGTATGTGTCGGAAATCCGCAAAGGCTTGCTATGTAACATAGTGCTCATACATGGCCGTGCTTCTCAGTATTCCTGCTCTAGCTGTTTGAACTAAAAGTTTCACTGATTTATGTTAAAACATAGCTGGCTATATCTGATGTGCTAGCGGGATCTCCCATCATCTAAAAAAATCTGTGTACGTGCCACGCTTGCGGTGCAGCATAGGATCAGAAACGAAGATGGAATTAAATGAGAAATTACAAAAGCAAGCTCTGTAGGGCCGGGCCCTAAAGGCTTCAAGTATGTGAGTGTTCCTTGCCATTGTCTGGCGCGCTTAAATTTCTAGTGTTATTGCCCAGAATTTTTTCTGATGCACAACTCCAGTGCAACATATTTTTTTTCCATATGTGTCGACTTCCGAATGCCTCCACTTGAGCAGTGCTGCTTGGAATGTTTAAGGCTGCAGCATAAACAGCGCTGTCTAAATAAAATATGAAGTTTACATCGCTTAACTGGTTTGTGAACCAGTTCACGTACTGGTTCAGTGTTACGAATCGGTTCGCGAACTGGTTCAAAGCTTCATTTTCTCGAACTGTAACCAAACCGGAGCGAAATGGTGCATGCTGAACCCGAACCTGACCCGGTATTTTTGTCAGTTTGACACCCTGCTATTAAGTGGAAAGCAGGAGAGTATGTTTACATTATTGTGGTACCGTGTTGTACGTTCATCAGACGGGCCTGGCCAGAGTTATGAATATTGAAAAAACATATTCTAAGGGGCTTACTTGTGAACATGCCTTTTTATGGAATACAGTGTCACAATATACATGGTTAAAAAAATTGCATCACATATTGCATTTGACAGAGAAACGATCTTTTCTTGTATGTTGAAGTTTTAACAAGGTTTTCTTTCTTTTGTTCATAAAAAGATAATGTAGTTTTTACTCTACCAAGTGTATACTGATAGCGCACTGCCCCTTGGCTGGTGTTTCATAACTGTTACAGGTTCACCACACTGCCTGCAAACAAGCCACATGACTGTCTCTTTTTGCAGATGATATGGGCAGCAGCCAGATTCTGGGCCTTGGCGTGAGTGTTTTTGTGACACTGGCGCTGGTGGTGATAGTGGTGTGCCTGGTGCTGTGTGTGGGCGCCCTGTGCCTGTGCCAGCGGCTGCAGCAGCAGCAGCAGCAGCGCCAAGCGGCTGCTGGGGCAATGACTTTGCCAGGAAGCCATCCCACTGCCCTGCAGGCCAACCACAGCGCCTTCCCCAGTAAGCGTGTAATGACGCTTTCCTGGCTTCCCCCCTGTCTGCTCTGCTGCACTACCCTGCCTGCTTGTTGGAGTGGATGCATCTGCTCCCCATGGTCACATACTGCTGTGCACTGATCTGTGCCTGCCCAGCCCAGATGTCTAATTAGTGTACAGTGTACACATTGATGCTGACAGGAGCTATAAAATAGGGTGCCTTGCTGGAGGTGTATTTCTATGGGTGCTTTTACATGCTTAAGCAGACATACAAAAGATGAGGGTATGCATATAATCAGTGCATATACTTAGCCAGAAAAACCGAGTTCACACTGGGAAGTGGGACAAGGCTCTGACACCTTGTCACATTTCACAAGAATTAGTTAAGTGGTAGCACATTGCAGTGGAGCGATTCAAGGTGTGCTCATCTGACCGTTTGAAAGGACAGTAATGTGGCAACTAAAAATGGCAATTTGGGGTTAATGCTAAGAGAAAACAGGCACGGATCAATCCAAGTTACTTTGAGAGGTTTGCAGTTAATAAAAGTTCAGTTGTTTTAGGACGCATGTTGTTCTCTCGCCTGGCACTGCCGAGAACCACATTCCAACTTTCAACCGAACTTTTATTTATAATGGAACAATTCTCTTGAAGTTAACTAGGATTTTGCCATGCGCATGCACTCTTGGCACTAGACCCCAAAGTGCCATTTTGCATTAGCACAGTAATAAATGAACAAAGCATGGCTCTTCCTGAAACCTTGTTGCATGTTCTTTTTGCACGGAAAAAAGTAGAACAAAATGACAGATGCATCCTTGCTCCCACTCCTTTTTTGTCCTGTGGGTGTTTCTGAAAAGCACTCTATTGGCAGCATGCAATGCCTAACAACATAACTGCGGCTTGGAGGAATGTGAACATTGTCCTGTTTTAGTATATCTCTTATTTTTATAAATATATGTGCTCTTGGCCCATCGTGGGGCACATTGACCTATTCAAGAACGACATTTTAACGCAGAGGCATTGAAAGTGTCTGTTGGCTGAGGGGTACCCAGAGTGCAAGTCACTTTTCCATAGAAGCACTCTTAAAATATGATGTTTGTATCTGCAAACATTCTTCAGCTTGAAAGAAAAAGCACGGCCTTTTGCTCCCACAAATATGGTACTGCTGTTTCATGAGAAACTCTAGTGCTTCAGCAATGAAGCTTTGAAGTGCCTGTTATTACCATTTATGTAATTCATTGAATGAAGTATGTGTAAATATTAATATTTGAAATGAAACCAAACACGAGTTGAATAATGATGGCACCTCGTCTAACGTAACTGTAACAATAATAGTGATAAATTCACGTACCGATTGGGCAACAATGGCAGTGAACCAAATAAAAAATCATTTGCTGAATAATTTCACAATGTTATTTAAAATAATCTAAACCATCTTATTAGTGTTAAAATTTCTTTTGGGTTGCTTTACATTTACGGTTGTCTGATGAACTGCTATGTGGAAGCTAAAAAAGAAAGACTGAGCTTGAACAACAGTTTTTTTTTTTATTCAAGCCCTCAGTCATGCAGCAACTATTCAATTTAAGTGCCAAATGAGCAATGCTTTCGGCTCGCTGCTTGGATTCACACACACAATCTACCTAATAATGTTTCGGAAGGAAAAAATGGGGGTCATAACTAAACAGGATACGAAGTGCTGTTGTACTGAAAAAAAATTACAGTATTCAGGTACTTTAAACATAGAACGACAGTGCTGTTGCATCACACAATAACTTTTTTATAATGCAAGGTAAAGTACCAGTTCACTTTTATGTTGCAAATAGTTGTGAGCCAAGGTTCACAGTTAATCTTATGATACTTAAGACCTCACAGAGCAATAAATTAAAAAAGTGTAGTAACTAGGTCTACATACAGCTAGAATTCCCCACAATTTTGAGAAATACAGGAGCTGTGCAATATCTATAGTATACAGTCTACGCCCGTTACAACGGACCCTCATAATCCGGGAAAAAACGTCTGCTGTATCCGTAGTATGCAGTATCCAAACGGGGGGGGGGGGAGGCGATCGTGCGACATAAAAATGTTACCGGAATGTAATATGCTTTTAAAATCGCGTTCTTGCCAGTGGAACAGCCGATACGACATAATCTGACGAATTACGGCCATGAATCAAAGATTAGACCAGTTTGACGCCGCACGCAAGCTTCAGTTTGTACACAAGGGTCTGGTACCACACCCCCCGCTTGAGGCAATTCTTACCTTTTTCATTGAACGGGAAAGGTGCATGCGAGGAAAGAAACTTCATGGAACATGACTTTTTATTTCACAAAATATACTGAGTGATGAGGGCCTGCTTAGCTCCTGCCAGAGAAGACGCGGTCACCTTGTGTTGCATTTCTGTGAGCTGCAGAACTTCCGCGGAGCAGTCACCTTGCTGCTGCAGGAAATATCCTTTCAGGGCCTCAATGTAATCCATGGCCTGGGACGAAGAAAGCTTAACAGGAGCTTCAGTCTCTTCGCTACTGTCGTCTTCTGATAGCGGGTCAGAAGAGTTCTTCATAAGTGCTGCGATCTTGTCGTCCGTCAGTTGTTCGCTGTCGACGATGCCATCATCAAAACTGACGAAGTCAGCGAAGTCATCGGCCCCGAAAGCTTCTTGAATTTGGGGCCACACACTTGGCACACATGGATCTTGTGGTGCAGTGCTGGGTGCGTCATTCGCTCGGCAAAAGCCTGCCTTCCGGAAGCAGTTGCGAATGACATCGCTTTTTAGCTGTGTTCAAACTGCTGGAAGAACTTCCACAGGAAACTTCACGTCAGTTTTGGTTTCCCGCTTCTCCTGCATATCAAAAAGCAGGCGCTCTGTAAGGCAGGTCCGGTACGCAACCTTAACGGAATGGACCACACCTTGGTCGATTGGTTGCAGTGCCAACGTTGCATTAGGCGGAAAGTACGCCAGTTCCGTTGCCTCAAGTGACAGGGGTTGCATGTGTGATCAACAGTTATCAAGGAAGAGAAGTACTTTCCTTTTCTGTTTTGCCATCCCCCTATCAAACTTGAACAGCCAAGCGTTAAAAAAATCCTTCGTCATCCATGCTTTTTTGTTAGCCTCCCAGTCGACGAGAGACTTTGCATGTGACGCAAGGCACGAGGCCGTTTTGACTTTCCAATCAGCAGAAGTCTCACCTTTTCTGAGCCGTCCATATTGCAGCAAAAAAGGACAGATAAGCGCTCTTTGGAGCACTTCCCACCGTGACACTTTTCGCCGGAGAAAGTGTATGTCTTGCTCGGCCTGGCTTTGTACACAAGTCCACTCTCGTCCGCATTAAAGATGTTTCGGTCTTCATATTTCGCGAGAAGTGCAGGCAGCCGATTTGTCTGCCAATCCGAGACAATGCTCTCATTGACGCTATCGCGCTCTCCACACATGGCCCTGAACACAACACCATGCCGTGCCTTAAACCGGCTAAGCCAGCCCTCGCTGAAGGTGACGTCGCCATGTCCCAAAATCACAGCGAGTTGCTCAGCTTTGCTCCTGAGCAAAAGTGCGTTCACTGGAATTCCACGAGCACGCGCGTCCCGTAGCCACATGAGGAGAGCAGACTTGACGTCCGGGTGCGCCGCTTTGCGCATTTGAAAACGCTTTTCCTGGATCTCGCCGGAGTCGCATTTTTTGGCGACGTCCTTGTTTTTCAAGATAGAGTTAACTGTCTGATTAGACAGGCCCATTCTTCTGGCGATGTCCGCCTGTTTTTCGCCATTAGCTACACCGTTAATTATACTTAGTTTTTCTGACAGTGAAATCTGCTTCCTCTTGTGTCCAGCCATTTCACACAAGCGCAGCCGCCGCACGAACACAAAGAAGAAAATGGACGCAGCGAGCCACTTCACTGGATTGGCTCGGCCGCGCCAGCGACCTGTTAGATGCCGACAACGTTGCCAGACATACTAGATGTTTCCCGGCTAAGTAGAAAAAAAAACGCATATTGGGTGTCGGCCCCGCGTGACTCTGCCATATAAGCTCAGTCCAAACAATTTTCGCCCTGAATTTAGTCCGTTCTAGCCGGTAGTCCACTATAGCAGGGTCCGTTGTGAGCGGAGTGGATGCCATTTAAAATGCGTGGTGACCAAACAAACCTACGGATATGGTCCGTTGTAACCGGAAGTCTGTTGTTCCCGGATCCGTTGTAACAAGCGTAGACTGTACCACATAACTTGTGTTCAGTCATATTTTGTGTATCTAAAGTTACAAGCGCTCTTTCATAAACTTCAATTCTTTAGGTATTTTAGCAAGTGTCAGGGCTGTTCTTCTGACAGGCCACAATCAGCAGGGTACCTAGTTAACATCCCTCGGTTGGCATGGCAGTGTGTTGATTCACTAAGGGGTATTTTTTGTTTGAGAAATGCCCATGATATATTCAAAGCACATCAAACCACCCTATAAAATATCAAGTTGATTCTTCTGCTGGAATACACATCACTTCCTTTCACATTTTCAACCAGCTTCGGTGGTTAATGCACTGTATGCAATACAGCTGAGGCATCTTTCATCCATGCAGTTTTCATGCATTTAGTGCACATTCTAAGGCAGATATTTCACTTGACACACTACTGAACCACAGAATGAACTGAGCCATGTTAATAGCAGATTTGAATTTGTTAAGGTAGAATTTATTTTTTTTCATGACTGAATTTCCATGAAATGGTACTTTTACTTTATTCATTGTCCTTGCATGACAGCTTGTCATGTGCACACAGCATATGTCATTAGCAAACCCCTTAAGCTGATTTTATGCTCATTAAGGGATCCTGACCCTTGACAGCTCATCTCAAAAAAGAAAGAAAGAAAGAAGAATGATCTCTTAAGAATATATACATGTTGAACAAAATGATATGCATTTGGGAATTATACTTAGTATAACAACAGGCTAACCTCATATATATATCTTGGAAACCTACTTTTCTTTATCTCGCAACTGCAAGTTTGTTAATCAGTGGTAGAAAGTACAGCACATGAAATGGGCACGCAGAGTAAATTTCATCGTACAGAACAAAAAAAAATCTCTTGCTTAATGGAGATTATTCTGATGAAAGAATCCAACCAACAGGGTACTTGTCTAAGGATAGCTTGTCCCTGCACAGTGCTCCTGGGGCAATAGTACAGCCAGTGCACTTGCTTCATAGGCTCTCACATGACCTTTGAAACAAGTTCACTGCATCAAAGGACACTGGGCATTGCAGCACTGGGCAGAGACAGGCCTTTGGGCGGGGGGGTTTGCTAAGGGCATTGACCCCCGAGGGGTGGTGTGTGTGACCCAGGTCACCAGCCTGGAAGCGGAGGTGTTTACGGGGGCACTGCCGAACGCCTTTGCGAGAAGCCTCCCCCATATCCTGGAAACAGCTACCCCCCAGCGGCCGGCATCACATTTCACGTTCCCCAGGAGAGCCTCTACTACCCAGCCACAAAGTGACCAGGCCCGCAACGGCTCCAACTGGCTCGTCTGAGCAGAGCCTCCAGCACGACCTGTCCGCGTGTCGAGAGCAGTTCTCCTCGCCGAGGCCACTGGATGCTGTTCCTCCTGTTTCTCCGGGCGGTGTCTCCCCACCTAGCATGTTTCGCCAGGGGTCCCTGTCGTCACAGCCTGACCTGTTGGCTGTCACAGGCGGGGGGGAGGCCCCACCACATACCTGGGCCAACACCCTGCCCAGAGGTCGGCCTGACGTACTGGGCCCCAGCTTTGCCATCGAGCATGTTGAGACAACTCCTCTGCCATGGGACATGCATAATGGCACACTTTCTACAGTACGAGGAAAAAGCGCTGAGCTTCCTCCAGACTCTGTGCAAGTACAGCACCACAGTGTTGTCTTTTCTCAGCCCACTGGCTGGGAACAAACTTGGCTTTGAGCCAAGGTGCTAGTCATAACTAATAAGGGTGAGTGAGACTTTCATCACCACCACGTTAAGAAAATTTGTTCCTGAGCAGATGGCCAATAAGAATAATGTTAATTTGCTTATAGTTTATATTCAGTTTCCATGTGTAGATGCTGCACTGTGCTTATGTGCAGGATGTGAAACTTGCATTATCAGTAGTTGAAATGTATGGCCATAAAGCTGTATACTGAGCAGCAAATTCAGTGAACTTTGGAAAGTAAAAAAAGATAATGACATCATGTAGCTGCCGCTGTTTTCTCTCCTTTAGTTGTACCATTTAGAGATCTCACAGAAACAACATTCATTAAACATTCTTAGTTTGCAGTAAATTGCAGTAAATATTTATTTTGCATTATCAAGTATTAGTTATTTTTTATGTGTGATGTTTTTGTGCAGATATATTTTTTTCACAGATACATATTCATATAATGTAAAAATGTTTAAATGAAGCTCGAATATTATGATGGCTTCTGTATCTTTTTAAAGGCTGTATTAAGTTCTGTTACAATAGCTGTTAGTTAAACAGTATGTCACTATGTGTAAATGTGTACTGCTTGATACGAACCAAAGTGATGGATTGTATTACAGCATATTGTGATGTAAACACAACCAGATTCTTGTTTGTGAAACATTCTGGTAGGATAAAAATGTTTTCTAGTGATGCAAGTGTATCAGCATGGTAGTATTTCACTGCACTTGTTAGAAAGTTTGACATTGGAACGATAGGAACATGTGACTTTTGGTGCTGTTGATCGTCAGCTGCCAGTGGCTTACTCAACCATACTGATGTCAAAATTTTCATTGAAGCCGAGCAATTCATTACAATGTACATTACCTCTCAACATCTGTTTTACTGAAACTATCGAGCTAGGCTTCAGTACAGTAAGTGCAAAGATGGATGGCCAACAGCCTGCTTTTTAGTTGCAACTAAATGTTAAGTTACGTAAATTTTACAAATCTTGTAAATGCTCTAATGTCAGGTCCCTCTAAGGCACCCAGTCACAAAAGCTTACACCATGTGCTAGCTCATGAGATGAGCCCTTCAGTCGTAGCTGACAATTTTAGCAAGGTAAGCATTGCTGCCCACAAAGTACAGGCTGTGTACCCATTATGGCAGGTTCTTAAGGAAGCCACCACATTTTAGAATTCCAGTATAAAATATGTAATAATGAAGGGCCATATTATCTTTCAATGGGATGTAGATGAACTTATCTAAAACCTTAGTGTGTCCACTTGCAACTTGGTTCTAGAGGGACATTACTGTGGTCAGTTAAGACAGTTCCATTATGTTGGGTCTGCCATCGACACATAGGTTGAGCCAAGCGCCCCTAGTTCCAAGTTCATCAATTGGTTCAACATCCGAGTACATGATTCAAGGTTACAGTTCATAAATTGGTTAGTCAGGTGTCGAGAGGCACCTATTGCAACAGGCAAATGCCAGCTGGTTTTAATTGGAGTCTGAGCACTAGTTGGCTTTAACGCCAATACACAGATAGGTCTCAGTCCAAAGTCAGTAGGGCTGTTAAGCAGGTAGTCCATTAATAGACATCATAACTCAAGTGCAAGCTATTAAACAAGACAAGTTTGTAGTTTAGTCTTATCAACAGAGAGCAGCATTCAGCTTTTTATTAACTTGTACATCTTATGTGAAACTTAACATGATTTGTTTCGAAACTCTGCTATGACTAAATGACCACTTGCTTTATAGCACGTGAGTGATATTAAAGTTAGAGAAATCGTGACTACCTATTTGAAGTGAATTGCTTTGGTGAAAGTAAATTTCTGCAATGCAGAAGTATACTTGTTGAAGTGAATGCCAGTCAGGTTATCTCGTGCTTTCAACAGGCCTCACCCACAGATGTTCTGCCACTTTGAGTGAGTCAGGAAGCTTCTTAATAGATAGCTTCAAATGGCTGACCTTAACTGGCTGAACACTGAAATACCAGCTACTTCAGTTCACATTATTCCAGATTACTTTACATCGTAGGCCACAGAAGTCTAACTGCATGAGCTCTTGAGCATAAATTAGCCTCATTTGGATCACATCAAAGGCCCAGCTGGATGAATGCATGAACACCTTGAGCGCCAATTGCCTTCAGTTTGATTGCATTCGAAATCTGGTGGAGCAGACTGTTGTTTTTAGTTACACCCCATAATATCTAACTAGCTGGCCTATCACCAGTTCTGTTAAAATGGCCACCATTTGACTATGGCTGGGTAACATGTTGGTTCTAGATAATGTATCAATTGATAATTCATAGAATGTTTCAAAAGGCAACAAAGTTAAGCTGTTTGAAAGCTAGTCCATAGTGTTCACAAGTTTTGTAGCTGAGCCCCCTACTTTTTTAAATGGAACACTTCTGGCCATTTTTTATCAAACAAACAAATTTGGTATTTAAATTTGGTTTAAAAGTTATTATACCAATTTGTAACTTAAACTAACAAAGTTTAATTGTTGCATTGATACCACAAACTCAGTTTTGGGAATAAAACTCTGCTGGTTTATCATTTTCACTTGCATATAAGAACATACACAAGATCAGCTTAATTTTCCAAGTATAGGCTTCACTAGCTTTGCTCAAGAGTAAAAACACCAGTTTTCAGTTTTAAGTAAGTCTATGGTTAAAAATAAAGCACATATGGTACAATTATATTTTTTTATTTTTGCTCTTTAATGTGAACAACGAGAATACAGGTCATCTGTTTCATGCCAAACATCTTGAGTTATGTTCCTGGCAGCTGGCTATCTAAGGCCACTGAAGAACAATGAGTACAATTTGCGATCTGAGCTTCAATAACTCTGCATCACATGTACCGATGGAAAAAAGCATTGGCTGTGTGTATATAACATGTATGTGTGCATGCTTGTGTAAAACTGATCCTAATGTAGGGCTGTACTGATATATCCATATTTTACGAATGCATATAATTTTCCTGAAGTAAATGTGAATTTTTTTGTTTGCAAGAAACAAAAGATGAACATTTCAATTAGATGAACATGTTTAATGCTGCATGCCAGTATAGTGTAGGCACATGTATATTAAGAAAGCAAATGCAAACTGCTCTCCGTATGCATGCATGTGCATGACAATTATTCACAAGTGAAATTATATTGGGGAAGCACACACACCTGACCTCTTACAATGGTGCCAGAAGACCACAGTGCAAGCCCATGGGTGTGTACATCAACTTACGTGACTCCATCTGTACTGACACCTAACTCTCACCTTGGAGGTTTGGTGTTAAATCGAGTCATCTGTATGGGAATCAAGTCCTTGAAGATTAGATTACTTGCATGCATTTTTGAGAATTTTCATATCTGACTATATCATGGAATTTGGCCTGCATAAGGAAGTGTGTTTTTACCACTGTTTTTGGACTGTTTCTGACAGCATTTTTTTACAACTTTGTCTAGCCTTAGAACACTTTTTATATCTGATGTGAACTCTTGATAAGAAGAGCAGCCTGTTTTTTTGGCAGTGAAATGCCCTTAGGCTGTCATGTGTGATGGAAATAAGAGTCTGGCAAAGGTCTTGGACAATGCTTTTTTATGAGGCTGAAGCACTCTTACATGTTTGCTTTGAAGTAAGAGATGTGCCAGTGTTTTTATTTTTGCCATTTGTATGAGTGAGTTTTTTTACAAGAGCTGCGTGAGAAAAGTTGATCACATTTTTCAAAACCTAGAGCTCATAAGTTTGAGAATATTCTTAACATTTTTATTTCCTATACAGTTGCTTGCATTTCTCTATTTTTTATCACTCGCACAATGTCCTGTCCTCTTTAAATCAGTCATGGCACTCAAGTTTTTTTCCTAGCAAATTTTCTAACGACATATCACAGCCCATTCGTGATGCAGTGACTTTTGGCAATATGGAATGTCATTATTACATAGAACAGCAATATAGTACTTAATGTAGGCAGTTCGATGTACAATGCTGTGATGAACATTTTTTTTTTGCATGGTCTGATATATATAATGCACGCAATGCGTGTACAAGGCCACGCAGTTAAAATACTCTTGTAGCCTTTTTACTGATAAACAAATTTTGACATTGTCATTAAGTGGGGGTATCTGTACGTATGTGACAAAAATGTAAAAATAATGTATCACTCGTTATTAGCACAAAAAATGTACAGGACTAAACAAAGGATTGTGGCATGTCAGTGCCACATGAAAGGAACCACTAGATCAGGAAAAGCATCCATAAGCTAAATTAGTATAATTGTTTACACTTTGATTGAATTCCTCAATGAAAAACAGCTAACTGAGGCTGCAATAGCAGGGTGAAACAAACTATCCACTAACAGGAGCTTAAAGTGTGAAGCAAGTTCAGATAAGAAATTCACCTACTTCACCACAGTCCAGAATACTTGAATTAAGTGGTGATAGCAGCACTGTAAAGTTAGAGAATTGGTGTACTTCTGAGGTACTACTTTAGTGGCTGGATGGTGCCATGAAAAATAAATAGCAGTGTGATTAAATGAAGAGAATAGTAAAAAAAAAGTTGGTTAGCATGTTTTATCTCTTAAGCCTTGAGTTTGATCTCTTGAGTGAGTGCCATAAGTGTGGGTCAATGTAAAATTCCCAGAAGAAGTGGTTTGGTGTTGCACTTTTCTTTAACATTCATTTATAATGCTCTTTATGGCAAAAATCAAACCGATCTTGCTACTTTAACAGGCTTCTTGATTGATGGAAACCTTTAACCATCATGAAAGGAAAATTAAGCTACTTTCACATTTCCTGAAATGTTGTTAAGTTACTAATTGGTAATTTGATTGTTTTTATGAGTGTGTGCTCATTTTACATTAAGTTAGGTATACTGAAGCCTGCTGGCTATCCTCCATATTGGAGATCTTCATATTGTAATTGATATAGGGACAGGAGTGCAGTTTAATGTAAGAGACTAGGACACTCAAAGCAATGTACATACAGCACATGTACTGAACTGCAACTAAGAAGAAGAAGAAAAAAGCATTTAATGAGAGGAAAGGAGGAGATGTCGGCTTGGAGGCTGAGTCTCTAGCCTGCTACTCCTCACAGGGGTAAGGGGAAAAGCTGCAACTAAGTCGCAGCTTAGCACCTGTGGTGCTGCAACTGAAACTTAGTTGCAGTTCAGAGCCTATGTTGTATGTTCCTGTCTCTTAAACTGCACTACTGTCCTTATATCATGTGTAACCAACTAGCCTACCAGTACCTCCTGACCAAGTTAGGTTTGCATTCTGGTAGGAACACCTTATCTACAATAAACAGACTTTGGTTATGCAATCACTTTTCTTGCACAGGCATGATGCGACTGACATTTCATACTTGAGTTTACGCGGACCAAGCTAGATTATGTGATGTGCGAAAGCACTGCGTGCATGATGGCCAGCATGCATACTGAAATCGATCTCTTGGAAAGCTTTGAGCATATCATGTTTTTTATGAAAGTTGTTTTGTGTGTCTGTGTGGGCCTTGTGTGCACACTGTAGAACTGTCGTGTTATGTCGGTTGCAAGAATCAGGGCTCCAAAAAAAAATAAAATGATCAATTGAAAGTTGACTACACTCTTACTACTTCATTCAAGGTCAGCGCTGTGCACTTGCTCACCACTTGGCACTAAAGCGATGCCACTATTGCTGCTCTACATGACAAGCACACAGAGCAAGAGATGCGAAGGAAAGGCAGGAAAGCTGAACAAAATTTAAACCTCCAGTTTTCTATCCTGCACAGAGGGAAGAGAAAGGGGAATGGAAAGAAAAGTGGAGACAAACAAGGGGGTAAAAAAGGAAACGAAGCAGTGCAGTCTTTCTAATCAGATAATGTCACACAAAAAAAAGAAAGCATTTCCCCGAGGGTGAACATGGTTAAGTGCGAATGCACGGGGTGATGCTATGAGGGGGAGTAAAGTTATGATTAAAGTGTAATTAATGAATTTAAAGTGTTGTCATGATGCATTGTACACACACACACATTTATACACGAAGTATTATTTACACCTCGCAATTTCGTAGATGCATAAATGCACACATCGCCGAGCACGTCACACACACACACACTCTACACACGTCACTACAGATCAGCACCTATTGGTGTTATCGTTGTAGCTCACGGTTAGTACCAGGGCTTTGTGATCCGAGAAATGTACGGTGAGCGGATCCGGCAAGACGGCGCAGACCGTACAGTTCCTACTGAACGCCAAGTCTATGAAGCCACCGTTGATCGTGGTCGGAAACTCCTACCGCGATGGATCCAACCTGCGATGGATCCATACTGCGAAAGACTTCACCGACCGCGGAGCCGAGCGAGAAGAGAGCGAGCGGCAGCCGGCGGACGTTTATATACGGACTGACGCGCCGGCGCCACACACACAGCTGCACAGCGACGCCAGCTGCACAGCGCGCCGTGACGTCACGCCGCGGAGAGCGGTGCGCCCGCGCAAACCGCGGTGAGGAGGCGGAGCGCGCGCAGTCACGTGGGGTGTGACGTCGCTGCGCCGTTGCTACAGACGCTCCTCTCCGCTCCTTGCGCCGTTGCTATGGGACGGCGGATTCAGGGTCGCTTATAAAGTGCATTCGCACTTAAAACGTCAACATTTTGACCAGCTTTTGCTGCAAGTACAGGTTTGGTCGGCATTTTAATGCTGCCTGTTCCGATAGTGGCCTGTCACCTAGGTTGGCTGACATGGCCTCTAGCGACCTCCTGTGTGTGCTGTGGAGAGGACAGTGGCAAATGACATTGTATAGTTCCCTCGCTGCTGTTTACACCTTGGCTGCGAACAAGCGGACAATGTTTCACTAAAGAGATCTAGTCTACAAAAACACGTTCATTTGGGGTGGGGCTGGTGGTGGAATTGCAGCATGTGTGCTTAGTCTGTCAAGCATTTATTTGCAGTGTTGCATAATATGCTGCTTTTGTTTTGTATGTAACTTTTTCTGATACATAGACATGCAAATGTCTCTTTTCTTTCTCCCTTTTTTTCTTTCTTGGTAACTTCAAGCTTTTTTAGATGTGAAGCATCTTTTGGCAGTGGCATGTCCCGCGGTGTCGGCGTCCGCACTCACACTGCGCATGCACAACTCTCCTCCTTCCCTCTCTCCAACAGCTGCGCGTTACTCTCTCCACTTCTCTCCTACCACCTGCTTGCGCTTCTCCTGTGTTCTCGCTTCTGTCCCGCGGCGTCGGCGTCCACACCTGCACTGCGCATGCGCATCCTCCTCCCACTCCTCTCCATGTCTCATTTCCTCTCCACTCGGCATTCCTCCTCTCCGAACAGCGCACATTGACTATGGAAACGCTCTTTCTTTGATGAACGCTTTACCAGCTCGCAAGGAACGAGAACGCGCCCTCGCCCGCAAGAGACAACGCTGGCGCAGGTAGCGTCTGCTAGTGTCAAATCGATGCAAACGCGACACCTAGTCAAACCGATGCAAACGCAGTGTGCACCCCGAGTGCTGCTTCGCATCACCTCATGGTCCCCTTTAGCGGGAGATGGTGTAATTTTTATTCATCTGAGTCTTCTAAATTATTTTGTTGAGTAGAGCCAAATGGCTCTACTTGACAGAATAGTTTACAAGTCATATGTGTAACACAGTGAATTGAGGCTTAGAACTGCTGCTTAATAAATTTTGGTTTTTGTACAGCCTGTCAAAAATGGCATAGTATTTGCATTATATACAGATGCACTAAGAGACAAAGCAGTCTTGATGTTTGTCTGTCAAGCTGCGATCTTTGTGACTGTGTTTACAGTAACTAAGCTACACAGCTGACTGAAAGCATCAATTGCAAATGAACCTTCTCAAAGTAAGTGAGCTATGCTTGCCAACAATTTGACAGCTGTATGTTATTTTAAAATTTATCTCCTGTTTAGCTATACAACTTTTCTTTCATGACATATGGTCATATCTTTAGGATGAATAGTTGCATTTTAGAACATGGATGACAATGAGACAAACCCTATAATTTTGTGTGGTTTGCCTCTCCACATGTAAACTACAAAAAGATGTACATTTTTTCTTCCACTCTCCCCGTTTGTACTGATGAGATGTGGTACCAGTGGAAATGACTGTATTTAGTGACTCAAAAAGCATATTTTTTGCTGTGGTGAACCTGAAGGCAAGACATGCAGTTGAAGTCTAGCACAACTCTTGAAAGCAATAGGCAACAAGAGAAGAAAATGCAAAATGAAAGCAATGAGTCAAAGATAAAGCAAAATAATACCTCCTTTAACCAAAATTTTTAATGCTGAGTTATGCTCGTGGAACCTCTTGAACTGAAGATTCAGCCGTTCACACAGAAGTGTTATAATCAGTGACTTCAATTTTTTTCTTGTTTTCCTTCTTTTTCTTTTACAACTTTGCTTACAAAATGCCAAGTGAACCTAACAAAACCTATGTGTCTTAAGTTATCCAAGTCTCTGGCAAACATAAATCTGAAGGGTAGGTTCAGTGGCGTTTATCAGAAATGCAGAGGTTCTTCAATTCTGACTTCTCATACCTCGGTGTGGCCTTAGTGGGGCCAATCGCACAGGTACGGCCGTGACCGCGGTTTCTTGAGACAGCGTCCTATTTTCTCGCATCCAGGAGGTGCCCAATGCTGAAAGGGGCATGTGAGAACAGATGAGATCACGTGTCTGCTACAGTAATAGGTAAAAATGAAGTAATAGAAACAGAAAAGTACGATCGTAAGTGAATGTATAACTCAGAGCGAGCAACTTTAACAACATTCCTATTCTGAATATATTTCGAGAAGTCGTAATCTGGTAAGCATGGAGTTGGTATGACTATAGTCAGTTATATAAACTATGCTAGTGAGATATCCGAGTAGTCTTCCTCCCTGCGTTCATTTTGATTGTTCTGCAATGCTTCGAAGAAGGTCATGCACATGCGTTGCCATTAATCGGTGAGGCTCCCCTCAGCGCACGAAACAATAATCAGAATTTGACATTCAATAAAACAGTTTAAGAAAAGAAAAAATTGGCAGATCCCACGTGCAGTGGGAATCAAGGGAATGCGAAGCACGTACGCATCAGGAAAGTAAAATGGATTTGCATTGCTGTCTCCCTATGCCAAGTTTGGTACATATGAAGTTAACGAAACGACAGCAAGAGAACCATGACTGTGGCATGTAAACAATGCCGCTCATACACGCATGTCATGATTCAACGCTATGACCTGTCATTTACGTTCATCATGCAGTCGTGTTGTACCATAGCAATTTTTGTATACATCCCATTAACGAAACGAGTGGCATGTAGATCATGCCGCTAATGGCATGCATGTCACGATTTTCATGTTGTGACCTGTCATTCATGATCATCATGCAGTCATGTTGTGCCAAACCAATTTCCGTATAGGCTCCGTGCAGTCGAGTTTTCCATGTCCGACATCAGCGCCAGAATGCACTGCCTGGCCGAGAGAAGAAGCAAAATTGGGCAGAGTGTGATAAGGGAAATACGCGAACGCGATGCGCGTCTCCAACTCTATAGCAGCAGCGACCGCCCGCACGACCTTATTTCGTTTTATTTCCTTTGAGACGTGCACTCCAAACCTGGGGCGAACTCTTCCAAAGGGCGACGCCGCGAGCGTTCGTGTGGTTCGCAGCACACCCGGAAAGCAGCGAAGAAACGCGTGCGTCGCTGTCGCCTCGGTTTCCACCGTGCGCGACTGAGCCTTCCGACGAGAGCTACGTAGCGCCCTCTGGTCTGTAGACGGAGCCCATACATCCCATTAACGAAACGGCCGTATAGCGCCAGGACCATGGCATGTAAATCATGCCGGTCATGACACCCGTGTTATGATTCTAATGTTATGACCTGTCATTTACGTTCGTCATGCTCTCTTGTTGTGCCATAGCAATTTTGGTATACATCCCACTAACGAAACGCCTGGCATGTAAATCATGTCATTCATGACATGCGTGTTATGCTTTTCATGTTATGACCTGTCATTTATGTTCGTCATGCAGTCATATTGTTGCATACCAATTTTCCTACACATCCCACTAACGAAACGGTCAAGAGAGCACCAAGAGCGTGGCATGTAAATCATGTCGCTCATGACATGCATGTCATGATTTTCATGTTATGACCTGTCATTTACGTTCATGATGCAGTCATCTTGTGGCATGTATATTTTCGTATACATCCCGTTAACGAAACGCGTGGCATGTAAATCATGTCTCCCATGACATGCATATCATGATTTTGATGTTGTGACCTGTCAGTCATGTTCGTCATGCAGTCATGTCGTGGCATACCAATTTTTGTATACATCTCGTCAACGAAACAGCCAGGAGAGCACCAAAACCGTCGCATGTAAATCATGTCACTCATGACAGGTATGTCATGATTTTCGCGTTATGACCTGTCATTTATGTTCGCCATGGAGTCATATTGTGGCATACCAATTTTTGTATACATCCCATTAATGAGACGACCAGGAGAGCACCAAGACTGTGACATGGAAATCATGCCGCTCATGACACGCATGTCATGATTTTCATGTTATGACCTGCCATTTATGTTCGCAAGGCAGTCATGTTGTGCCATACCAATTTTCGCATACATCCCATTAGCGAAACGACCAGGAGAGCCCTAAGACCGTGGCATGTAAATCATGCCGCTCATGACATGCATATCATGATTTTGATGTTATGACCTGGCATTTATGTTTGCCATGTAGTCATGATGTGGCATACTAATTTTCGTAAACATCCGATTAGCGAAACGGCCAGGAGAGCACGAAATCGTAGGCGGCTAGATAGATAGATAGATAGATAGATAGATAGATAGATAGATAGATAGATAGATAGATAGATAGATAGATAGATAGATAGATACGCTCAAACTCGTCGAAGTTCGCTAAGAAATGCTTCGCATTTAACAGCTTGGTTTGTTTGTGTGTGCATCTCAAACATGATCGTGCGTATGAACTAGTGTAATACAACTGCATATACTAGGCAGGAGCCATCGATACTGTACACTTTGCCTCACGTTTTTGCCTTCGTCTTGTGTAAAAAAATGTGCCTAGTACGGGTCCCGTAGGGACACTATGCGTCAAGCGGCAGCACTTTCCACGGCCGCCTTGATCGGCGCGCATAAGGCAGCTGTGCGCTCTCTCGAGCTTGTGCCAACCAATATCGTGCATCTTCGCCTGAGAGCTGGCTTTGCTGCATGATGATACAATATGAGGGGAAGCCCCAGGTGCGGATCCGCGCTACTGGAGCCCGATTTTGGCACGTAACACCTGTAGATTTTAGCATAACTTTCGTTTATCTAAGGAAAAAAAAAAAACTGGACGAGAAAGTTAGTTTAGTTCCTTGTCTATAGTGCGTTGTTTTCAGAATTCATTTGTATTGCCTGCCAGAGTTTGCAGATTCTATAGTAGGATAAAAAAAAAAGCAGTTACAAGGGCAGAGGAACCACTCAAGTGTGTGTTACTCCGCAGCGAATCACAGACAAAAAAAAATCACAGTTTACCCAGAAGGGAGAAGCAATGAATGCAATAGCAATACATGATGTAATACATGAAGTAAGACTAGCAGCTTTAGGGGAAATCTGAATTGTAGCGAACGTGGACTTATTAAAGGGACCCTGAAACGGTTTTGACGATTTTGTGAAAACATGGTGATCCGGTAGAGCGAGTCATTAGGATCATTAGAGGACAGATTTCAGCGCTCTGCATGAAGTGTTTAATTTACAATAAGGTTTTGAACACGCGCGTCGCAAAAGATCGCAGCGGCTCGCCGAAATGCGTTTTCAAACGCCCCCGCCTATCGAACGATGGATGGGAGGCCGCTGATTGGCCCATAACAAGTGACGTGCACGTAATTTTCGCAACCTAACTGCGAACAACATGCTCCTACAACGTGCTCCTTCGTTTCAGCCAACTAAAGCCCCCCTATATTTTTAAAAGTAGCGCCATTCATTGTCCTTTTCGCCACCGCACATCCCCCGGCGTTTGCTCCCCGCCACCTGCTGCGCCCCAACCTCCTCCACTCCGCCATTGGCCGATTCGTGTCACGTGGAAAAAGACGAGCACTCCTTTGTATTTTTTTCTCTATTTTCTTTCCACCGCACTCCGGTTGCTATTTTAGGACCTGCGCGACGACGGTGCTGCGCTCGCGAACGGATTGAGTACGTGTGTTATTGGGTTACATTGTCAGGAGGAACGTGTTAAGGAGGACAGCAGTATTCTATGGCCGTGCTGCTGCGCATTCGCTTGTCGCGAGCGACAAAGTTACGGGAAGGGCCTTTTAAGTTTTTTTTTTTTTTTTGCATTCCGACAAACGCGACTCACAAAGAAGAAATGTCTGAATCGACAGGATCGGGCGTACTGTCTTCAAGGAGATTGCAAGAAGCGCACGGTTTGTAAACTAAGTCTCGCATTTCATGACCCCAACGTACGTTTGTGCATGGTTCTTTAGTACGCTTCAGCTGATGCACTCTCTCTTTGCTTCATAGGTACTGCCGCGCCGAAGGTGCGTGCGGCTGGCCTGGCGATGCTGTGCGTGGTTTTAACACGCTGAAGTTCACTTTTCTTAGAATGGGTTCACTTTGTTTTATGGCTCTGTTTTGCGTCGACAGTGCTCGCATCTTCCGCTGGCCTGTGACATCAAAGCAACTTTATTAAGGTCATGTGTTCAAGTCGACCAGAAATTATCACCGAATGCAGTCGTTTAGCGTCAATGCACTCCCGCATGTGTGGATTTAGTGTGTTGTGTTTAACCTTTTTAACGTCTTGAAGTGATCTCGCTATTAGGGAGGTAGTAGCAGATGTTCGTGGATAACAAAGGTCACCTGGGGAGCGTCTAATGTGCACTTTGAACGCTCCAGCACTCGTGCATCATGCAAACAGCGCGAAGAAGCGACCTAGTTGCGAAACATTGTTCATCCAAGACGGCTGGAATATTTCACACTACAGCCGAGCGAAGGTATTCTGCATGTGCGTAATTGAACCTACGAATTAGCACGTTCACATAAATCCACGCACTAGAAACCTGGAACCCTCGTAATCACGCGCTAAGTCGCGCTTGTTTACACTGTGTGCATGCGCCGTGCTGTACCGACGCAAGCCCCGTACGAGCAGGTCTTTTACGTCTTAAATAATTGTACTTTTTTCTTCTCTTTTGTGCGAATTAAACACGACATTATTAAAGCCATTTACTGACTGACGAAGCAAATTCTGGACCCAAGAACTGCTCCGCAAGGGCGGCGTATTTCCACCGATAGCACGTCAGCCGTCGTCTGCTGTGGCAGGTCCCACATAGGCGGCGACACCATCGAGACCGCGCCGGACGGGAGAAGGAGGTGGAGAAATTAGGAGGAGGAGAGAAGTGGTTGGCGCTACTTTCCTCGGAGGGGCTTTACAGCCAACTAGAGTTACTGTATATGCTCCCTAGTTACTGTATATGCTCCTCAAGGGGAACATATAGACCTATTCCACCCGGCCTACGTCACGAAGATGCGGTGGCGCTGTCGTCGGGAGTTTTGGTTTCGCATGGTAGGCATCCGCCGGCGCGCCTACCGTAGCAGCCGCTGCGTTTTCGCTGGTGCGGGCGCTTCTCACCGCCGTGAAATGAAGAAAAAAGTGTTCACCGATGACCTGCGCCGTGGGTTCGTTGCTCAGCAACGCACAAGATATGTGCGATAAGTTTTTATCGGTTTCCTGCTTATGTCTGTCTTAAGGAAAGGGACGAACCTGTAATGCCGGCTGTTCGGCGCATCTCTTATGCGCCAAACATTTTTGTCACGGCTAAGCATATGTGTAATTATTTGGCGTTAGTGCGGCTTGTTTCATTTCAGAGAAATAGCATCGTCACAAGTTTGTCAAGTGTAATGCTCGACACCAAGTTTCTTGGCATAAACAAAGTGCGGACACAGAGCGATGGCGCTTACCGCTAAGCGCGCACGACGTTAGCTTAGCTCGATGTGTAGAAGTAATCGCGGTCGCCGTGTATTATTGAAGTGGGGAAGCTATACATACGTCATACGAATTTCAATCACTCAAATGAAACAAATATATAAGAGCTTAATTCACGTAGCCGTGAGCGAAAGGTCGATTACAGCGACGCTTTTGCAAATTGCTTACGGCTGCGATAGCATACACACGAGAAGTGTCTTTGGCAATGCTGTAGTGGTTATGATGAGCTTTAAATTTTTTTTTTCGATTGTCAGACTGCTCGAATGAACTACACGCTTGAAATTGGCCGCGTCGTTACAGGACTTCACGCCTTCACGATCGGAACTAAGCGTATGGACAGAGCCGCAAGCCGCGGTTATGCGCCTTGCTGGCGGTTATTTGAGAGCCTTGTCCTTGGCACGTTATTGCTTTTTTTTTGTGTGTGTGTGTGCGTTATCACAGCCGTATTTACATAGGTTCTAGCGTCACCAATATCGCATGCTTGAGTACCTATTCCGTTACATTTGTTTTTGCGCAAGGATTTCGTGTAGGGATTAGAGGCTTTAGTCCGAAACAGTATTTTAGCTGAGGCATCTTCAAGTCGTATTTAAACAAGTCTCACTGTTGCAAGTGGTTCATCCTTGCGCTAGTTACCGAAATAAAGCATACGCATGAAGCGATGCCGACATGATAGCTCGCGATCGTTCGCATCATGTGGCAAGATGCTTATCCTTTCAATCAATTTCTCACATCTTGTCATAGCTGGGCGTCGGCACATTCTTTTCTACATTCATCGAATGCTTCCTACAGGGCTAACGCGACTTCATCTCACGCGGCTGCCTTTCGCAAACTGTTGTAAATACGCCGTCGGCGCACCGACACCCCGTGCTCGGAGGCAGCTTTCGCACGCGCTTCGCCGGCGGCGGTGGCGCGACCGTGCGGGGTCGCGACAAGCGGTGGGCGGGGCCTCCGCGCCGCGACGTCGACACAAGCCCTGGTTATATCGCCGGTGCCTACCACTGTTTACCAACATGGAATAGGTCTATACAGTAACTCTACAGCCAACGGTATCGTCGCGGCATCTGGCGGCATACACACGAGTCGCCGGCGCTCTATTCGCAACTCTAGAAAAAGTGGTTCATCTGGCAACATTGCTGCGAAAAACAAAGATGGCTTCTATATCCAGGGTCACGGCCGCGCTTCCGCTTAGCGCTGTGCTAAAGTTTCCTGATTGCGGGTTCTAATCACGATGCTTCGTCGAATGCGAAAGGGTTCTTGCTGCCGAACATCTGATATTAATCGGTCTAAAAGATTCGAGCGGCGAAACAGCGGAAAAATTGCGCTGTGCGTTCAAACGTCGCACTTGTTCGGAGACCCGCATCAGATTTTCTTAAAGGAGTACTGACACGAATTTTTGACATTCTCGTATTGTTGCTGTAAGTGAAAGCACTGGCGTGGAGAACCCCAAAAAGAGTATAATCATGGCGCCTAGCTCGCAACGCAATGAATATATTTTTAATACGGCTCCCTTAAAAGCCCACTTTCGGTTTCGATTTCGAGGGGGCGGTTTCCTAGTGACGTGTCAACAGAGTCGGACGTACGTCTAAGTCACGTAGGGACAGCAATTCGCAATAGCGTCGCTGCAAGTCTGTCGTCTGTCGTTAGTTACACGTGGGGCACGCAAACAACGACAATTTCACGGTCGTCCAGTAACTCTGACAGCGATTTCAGCGATTTTTGAGAGACTGTGCTCAATACGTCATCGCAGTGTCCATTGCGCTGGGGCTGACTTGCAGTGCTGTTCGACAAAAACTTTAAAACCGAACTAAAATATTTTGTACATGTTTCCTGGCTTCCGCGTGCGGAGGGCGTTAACAATATATGACTAGAAAACCAAAAATGTATACTTTGCGCCGCCGCAAAATCGTGTCAGTACTCCTTTAAGGATAAAGAGCCTTTCCAGCGAGCCTGAAGTTGAAGAAAGCAGGTACGTGTTCATGCGTAGCAGGCCTCTCCGAAAGATGCAAGCACTTGTGCGCGGCGTTGCTCCATTGAGTACAAATGCGTCACTTACATACGTGTTAATTGAGAGTGCAGTTCTATGCGCGGTGCCGGAAGACAAACTTAGAGGCGCGGTGAAAAGGTTGAGGGCTGAAAAGTTGGAAAGAGCGCAATAAATCCTGTATTGTCACCAGATGAACTCGAAATGCAAACGCGCTACGTTAAACGATGACACATTACCTCCATATAACCACCAAACAAATTACGAGGCGCAGCGCGCACATGGGACGAAGCGCTCGCTTTATATCTACTTACTACAATGCATGCGGGAAAAAGTACGTCAGCAATAATGTTACCGCGGTTCAAGTTGAGGATAGGCACGCTCAGAAAACGTTACCAGATATACACGTATAAACGATGTCGCTATTTTGTTCACGCGCTTGCCTAAACTAAACTACACCCCGGCTCTTCGAAAAGCGCGCATGATAATAAACGCGCGCACACACAATCTGTGTACTCACCGGGGACGAAGAAATCGTCGCGAGTGAAGTGCCTTGACCAAACTAGCATAGTTCCCGTCACCTTCTTGCCGATGCGCAAGTTCCTATAATCCATGTTGCCCTGCGCGAAGCGTCGTCTGCTTCTTTGGGAAACCGATGAAACGACGTGTTGCTGTCTTTGCATCGCGATGACACGCACTGAGGCACGCAACAAAAGTATTTCGATGAGGAGTCATTCTTTTTCGGGCTGCTTCTAGGCGGCATGGGGTCGATTAAGGAACTATAGAGCTGTTTTACAGCCTGCGGTAATGCGAGAGCATGCCGCGTTTCGAGGTCGACCTTGAATCGGCTGGTTCCAGGAGCGTCCGCTAGGTGGCGAGCATTTAGATGGAATCGCGAATTACAAAGGCTAGCACTGCCGAGGTCGGCGACCTCAGTAAAGATATCGGGGCGCTATGTCGCTGCGGAAGGCTCGGCAGGGCGGCTGACGCGGAAGGCGCAGTCGTCGCTAGCGCGCAGTCTGCAGCTGATCGAGTTGAGGAGGAACAGCAGTGGTAAGGAGGAAGGCGACAGAAATAAGCTCATAGCTGCCTTAGCGCATGGTGCTTCACTTTATTTATGGCGTGAATGATTTCACAATTGTGTTGCCTAATCAGTGACGCAATGTCAAAAAAAAAAAAGAACGTTTAAGGGACCCTTTAAAAGGACCCTGAAATGGTTTTGACATTTTGTGAAAACATGGTGATCTGGTAGAGCGAGTCATTAGGATCATTAGAGGACAGATTTCAGAGCTCTGTGTAAAGTGTGTAATTTACAATAAGGCTTTGAACACGCGCATCGCAAAATATCGCAGCGGCTCATCGAAATGCGTGTTCAAACTCCCCCGCCAATCGAACGATGGAATGGGAGGCCGCTGATTGGCCCCCTAACAAGTGCTCCTTCGTTTCAGCCAACGGTATCGTCGTGGCATCTGGCGGCGCACACACGAGTCGCCGGCGCTCTATTACAGAGGCTAGCACTGCCGAGGCCGGGGAGCTCAGTAAAGATATCGGGGCGCTATGTCGCTGCAGAGGGCTCCGCAGGGTGGCTGATGAGGGAGGCGCAGTCGTCGCTAGCGCGCACTCCGCAGCTGATCGAGTTGAGGAGGAACAACAGTGGTAAGGAGGAAGGCGACAGAAATAAGCTCATAGCTGCCTTAGCGCATGGTGTTTCGCTTTAATTATGGCGTGAATGATTTCACAATTGTGTTGCCTAATCAGTGACGCAATGTCAAAAACACGTTTCAGGGACCCTTTATTAAGCAAGCCTGCAGGTCCGTAAAGTACGTGAGGGTCGAGCAGCAGGGACAGCTAGCAGCCTGACAAGCTGCGAGCTAAGTCATGTTGTTTTGATGTCTTCTGGCACGCGCTTCACATCGCGCGACCGCGCTAAGCAGGGTGAACTTTGCACCATCGAGATACTTGGCTTAGCACAGCGGCATCAAGCGAGTGCGTTCCTTCCGGCACTCGTAGACGCACTTGCGTGAGCGCTATGGGGGGAGGGCATTGCTGGCGTTGCGACGATATGTGGGGTGCCAGGAACGGAGCACGTTCTTGATTCTTTTCATCGATAGAAACAATGAGGTGTGCAAGAGTCACGGACAAAAGTCCATGGGCGTTAAAAAGACCCCAGTAGAGCCCTTTTTACACATGAAACTTTACTGCCAACTGAGCTGACACTTTCAAGTGACGCCGCTTGTGGTGCGCCGGGTTCTTGCATTGCAAGCGCTTCTCTTCAGCGCCGTAAAAAATTGGCCTTTCCATGTTCCACTCTAATAAACGGATGAAAACATATAAAATAATGCGCTTATCGTTTGTTTTTTCACACCATCGCTTTATTTGCACCCTCGCGGAGGAACAGCGGCTGGCGGTTTTGAAGGCTTGGGAGGGGCTTTACGGTAAACTTGAGTATTTACTGCATCATATGAAGGGCAGTGTAGTACTACATGCGAGCGTCGCTAAGCAACGGCAGCATCGTAATGAGGTGGCCCCGAGGCGAAACAGGGCGCTACAAAACGAGCAGCCACGCATGCTGAAACTCTGCGGCCTCGAATCGCTATGTGAAAAAACGCTCCAGGGGGCTCCTTGCAGTGCTCCATGCTCGGGACTCGCGTAGCGGAGAATGTACAAAAGTTTGTGACGTATTCACCAACAATCGTTTCTTTCACTTTTGCACTTGCTCACCATGACAGCAGCGTCACACCAGTCTAGCTGAGGTTTGCCAGGAACCAACGATGCTTTGTGCTCGCTGTAAATACTGAGAATGGACGCCATGTTTTCGTGATACTCAGCACTTTTCGGCCTGTAACAAAGATAGAATAAAGTTATATGCATGTCTTTATAAACCGATTTTTTTTACTATAGCTGGTTTACACGCTGCATAATGTCGCAGTCATATATATAAGCACCGAAGTACCGAGGTCCCAGACATATTGCAAAAGCAAGTGCTAACCCTTACGGAAATATCATATATGGGCCAGATATGGAAATATAAGCGCTCATATCAGGCGATATACTGCCATATAACGTTCAATATAAGGTCATATACAGCCAGATATAAACGTATATGGCGTTTTATATGCCATATAAGGCAGCTATATACTGCCATATATGGCTTTATATTGCGCCTTATATGACATATACGGTAGCAGGATACTTCCATATACGGCGTCCGTGGCCCGTATATGGCTTTATATACTCGATATAAAGAGTATGCATCAAAAGTCACGTAATGCGAATTAACAGTCATATGTATAGGTGTATTATATTATTTATGTGTCGACATCCAATTATGGAGCAGTTCCTCACAATATATATATATATATATACTGAAGAAAGGTTCCCTGGGCTTGGTTGCGAATACGAAGAAAAAGTCAGACGTGGTGAAGAAGCAGTATATTTTTGACGTTTCGGCCGCGGGACCGGCCTTCGTCGGAAAAAAGGCCTTCCGACGAAGGCCGGTCCCGCGGCCGAAACGTCAAAAATATACTGCTTCTTCACCACGTCTGACTTTTTCTTCGTATATATATATATATATATATATATATATATATATATATATATATATATATATATATATATATATATCAAATTTTCTCGCGTCATGGTGACTGATAATATATCACGCGAAGCGAAACAATAAATACTCTGTAATGTTATTTATATACACACAGATAATCGATGGAACCACACATCTCGTCCCATCCAGCAATTAGTAATTACAAAAAAAATGAATGCAAAAAGTAAACACTAAGGGTAAATGGTAAAAGAGAGTAAGGGAGGGTTGGCGGTGAGTTCTGCTTTCTCATGGCATCGTAATTTCATTTAATACGCGATTTACCTACAGCGCGAGCTAATTATTATCTGCACTAAAACGATGTATCAAGCTAAGCTATTATTGTTTCGTCGATGTTGCAGTTGCAAAAGCCAAAAGCAATTGTATATACGTGCGCATTATAGTGGTGCATTAATGCAAAACTTGTGCCAGCTGTACCACAATAAGCGCCTAGATTGCATGTTCACTGTAAGTTATAGCTAAACGAATGATTGTTGGAATGTGTCAGCAACGTTCTTTACTTTTACTTTTATTTTCTTTACCTCGTCTTTTCCGAGTTCGGCGCGAAAGAGGGCTGTCGCTTCTACTCTTTCTACAGCTGACCCACCATTGCTCAAAAGAATGCCAAAGACGAGCCAAAAAATAAATGAGAAAAAAGAGCCCCCCTCTGTCCCCCCCCCCCCCCCCTCCGGTTCTTCCGCAAAGAGCCACGCTTTTTTTTCTCGGAACAGTGCGCAGGACCTTTGGAGACGGCCCCTCGCTTTTTCCACGTGCACGTGGAACAGATTTCATGCATCAGGTGAAGCGCTGCCAAAGCTAGCTCTCGTGTTTACGCTGTGTACTTTCGCGTCCAAAAAGTAGTCCATTGCTTGTGGTAAGCAAGAAAATACACATGTCTCACTGGCAGCCTTAAATCATAACACATTTCTCATCATTTTGACAAAACGCGCTCGTATTTTCGGGGAAACAATCGAAATATGCGAGTTTCTGCTTTGCGTTTGCCGTTTCCTCTCGGAACGATACACCTATCTCTTTCTTTTTCTTACGGACTACATTTGCGTAGCCGTCACAACTGGAGCCATTTTCTCCACGAAGGCTTTGTTGTGTGTGGGCTGCATGGCTGTGCTTTCCGAAAAAGGTGGTGCTGTGGTACTGAGTGCAGTGAGTGGCATGTTTCGATCGTGTCGCAAATAAGTGGACAACCTTCGATGTTCTAAAATGACCTGCGTCGGGAGTGACGGAAGAGCACATTCCTAACGAAGTGGGGCCACAAGTGCAAGTTTGGTGGCAGTACAAAGGCTTCTTTCATGTCAGGCTGATTGCTATAAGGTAAGCTTTGATGCTTGTTACTAAAATTCTAATACGGTGTGTCAGTTCAGAAGCACGTGAATTGGACAATTTTATAGCTGCTAAGCGCTTTGTTTTCGCCATCGGATATCGGATAAACGGCTAATGTCGAAAAGCTAGCGTGTTTCTTTTCTATATTTTAAGTTGCGCCTTAGCCATTGCTTCTGCTTCCGACCCTTTAGCGGCGTTGTAAAAAGACGCCAAATGCACTATTTTCTTCTTGTGGCGAGATCGAAGGTCACCCAACAGATGTACCGTGCTTAGACACGCTATCATTTTCTGATTTTTCCTTACGAATGCCTTAGATAAGTTGCTGTTGAAGTTCTGTTCGTTTTACCGGTGCCCTTCCCCCGCCCTTTCACTAGTGAAATTCTCGTTATTGTATCTTATTCGCGGAATCTGGCGCCAGTGAAGCCGTGAGGCTGGAAATGCATGCTGCTTCAGAAGCAGCTGAAAGTGCCATATTGAGCATAAAAATGGCGTGGCCGCATTTTAGATATTATCTGCATTTATTTTATTTATTTACCAAACAGAGCACTCCACACGCTATTTCGGAGAGGTTACAATACACTCAGTCGTCCCTATACATCAAAGGTCAGTTGCTTTACTGCAATAATGTATAAACATGTTTGCTGGTTCAGCTATCAATGACAGTGCTTTATGTGAATACATTTGATGCCATTTCGGAGAACCGGCCTCACGTGATTAACAAGCTAATCACGTCGTTGAGAAAAACAGTGTTTTTTTTCCTGCGTGACAGCTGTAGCTTAAATGCCATGAATTGTTTTTGACAAAACAGGGACAAGCATCTCCCTTCCCTTCGCCTCAAAGTGCTAGGAAGTAAACTGAAATAATAATTGAGCAACTGCTTGTAAGGTGCTTTGCATATCGACCAGCACATTGCGTAGTCATCCACGGTCATGCAGGATGGTTTAACGTTACGGGCGTGTTCCGATATTTTATGATTGTTGTTCTTGGCGCCTAAGTGAATGCATGCATGTATACATATAAAATATTGTGTCATTGCATCATCAGCTGCACATATTTTGGAGCTATTTATCGGCCCTGATAATGTAAGCATTACTTTCATGCTCCAATTGCGTTTTGCCATTTACAGCTCCCACAAAAGACTTCCCTACGAGGTGTCAGTTCGAGTGCAGTGAAAAACTTAATTTTAATATTATCCCTGGGAGCAAAGCTCAGCGACTTGAGAAGCAAAAAGACAAAAGACAACTCCGAAGAATGAAAAAAATAGTTGGAAAATAAAATACACAAGTGAAAGTTCCATCTTGCATTTGTGTTCTGCTTTTGTTTATATATGTATTCAGCTCTCACACATGGCCTACAGTGTCAAGCAGATATGGCCATATAAGGCGCCATATATGGATATATTACAAAATACGCAGATATGGCCATATAAGGGCCCATATGCGGATATATTAAAAATTGGGCAGATATGGCCATATACGGGCCCGTATACGGATATATTCAAAATTGGTCAGATATGGCCATATAAGGGCCGTATATGCCATATATGGCCATATCTGCCCAATTTTTAATATAACCGTATATGGATTTTTTCATATCAGTCCATATATGGCATTTTCGTAAGGGAAAGCTTTGTCCGCGTGTCCTTGAGGTTGATGTTTAACTTTGGAGTCTGGAAGGTGCATTTTCATATGTGGTGGACCCCAAGTATACATGTGATGTCTGTTGCAGTACTCGTGCAACTAAATTTGAGTTGTTCCACCCTCCCCGTAAATTCTCCTGTTCACTCTCTTCAAATGTTGCAGCACACTCAAGATTGTAGCTCGTCACGGTGATTTTAGCATGGAAACTCTACGTACACTTATATACGAAGAAAATAATCCGAAGGCTTAAGCTCTGGTGACTCACCCAGTTGTACAAGACACGTACCACTTGTCCGGTATTACACCGGCAGAGCCAATTTTTCCCTCCCGGTGCTTGCTGCCGATTCGACACATCAGCGGTATACGACATGATTCGCCGTTTTTAGATGCGAAGCATCTTTTAGCGGTGGCATGTCCCGCGGCGTCGGCGTCCGCACTCACACTGCGCATGCGCAACTCTCCTCCTTCCCTCTCTCGAACAGCTGCGCGTTACTCTCTCCACTTCTCTCCTACCGCCTGCTTGCGCTTCTCCTGCATTCTCGCTTCTGTCCCGCGGCGTCGGCGTCCACACCCGCCCTGCGCATCCTTCTCCCACTCCTCTCCTTGTCTCATTTCCTCTCCACTCGGCATTCTTCCTCTCCTAACGGCCCGCATTTACTATGGAAACGCTTTCTTCGATGAACGCTTTACCAGCCCGCAAGGAACGAGAACGCGCCTTCGCTCGCAAGAAACAACGCTGACGCAGGTAGCGTCTGCTAGCGTCAAATCGATGCAAACGTGACACCTAGTCAAACCGATGCAAACGCGGTGTGCACCCCCAGTGCTGCTTCGCATCGCCTCATGGTCCCCTTTAACGGGAGATGGTGTAATTTTTTTTCCACTTGGCACATAAGAGGCTCGTCGAGCGTTCAGAAGCAGGAACAGAGCACAGTGTTGGGCTAGTTGGTACATTTAACTAAACGACGTGGCGCAACGTTACAAAATATAAGAGAGCGGGATATCTTTCGCTCTTCCGCTCTCATATTTTGCAACGTTGCGCCAGATCGCTTAGTTAAACAGAATTGGGAAGGAGCATTTGCACGCAAGCACCCTGCCCCCTTGTGATAAACACAACTGGTGCGCAGACGACAAAAAGAAAGACCATTGATGACGTGAATGGTGACGCACTGGAAACGTTCGGCAAACGAGTCGAGAACATGTTCAAAGAATTAACCAAGGCAATGCATCAACAATTTGCTGGTATACAAATTCAGCTCTCCGAAATATTTGACAGTACAGAATGCAGGTTGGCACTAGCGCAAAACATGAAAAATTATCGCAGAACTACGGGCGCAGGTTGAGTAAAAACCAACACTACAATATCACAGACCAGCTACGGCTGAAATAAGCAAAATTGCCCACGAAATCTCCGGAAATAGCAAACATGGCCAAACAAAATCATTACAAACTTTGGCAGTGGAATTGGGACACTGGTGAAAAAGAAGGGAACCTACAACTTATAAGTACATTCGAGGAGGCGCCTGATGTCATTGCCCTGCAGGAAACTGGAGGTATTTTCAAATATGCAGGCTACGCACCATAGCCGCCACTGAGGTCAGCGCCAAAATAAATGTAACGACACTCATGCGAAGGAGCATCACGACAGTCAGACATAATACAGGAGCCCATGACATCAGTGATGTGATCGGCCGAAGCCTTGTTGGAGCAGCTTTTGGAACAGCGAGAAGGCCGTTTTGGAGCAGTATAACGGCCTTTTGGAGCGGCTAAACGCTCATTTGTTGAGCGGAAAATAAACTTCATAAGAAGCAGAAAAAGAACAAAGTATACCTTTAGAATAAAAAAAAAAGAGATAGTATATGCCATAAAATGGTTGTTAGAGTCAACTGTGCAACATTAGATGTTGGTCCAAATAACTAGTTATACCTCTATGTACCAAGGTTCGTAAAACTGGCAATTCATTATAGTAAAACATAGTTAAATTGTAATTTGACCTATTATGTAAGGTCGTCACCGAACTGGAAATGCCGCAAGAACGGTACGAAGCGAAAAAAATCGCAGCGTATCCACGAAGTGAATGATGATGAAGGAGCTTGCTCCAGAGGTTGTGGGGAGCATGCGCACCCGTTTCCTTCCCTTAACGTTGGCGCGAGCGCTCACCGGCGACGGAAGCGAAAGAGCCGCGCAGGTAGGTGACGGATACGTCCCGGCCGCCCTTTCCGTCCCGTTCCGCCTTTTGAATGCCGCGCGCCAGCCCGAGATCTCCTTCACACACTTCATGAGATCTCCTCGCGGGGTCAGGTGACTGTCTCTCTGCGAGGGGGAACTACCGCCCCTCGCAGAACAGACGGAAGGTATAAAAGGGCCACCGGTCAGTGAGCCCACTCTCTGTTGTGCCAGCGGTGACCTCTGAGCCGACCTGACCCGCGAGACCGACCTAGGAGTAAGCCTACCTTTCGTTTACTTTTTACGTATAGAGCGGACTATCCCTCTACGTAGCGAAGTGTACGCGGTATTACAGAGTTTTGGTTTGACGTTTTTACGGTCCCCTCCGCTCCGAGTCGGCCCGCTAAGCCGCAGCGGAGCGGCCGATGGTTTTCTCGTTTTAGTTGTGCGTTATCGGCAGCGGAGCGGGCTCTTTGCCGTTGCAGCGCCCTCTGGTTATGTTCAGCGTCGTTAAACAAAACGAAAAAACGTGTAGTCACATTTACAAAGCAAAATAAGAACATATAAGTTTATTTGTTCATGACGTATTTAGAAGTGCGCTTTTAATGTGTTGCCGGTCTATTTTTTCGACAGAGAAGCAAGCGCTGACTTGATAATAGCCACTCGAAAGCCAGCAAGGTTGCGTTCCAGATCCATTGCAAATATTCCTTCTGTTTCGTTTACTTGCACGACATTTCGCAGCACATCCTCCCATGCGCCAGGATTGCCGAAGGGGTCCGCACATGCGACTTCCTTCAAGAGGCAAAGTCTTCGTCAATTCGGAAACATTTTCGCGGCTTGCGCTGAGCAGGCGACCGCGAAGCCGCAGCGCTCGCCGAAAGCATGCCGTCGCCGGAGGCAGCCATCTTGAAATGAGCGAAGTCGCTGTACGCGAGAGAGAGGGCACGCGCTTCGTCCTCCTTCCGCTTGCGAAAACGGCAGCGACGCACGGCGCTCCGCTTAGGCTGCTCGTAAGCGGACCGTACTCCCCGCTCCGGTAACCCGCTTACGGCTAAGCGGACGACGCATGCGCCCTCGCCCCCCCCCCCCCCCTCCGCTTAGCTGCTGAGCGGAGCGTAAAAACGACAAACTAAAACTCTCTATTGCTCGTACAGCAATAAAGTGTCATTTACTTTGCTTGGCCAGTTGCCTTATTCGCCCGAACCCGCCGTAGCTGTGATCATCACGCTACGGGAAGGGTACGTACACGTGCACGGAACGACTGTGTACGGCTGGAGCCGGAGTTAATCTTCGGAATCAGCCGTGCATAGTGCGTAACAACCCTTCATCTGGCGCCCAACGTGGGGCTCTTGGAATATCGGACAACAGTTTTTCTCGGTTCAAGGCAGCCCTTGTTTGAACCTGTCGAGACTACGCCTAGCGTGATTTTGATCGCTGGCGTTGGCGGCGTGCTTTCTTGAGAGCGAGGCGACTGGATGCGGTAGCGTGTTTGAACCTGTCGGCATGCTACTTGCACGTTTTGAAAGATCGTCGTTACGAGAGCCACACGTGGTCTGCATCCTGGGAGAACGAGGCTTAGTGCCTATGGATAGTAGGCGAGCCCGAAGTGAGTACGGAAGCCTCGTGGGTGGTCCGATTTTCTGTGTAATTAGCTTCTATCTCTTTGACTCTGGGAGTCGCGGCTCAGGGAGCCGAGTGGCCGCGGGCCACGGGCTGCCTGCTATTGCGGCTCGGCACCGGGCGTTCCGACACTGTCCGGGACAGTGGGCGCCGATCGTTCAGCTGCTCGCACGTAGCGAGCGGAGAGGGCCCCCAGCAGAGCTAGTCTCCTCACGGCTGCCTAAATTCTGTGCCCTGGTTTGGATGTCGGTTGCTGTCGAGCGCGGCGATACGTTAGGCCTAAGGCTCCTTGGAGCTGCCTGTCGCACGTGGGACACAACCAGTCGGACCGTGGCGCTGAGGTGTCGCTCTTTGCGTACCTCATTCTAGCTTGCCTCGCGCGGAGTGAACTCAAGAAAGCGACCTTTGTTCACGTGAACTTAGTGTCTCAGTAGCCGCCGAAATCCCGTGCTAGCCGAACGAAGCAGTCATACCACGTGGTCGATGTGTACAACTGCTCTCCTTTGCCCTACTTCAGTGTTCTGTCGAGAGCGTTATTTTCAGTCCTACCACGTGGCCGATGCGTACAATTGCTCTCCTTTGCCCTAACGCAGTGTTCTGTTGAGAGCGTTGTGTTCAGTGTACGCAGCGGGAGGCAGTCGTACCACGTGGTCGATGTGGTCAATTTCTCTCCTTTGCCCTAATGCAGTGTTCTGTCAAGAGCGTTATTTTCAGTGTGCGCAGCGGGAGTGACGTCACCCGCAGCTTGCCTTCTGAACATCCACGCTGCTGCCCGGACTTCGGGACCCCTCGGCGGATGTCGGCAGCTGCCATCAGCTGTTGCGGCTTTCTCGGCCGGAAGGCGCATCGGTGCGAGTGACGCTTGCTGGTGCCGACTACGTCGCCTTTTCGGAGTCCTGGCCTGGAGCCCCGCTGTAGAGCCTTGGTCAAGCCTGAAGACAGGTCGCCTGTGTGGCGGCGCGCACGGGACTACGCGGGCAGCGACGCCGGCGCGTGAAGGACACAAGTGCGTGGACATACCCGAAGCACAGTGACGCTGAATGTGTTGCCTTCTATTTGCGTTGCATTTGTTGCTGTGTTTTTGCAGGGATATGTGGTTATTTAAGGTTGGGGGGATGTGGGAATGCTGACATTCCCTGATGAGTTTCTATCGCGTGGCGCTCGCGTTTCCTCAAAGCTCCTCTAAGGTGGCTTTCCCGCGGGGCACGAGACGTGACGTCATCGTCATGCGCACTGCTGCGCTGGGTATGGCGCTGGTGTTCCCTTAGTAGCGCTACCTGGCAGCGAGGATTCGCGGGCCCGCGCACGGGGAACGAGCCTTACCAAGACGCTTAGCCGTGCTCCCTTATGGGCTGCAGAAAGAAGCGTCTTTTCTACCCAAGCCACCAACAACAACAACAACGAGCCTTACCCTCTTGGCCTTGGGACGTCGTCGCGCGTGGTCGACGCTCGTGCGCGCGGTGGCGATGAGCTCCGCTGGGACGATTCAGCGGATGCCTTTCCCGATCGCCGATTGCGCCTCTGTTCGCGCGACTTATCTCGCGAGCAATATAGGCTGACTGTTCCGGCATGGGCGAACACTACTCGCTCGGTATCCTGATGCGGTGAGTCGAATGTCATCGATTACGCCCGGGGTGTTGCATTAGCATGCCTGGTTTGTATAGTTCGGCTAGTGTGCTTACTATGTGTAGAAGGTGCAAATAAATGCCCTACTGTTGGTTTGCACTGCGGTGAACTGTGTCCTTTGTTCCTCGAGCGTGGGAGAACCCCCGTGGCCACCCCCACAAGGTTAAATCCGGTAAACCGTACTCTGTACATCTGCTCAATCATCATCATATAAAGACATGACACGAGAGTTGCGTCACGTGGCCCGAGCCGCTTCGAGGACCGCTTGTCGACGCTTCTGCTTCGCGGGCTCTGAGCTCGGCATCCGCTTGTCTTTGCGCCCACTTCGCTTCGGCCTCGCGGGCCCGTGCCGCCTCCGGGTTCACTCGTTGTCGAGCGCGTACTGCTTCAGCTGCGCGAGCCCTCGCCGCTGCCTCGGTGTTGGTAGTAGCTTTTACTTGCTGCCGGCGCTGGTGTCTCTTTTCGGCCTCGCGAGCACTCACCGCAGGGTCTTGGCGGCGAGCCGGCGCGGCAGCTGCCTTGCGAGCTCTCACCGCCGCTGCCTTAAAGTCCCTGAAAAATAACTAAAGTAGCGCCATTCGCGTCAGTGTGGAGACACCTCCTCTCTCGTTTGCTTCGTAGATGTGTAGATGAAGCTAGTTGAGAAGGCACTTGGCCGCGTCGTACGTTCAGCTAAACGCAAGAGGGCGTTGCGGCTGTAAGCGACCCTTTGGGGGAAGTTTGAGAAATAATTATGAAAGTGCCAGTAAATACGACAATAGAAGGTAATTAGGAGCAAGTGGAGTGTTTTTTTAGTGTAAAAATATGCAGTACATTAGCAGTGAGTACATGCATGTGCTCGACGTGTGTTTATGTGCGTGGTGTCGGCAACATGGCATGGGACAGGTTCACGGTTACGGCGCAGTTATGAGTTTTTGTGCAATATGTTAAATATACCGCGTTATAAAAGAAGTCTGTAGAAGAATGGAGTAAGCGAAGCGCTTGTACCGCCAAAACCCATCCCCGCAAGCGAGCAGCACACGACGCGAGAGCCCAGCATTCTCTTGCCGATGTGCTTGGGGTTGACGCTGTTGACGGCAGCGCCGCCGCGCGCCATGCAAATTCGGCTTCGGCCGTGCTAAGAGATCGCAAAGCACGACGCACCACTAGCTTTTTGAAAGTCGGGCGAACGCCATCTTGGTTGTCTACCCCACGTGACCAAGGCGTGCAACGCGCGCGGCGTCTGCTCGACCTTGCGCGATCATGCTTGAATCTGCCAACAGCGCGGCATGTTTTGGGATGCCGCAAAAGCACGTAGAACAACGGAAAGGAGTTTTCGCTTCCGCGAGGAAAGCTAATTAATGCCAAACGTCGAGATGTGTGGCTCCAGCGTATCGGACAGCTATTCGCACACACGCCGAGGCAACGGCGGAGAAGCCGGAGACCAAATGCGGGGACGATGGTAGCCGAAGACGGTTCCCGCGGCATCGAGCGCGTGCTCTCAGGGCGAAGCTGGCCCTCATAGCCCATCCTACGGCCTATAGTAGCCGCCAAACACGCAGCTTACGCAGGGCTGTCAGAGCTCCCCGTGCAGGGGTGCGGCCGCGTGTTTGCATACAAATGCATACAAATCTCATCGCACTTTACAGCTACCAATAATTGCACACTGCATTTATCAGCGATCAGTCAAATACAAAGCAAGTCTACCGCACGCGACATAGCGGCAACGAGGGCGAAGTCCGGCACGGCAACCGCCGACGACCGCTCCCGCAAGCCCAACGCGCGCGGCAGCCTCGCTGGCCTGGCCGCGACGGCCGCCGCGTGCTTTCGCTTTCGCCTCGATAGTTACTTGTGGACACTCCAGAGGCGCTGCTGTAGCTGCTAGGAGAGGAGGGAGAAGCGGAGGGGTGCACTTGGCGCTACTTTACTTGTAGGGGCTTTACGCTGCCTTGGCTTCTTGGGCCCCTAGTGGTCACCTATCTGGCCTCGAGGGCCACCACTGGAAAGACCGGCGCTGCTGTCGTTGTGACGTAGTAAACGACATCACGTGACGCCTTCGCCGCCGCCGGCGAAGCGCGCTCGCTTTCTTCACCAAGCCGGTTACTTTTCTTCTTGCTTTTGCGCATGGAAAACTGCTCGGCGCTACAGCACTTGACATAGTCGACCGAGCTAGGCGTAATTTTCACGCGCATATACCCCAATTAGACGCAGCGTCCTGGCTGAAAAAGCTGAGAATAGGGAAATAGGCAAGTGCTCATACATTTCGAATGTGTGGGAAGCATTCCGCGAAGTCAATTTTGTGCACGGCGTTGGAGCTAGAATGTTCAGTGAGTACGGCATGAACTTTCTCGGACTGTAGGCATTCGAATTTACGACGCCTATTAGCTGCTGTAGAGGAAACGTGTCTTGTTTACGGAGCAGGGCCATCGCAAAAAATAACAGGCTGCTTTGATTCTGCCATCAGTCAAGAGATACATGCGCAGAGATACATGTGCGCACATCGCAGAACCGTATGCGTGAATTTAAGATATAATTTACTGGTGATAAATAAGCTCGTGATGAGTCATTGCCATGCGGTAATACTGGCAAAAGTGCCAAACCAGGCGTCCATTCTGCATGTCCATTCCCTTATGAATGGACGTGCCGGTTGAATTAGCAATATCAAGACCTCACATATATTGCCCGCTTAATCACGCGCCCAAAAATGGGGCGAAGGGATGGGAAGGTACGCCGTGAACCACGTACAGCTGGCAATGTGAATCGAAATGTCACTTACCGCACGTGCACCGTCCGCGCAAGTGCACGAGATGTAGCGCCTATTCGCGCTTGAATAAGTAACTGTAGGCAGGATGTCTGAGTATTCCCAGTGATAGCTAACTAAATTTCCCGAGCGCCTTTTACGCGAGCGGCCTCGTCACTTTCGTCGTGCATAGAGCACCGCGGGCACACGTTTCCGACAAGCGTGGACGATGCGGCGATGCTTCTTGTTCACTCGCAAAATACTTTGCCTACCTGTAGAACAGGTTCTTTTGCAGCTAAGATACACACAGGGAACTCTTGCAACACGAAAAAACCGTGTCTGAACGAGCTGCGACATTGTAGACGTCGTACTCTGCGGGGCCGGTACCACGTGATGTCGTTTTGTACGTCACGGAGAGGTTCCGGCAGATGTCGCCGCGGTATGTCCTCGGGGCCAATAGCGTGCGCGGAGCGAGCGCCGCCTTCAGAGGCGGCGCGCCATCTAGTGAGCGCTCTTGAAATCACCGGAGAGCACAGCTGCGCCTCTAGCGGGGGCAATGAGAACTAGTGGCTATGGCGCGACGGACAAGAGACAACCACCCAGCATGAAGGAGCAAGCTCCTAAAAAAAGGACCGATGATTTCGGCACTTTCTAATGTGAAACATGTATGTACAGCAGTTACACACCATTCCCTCCTCCACCCCCACTCCATGCCGCTTCTTTTTAACGCGATAGCGTTAGAGAGGTCGTTCCGCGGAAATACCGCCGTCGGTGTCGCTGTCTCCACGCGTCTCTTGTGAGCGAAAAATCTTCCGTAAGCGAAAAATAACAACTCCAAAAACGGACAACTATGTCCATCTAGCGGAAGACATATCAAGCAATGTCTCAACTACCATGGCCTCCTAGACAGCGAGCGCGCCCGCCATCTCGGAGGCCATACGACTACAGCAGAGCCTATATGCGGTCTCGTCGGATGCTCTGCATCCACTTTTTTTAGCATTTCATTCTCACGACACCATTAAAGAAGTGAAGTACTGCAGTTGCCACTTGAACGACCATAAGGCGATGCTTGTTGCTGCTGGCCGGAAGAGGTCTCCAGAAGAACAAATCGAACAGCAGATAGTTAACGCAAGAAGGACGACAGAATGTGACCATTTACGAATAAAAGTGTCTCGCCTACGCGCAGTTCATAATACAGGACCATGTTACTAAATCACTGTACAAAGTTTTCATGAAGTTGATATAAAAGTGCTGTTAAATAGATCGAAAACCTCTACCATTACTATAGATACGTCGCGCGCGCGCGTGTGTGTTCTGTGGGTGTGTGTGTAACTACACACATTAAAGGGGCACTGACACGAAAATTTTCGTCTGCTGTTTTTTCGCTGCAATACGTAGCTCGGGATCTGTTAGCCATAACACGGCACATCATTTGCTCCAGCGCGCGTCAGATAATTATTTACGGCCTGTTTATTACCCACTAGTTTCAGTTTTGGTTTGGGAGAGCTCAAAAAACGACAAGGCGCCCGGTGCAACTGGCGCCACCTAGCGCTCGCAATGGAGTAAACGAGTTCGACCACGTGAGCACACATAACTGTGACGCACTTCCGCATGACAACCGCCGTGTGCTCGTTTTCTTTCGCCTGTCGCACGTCCTGCGGGTTGTTGTCGCTGTTGCTGTCATCGTTGTTGGCTGGCAACTATTTTCTTGAGGTCTAGCGTCGCCGGCAGTCTACTAACGCAGCCGCAGCGAATAAGCAATCGCGGCTATGACGTCATCATTGCTAGCTGCACTGTCGGAGCTCGGCTGCCGTGGTGACGTCGCGGAAGTTGGGGGTCCCCTTCAGGTTTGATTGATTGATTGATTTGTGGGGTTTAACGTCCCAAAACCAGTTCTGATTATGAGAGACGCCGTAGTAGAGGGCTCCGGAAATTTCGACCACCTGGGGTTCTTTAACGTGCACTGACATCGCACAGCACACGGGCCTCAACATTTCGCCTCAATCGAAATGCAGCCGCCGCAGCCGGGATTCGATCCCGCGACCCTCGGATCAGCAGCCGAGTACCATAGCCACTAGACCACCGTGGCGGGGCTCCCCTTCAGGTTACCTTTGCTGTTGTCGATGTCGCGATGTACGGCGTCTAGCGCTCGATTGCGCATGCGAACTTCAATATTCATTTAAATTACCTTCGGAGCTGTGTTCGCCATTGAGATTTGGTAGATGACATCTGTATGTCCAGGAAAATCGATCCCGCAGGCTATCTTAGCAGCGAAATTTTGGTGTCAGTGCCCCTTTAACAAGTATGCACTGAGTGGTTGAAGTGCACACTTTGGGCCGGATTTCGCTATCGCGTTCAACTCTTAAAGGTGAAGCAGGGGGACCTTAAGGGTCCCCCTGCTTCACCTTTAAGAGTTGAACGCGATGACAGCTATTTGGGGACCCTTAAGGGTCCCCCAATTTTTGTACCTTTGCATGGCGTGTTTTTTTTTCTGTGCCTCGTTCATTCTTCACAAAAAAAAGTGGCTGAGAATATTATAGGCTATAATTATGAATCGCAGCAGCATGGCAGTGATAAGCTAAAAAAAGATGTCCTCTAAGCCTGTTACTGTAGTACGGCAATCATTGAAAAAAATCTATGTATGGTAAAAAAGAAAACACCTGTTAGTTCGGATTCTTTCACTGGGAGTGTGCCATCGCTATTTCACGGCCAGAAGGTGCAGATAAGCTTCTTTCGAGTTCGTAATCATGGGGGCTCTGCGATATCCAAAGCAAGCAACGACGTCGTCTTCTTTATCTCTCCCTCTTTCCTCGCCGATAGGCATCGCTTGCAAGACACTGATCTCATTGGTGTTCGTTTCCTGAGCGATTACTTCCAAGAAAGGGGAGAGCCCTCTGCGTTTAGAACTGCCCCTTCTACGTCTACGCATGCTCATCACTGCGGGCGCCGACGCACGACACGAGCGGTGCGAAATACGAAACTGCAGCGATTGTAGAAGGCGCGACAGCGGAATACGACACGATTTGAATGACGCTTTCTTGAGAATTGCAGTCCGAGGTTTCAATTTATCAACATTGCGAGCTTAGGATGGACGTCCCTGAGAAGTTGGTTTCTAGTTAGGAATGTGAAAATACGCGTTTAGCGCAGTTCTGGCGGAGGATTGCGAAAGTGGGGCAAAATGTAGCAGGGTTTGCCTTTTGGCGCACTTGGCGCAGTTATAACATCACTGTGACATAGACCACATTCGGAAAAATGGGGAGACTATTACATGTGTAGAGTAGTCGAAAGCTACAAACCAAATTTAGAACGCTTTCCAGTAAAACTACCACTAACAGAAGAACTACCACTAACAGAAGAACTACCACTAACTAACAGAAGACCTCTGATCATAACTGGAGATTTTAACTCAGCACATTCGTTTGGGGTATAATAGAGGAAACGTGAAAGGCCGGAACCTCTGCACAGACGCGCAGCAGGAAGGACTTACCATGATAACTGACCCTCTCGACCCAACCAGAATAAGCATGTCCAGAGACACTACACCAGACCTGAAATTCACTAAGGACATTACAGAAGCGCAATAAATAAAGACACAAGAAAACCTTGGAAGTGACCACTATATTACAAAACAGTAATAGTGGCTGCTGGGACGCAATAAAGGAAAGGAAAACTACTCGGAATTGTAAAATGGGACAAATTTAGAGAAACTCGAAAGCACGAGGTGAGGGAAAATATTGAGAATATAGATGGATGGCTGGATGAACTAAGAAATCTTGTTCACATGGCAACTAAGATCATACCTGCTAAAGAAAGCATTGGAAAGTTGATAGTACACTCCTCCATATGTGGGAAGCAAAAAGGGGCCTGCAAATACGGCGAAAAAACAAAAAAAGCATAATAAAAAGCTTAAGAAGATAAATTGCCTCGAAAAAGCAATAAGGGATTACGCAGAACAACTGTGCAGAAACAGCTGGGATGAAACATGCGATGCGATGGAAACGCAGACGGGATTCGCCGAAACCATGAAACCTCCTGCGATGGCTATTAGAATAGGACAAAAGTAAGACAACGCGAAAAACAGAATCTGGAAAGGCTCACACACAAGTATAAGGGAACGGATGAAGAATTATTAAAAGAAATACAGGGAAAATACTGTTGTGCCTCGAATTCCCCTGCCAGCGCTTGCGGTTCAACCGGCGACTGCGTCCACTGAGTGCATTCCTGGAAGGGGTGCGTGCGTCAGCAGTTGACGTGGTGCACCTGCAAAAGCAACCTCGCCGGTCGACGGGAACGATGGACACCGGATATTGGGAAATTCCCCCCACCCCCCGCCCCTCAACCCCGGCATCACTGCAAGCTCGGATTTGTACAGCACCCAAGCCTCCTCGTGGAAAAGAGAGAGGAGGGATCGGAGACTTCACAAAAGCTGTTTACCAGAGATTGGTGCATAGACCCAGCTGTGTCAAGAGCTCCTCACTGAGACAGGGCCGTGAAGTAAGTAAATGTAGTGTATAAAGCCTTTTCTCGATTATCTTCGGCCTGTCGTCCATCCTGGCTCCTCGCTCACGTGCCTCTACGAAGCGGTGGGGATAGCTACGTCCCTGTACCCCATCCGCCCTTAACAACAGTGGTGGCAGCGGCGGGATACCAACGCACACTATCTTCCACCGGCTACTCCTTCTATCACAACAGTGGTGACAGCGGTGGGATACAAACGTAAACCCGCATCTACCGCTGGTCGCCCTTCGCAACAGTGGTGGCAGCTCGGTGGAATATCAACGCATACTGTATCATTCACCAACTACTCCTACTATCACAACAATACATAGGTGACCCCCACACGGAACAAGGGGAAAATGAAATCCTGGACAGACCAATACAAGAAGCAGAGGTGAGGGCTGAGAAGCTTAACACCAAGTCCGCACCAGGATCAGATAGAATTACAAATAAAACACTCAGGAACTTGAATGATAAATCTGTCACGGCGCTCAGAAATTTTATGAACAAATGCTGAGAGAGCGGCAAAATACCGAAAAGCTCAGTGGAAGGAGGTAAAAATCAGCCTTAGGCAACTTCGGTCAATTTCGCTCGCATCCTCTATAGGCAAAGTGTTCGAACATGGGGTCCTCACACCGCTAACCAATGCAGTGGCGCCCCGACTGGAGGGGGAGGGGGGGGCGTTGTAACCCCCCCTGAGGCCGACCTAATCCCCCTCCCCCTCCATAACTGCTCTCATGTCCTTGCACTGAGTGCCCAACATACACCTTCAAGGACCTTGTTGATGTAATTTCGATTCACGATATGGCTTGAGGTCGATTTTTTCTGCCCCCAGAAATGCATTGTATTCGCTCATCTACTTAAACTAAAACTGAAAGAGTGCAAACCGAGCCGGCGCAGAAGTAACAGCAGGAAGGCCCTCTTTTGGGTCTGACGCTCCAAGAGGCGTCGGCGGGGCTAGAGACAGGGACGCGGGGAACGGGCATTTTAAGCATCTGTATTTGCGGAAACCACGTCAAAATGAGCGTGTACGCTAGGCGGCTACTTTGGAGACGACAGAATGCCGATGTCGACGGGCGCCCCGCGCGCCCCTAGGTGCTTGAACAAAGCCAATGCGTAGCGTCTCCGGCATATTGCAATCGCCGTGCAATGCAGTACGAAGAACTGTTCCTCAGGCACGCACACCTTACCGGCCACAAAAGAGCGACTCCCGATAGGCGCGTCTTGTCACCGGGCGCTTCCAGCGTGAGGGCGTCTAGACGATGCCAAATTGCTTGCACCTGGAGTGTTTCGGAATGGAAGCGGTGGTGGCTAACGCTCGTTACGGTAATCTACATGTGTCGCCGGTTAGGCTGTCCGAAGTCCCCTCCGAATGCTGAGTTTTTATGTGTTTTCATTTTCCTTGTTATACTTTAGGAAAGGAGTTTGTACTGCGTTGCACTGTGGAGGCGGGTCCCAAACAATAGTCGCACAGCGGGTTGGACTGGTGCGTTGTCTACTGGCGGCCTGGTGAAGCGGGTCTGTCAGGGAGAAAAAGTCGTCTCGTGGCCGAGGACAGGGTGGAATTTTAGAGATTCGAGAGACTGATAGTAGCAATGACCTTCCGTCATGGGAAGTAAGCCTCGTTTTGCGATCCCTCGCGCAAGCCTCGCCGTTCGGTTCTCCAACCTCCGTGTGATGATGCAGTGGTCATCGCCGCGAGGGCCTGATGTTAGCAACAATGATAGGAGATGATCCGTAAGCTACGGCGACTTCGAGGGCGAAATCCCATCCGCGTTCCTACACAAGCATCATCTCCAGGCCGGCGACGAGACCTATGCGCCAATGGGGCCCACCCACGCAGATAAGCGTTCCTTTCGTTGCAGCTTGGGACATTGCGTACTAGAGACATTGGGTTTTTGGTTTATAAGCCATTGTTTTAGTTTTAGCCATTGTATCGACCGGACATTGAGGAGTTTGTCCGCAATGTCAATTCCTGCGCTGCATTATGCGTGTACTTTGCTCCTTGTTTGCCTGGCATCATTACGTTGGCTACTAATTTTTAATTGTATACCTTAATCATGTTCGCATATTAAATTTCATGTTTTGTTAACTTAAGAAGGCCTGTTGCCTCTTTTCTCCCCCGCCCCAGCACGAATACGGTTTTGGGATTAAACAATGGTTGAGATGTGTGGCCAAAGGGGGATGAGCGAGGTTAGTTGCGTTTTGTAAGACGGAGAACGGTAGTTGTGGTAATTTTGAAGTGTTGCGTACAGCGTAGAACCGCCTCCCCCTTTGCGCGAAGTAGGGACATCTCACTGGGTCAGCAGCGTGAGTGGACGGACGGCTCACGGCGGGGTCCGTGCGCACACGATTCCGCGGATCGGGCGCATGGGCCCTCGTGGTGAGTCGGACGTCGGCGACGCCGCATTTGATGTACTGTGTGTGTGTTGTTTTATGTATTGTATTGGCATTGTATAAGGTTATTGAGCGTATCATTAATGATGTATTATATTCGGCTGGCGATATTGTCGTTTGTAAAGGCAGCAATAAATGTACACGCGTTTGGTTGCCCGACGGCGTGACTGACCGTGTGTTCCGAGAGCGTCGCGAACATTACGAAATCCTACAACTTATGGGCGCTGCCTTCTGAATCGAGTGGTTTTACTCCAGCTTCTACAACATGCATGTGCTTATAGCTGTTGGTTTAAAATTTTTATTCGTTTGGTTTAGCTCTTTCACTTATGCTTAATCATACAGATTGCTACTTTCGGGCTCTATCCACACTATATTATCTCGCTGTTCGCTCACTTCACCGATTCATTATCAATTTATTCCAAATGATATTATAGGACTGGTCAACCCGTCTGGCTCGCGTATTCTCATCGTTCCAACTGACTTAACTTGCGCAATCCTAGAGTTCGTCCACTCCATCAGCCATTAGCAACCTTCTAACATGCTTACAAAACTCACCGCTGCTACGCCTGTCTAGGTAAGAGCTTGAACGTACGACCACCACTTCTCTACAACTTGCTGTCTTTCGTAATCTAACCATAGACGCCGCTATAGTATCTGTCTCCAGCGCGACTTGCGTGCTTTCCCCGCGTGTGAAGTTTCATCAGACTTTGTCTCTGGCCCTACCCCCCATTCTATACCATAAGAAGCGAGGCGTTTTTCTTGTGCCCGTGCTGCTGACCTAAATAATGTATAATATTTAGTTATCTCTGAGTTCTCTTTCTTATAGGCTGCCAATATCAGCAGCAAGATAAGAGAGCAGGCACACGAACTGCACTAAGCCAACACGCCTATGATGAAGCAGATGCTTTGACAGAGGCAAATCCTTCTGTCGGAATGTCGGCCAGCACGAGTGAGGCACTGCAGTGATCCCACCTTAATTTTGCCAACCATTTTATGATGATGCGCGTCAACGGCCAGCTGATTTTCCCAGCCTACAAAAAGAATTTTCGGAAGTATTTTTCATGATGTCAGCTTAATTTTCAGATTTAAACCGTACGAGATGACCTTGAGTTAAATTTATCGATATATTGATACTTCGCGCCGATTGTAAAATTAAACGAGCCCTCTTGTCCAAACTTCCCTCTCACAAACTTCTCATACGGAAAATCATTACACCGATGTTTTGGTGAGGTGATCTCTTGGTAGTAATTATGGGTGTGGGAGCTTCCTTTCGCGCAACTACCTCGTGAGAAACATTCTTGTTGTGTTAACCAGAGAGTATAATTGAAAGAGGACCGCAAAGTGATGGAACAGGTGGAATTGGTGGAAATTCATACGGAATACTTTACCATCCCACATCAAACAATGTTCCACAATCGGTCTTTTTTAAAAACAGTTGTATTCTTATACTAAATGCATATTTTTCATGATACATTTTGTTTTATCACTTTTGTTTACTTATAATCGTCTTATTGTTGTTCCGTCAAATCACTCGTTTTCTTGTTATGTTGCTATCACTGCTAATTACGTTATTTTTTCTTTTCAATTTCGGACAGGAGGTTCCCCTGCAGCCCAGTGCTTTCGGACCTCCTTCTGTATAATCCTGTGTGATATTCTATGTTTGTATTAATATTTGAAATAAACTTCAAAATAAATTTCAAACTTGTTATGTTCGGCGGTAGATCGACGGGCAGAGTAGGCGACCTAGCGCGGGACCTTCCTGTAGAAACGTCTTCGTATTCATGCAGTACGCAGTAAGGGCGGCGGCTTTGTTCTTGCGATGCCCGAGGTCTGTAATTGCTGTGACGTACACAACTGCACAGCGGCAGGGACATGACGGGTGACAGGTCTCTTCACTGCGGCACCGTACAACATTTTCGAAGGAAATGCGGCATCCGAGAAAGGAAAAAAATTACAGCATATCCACGGAGTGAATGATGATGAGTGGGCGAAGCTCGGGATGTGCATCGTAGATCGTGCCGAGTTCCGGATTAATTTAGTTAACGAGCATGCTACGAATCCTCACGGTTCAACTATGCACAATGCACAAGTGAAATCTCCCACCGGCACTTCATTGCAAGTCAAGATCCAGTGTATATATATATATATATATATATATATATATATATATATATATATATATATATATATATATATGGGTTTTGCCGGTGAACGCTTCTCCAACGCGAGCAGTCGGTATTTCTCAATCAAGAAACTCGCTAGGAGACGCTGCCTGCGCCAACGTTGTCTCTCGCGTTTGCCGGGGCAGTGTCGAGTTTGCCGGGGAGCGCGTGGCTCCCGGCGCTCGCGGCGAGGGCGAGCGCCAGGTGCCACGCGCTCGCCCTCGGCGCGTGCGTGCGCTCCAGCAGGCACGCGCCGGTGGCTACCTACTACTAACTACTACTACTACTACTACATACATCGGGGACGCACGAAATGGCAGCTAATGGGGAATGAGAGACAGAAGAATTCGGCTTTTAGTTAACGCGCACGCTGCGAATTTTTTATTGTTCAACAACGCACAGGAGAAATCTCCCACCGGCACCACCTTGGAGGTCAAAGCGTAAGACTGGTTACGCACTACTACGACTACGACGAGGGACGAACGGGTGCCGCTTTAAGGAGCTTCGCCCCTAAAAAAAAAAGGGGGAGAGTCGCTTGCAAGAACAGCGGAGGTTCGCGGTCGAACTAATCCTTTGACCTTTCTGCGCGCTCGACTGTCGCCAAGGCGTCGCCCGTTCGGGGGAGATGACCGCGCCGTGGAAATGCACGGAAGTGCTTTCGATGACAATACACCTGTCAGGCAGTCCTGTTGAAGCGGCGGCTTGGATGCATGCCGCCAGGTAAATAGAATGGCAATTTGATCCTGCTGCAGAATACTGCAAACTCATTATTGGGAGCGAGGACATACCGTGGCGCCGCCACGCGGGAGAACCGGTGTGACGCGCAAAGTTGGATTGCTCCGACAGCACTGCCTTGCTCAGCGCGGAGCTGCTTTGCGCGTCGCCCTCTTATTGTTGCTGCCGTTTATTTCAGCTAGACGATATCTGTAAAATACTGTTGTGGCTACGTTATTGATTCTTCAACAAGGTAATTAACTCTTCCGGAAAAAGAATGTAGGTTCATTACAATGCAGTTTAGACACCGCGTCGACTGCTGTTGTCGTCTGCTATGGTCACCGGCGAGGATACCGCGCGTGCGCAGTCCGCTGGTTTTTTTCGGTGAGATAGCATTTTGATGAATGAAAATGAATGAAAAGTAAGCATCAAGATGGTTTTAGCGCGCGGTTGCGGTAAATACACATAGCTTTTGGCCGCAAGAAAGGCATGCGACGTGTTTCTCGTGCAATTCATTCATTGTATGTTTGCATCAACAAAGGGGCCGCCGTTGACAAGAAGAAATCGAATTAGCAAATTTGTATTCATGCTGAACACGCATACCCCTATGCAACGCGATGCGAGTGGTTCCTTCATTTTGCGGAAAGCAGCAGGCATAGAGCTGCATTCAATCGCGACCTTTCTCACATGATTTAAGGTGTAGACACGACATACGCACATGCGCGCCTCATTAAACCTTTTTATTTTCGAACATGGGGTTCACCTTAGGACGTTGTGGCTTGATCACAATTTAAATTCTCGCCAGTATGACCCCAAGGACACTAGCCTGGAGCACAGTTGTTCGTTGCTTCTCTTTCTGTTGCTTATTTTTCCCGCGTATTCAAGACGGTCGTCACACGGCGATTTTCGATCGCGGTCGAGCCAGTTCATGGCTGCATTTTTCGACGAATGACTCCCGTCCGTATTTTGCACGAAGGGGCCAATAGCGATAGAAAATACAGCGTAAGACCGGACGTATTAGTTTAGTCATTTGAATGCACTAGCAGAGACTCCGGAACAGGGGGGGGGGGGGGGCGGTTCCCCCCCCCCCCACCCCTACCATTTTTCTAGAGGGGGCTCGTCCCCCCCCCCTCCCACTTTCCAACCGTTTACGCTCAAATCAAAATTTTTTGAGAAGAATTTTCAAGCTGGTGGTAGTTAAAAAAAACCCAGGTGGTCGAAATGTCCCGAGTCCTCCACCACGGCGTCTCTCATAATCAAAGCTGGTTTTGGGACGTACGTTAAACGCCACAAATTAGTCAATCAATCCAGGTGGTGGTTCTGTGGTGCAGTACTTTCCAAAACACTGGACCACACAACCACGTGGGTTGCGCGGTGTGCCGCAGGTTTTCAGTGCTTCCGAAAGTTCCAAACATTTTGAAATGTATACAAATGTGAAATAAGCGATGATGCAAATTAGTAAAATATTAAACGGCTAAAATGAATTAAAACAATAATTGATTTCATTAATATTATAGTAAATAATAATACATAATATGCATTTTAAATAAATTAGAATCGACAAATACTGAGAACAAAAATAATCAAAGCAACATGCAAAGACGACATTAAGTGCCCCCCCTACCCCACACACACACACTCCGAAAAACGTTCCGGAGTCCCTTTGCACTAGTACGCTGCAAGGTGTAACTTATTGTGGTCTAAATGATTCAGTGAAACTATCAGTGTCCAGCATCTGCACCTTCATCGATAAGCCGTATGACACTCCGCGACTGCTGATAGAAGGAGAATCTGTGTTCGAAGCTGGCCACGTCGTCGTCTGCAGTGTAAAAGGGGAGAGAGAGAGAGAGAGAATATTTTATTGATGAAGCCGGAGATGTTAGCCTGGTTAATGGCCTGGGTGTAAAAGGGGAAGAAGTGATACTGGCTGGGTTCATTTTGCAGACGACGTCATTTAGAAAATAACAAGTTTCCAATAACTCCGAGCGCACTTTTCAGCTTTTGTGGTCGCTAGGTGTCCGCGAACGTGAAATAAACGCGAAGCGACGATGTTTGTAGATAAAAACGCTGGCGAATGGCCCTTGAAAGCGCGCGTGAACTGCGTGAACCGTCCGCTTCGGCGGAGGCTCGGCGCGAGGTGGGATCGTGGGGTCACGTGATCCAACTTTGCACGTCAGAACGACCGCAGCGCCAGCCTCTCCAGTGGTGGCCCTCGCGCCCAATAGGATTTGTTCCCGACGCGATCCTTCGCAGAAGCTCGGTGCAGCGAGCGCTTCGAAGTGTGGGAACGCGAAGGCCTAACCGTAGGCTCTGATAGAGAGAGTGAACACGTGTTTTATTAATGAAGTGCTGCATACGGGCTGGTCCCAGAAGCGATCGGATGTATTTAACGTGGAAAGAGAAAGGAGGAGGAAGGAGAGAGCTTAGCGCTAACTCGGGTCGCAGACGCGGCGAGGTGGTCAGAGGTCGAGCTTGGCGCTGCCTCTAATCGAGAAATGATTAAGTTTTAAATCTTGGCGCTTACCACGTTTGGGTGCAAGCGCTAAGGGCTCGGAACGAACCGCTTGGTTTGGTTTGAGCCCAGTTGTGTTGTCATGATGTCTGGTGACAGTACTGGCCTCCCTGGCTGTGTTTTGTAAATAGTGTACAGCCACTGTAAATAAACCTGCGTGTTTTTGCTGTGAGGACATCTTCGCCCAGACTCCGCCCTTCAACGCGTCGCCGTGGTCATATGAACCATCGAGAAGCAAGACCATTCCAAAAATTAACTCTTGTTGCCGTAATCATGATGCGGGGAAAAGGGGTCCAAAATATAGTAATTTAATGCCTTTATTGTTGGTCTGGTAATACTAATAAATAAGCGGACTTCCAGTAAGAGCCTGAAACTAAGCTCTGCTACAGCAAGACAATGGGAGTTACTTCTCAGCTTTGCAGTAAGGTGTTGTATACTTGAATAAAGAATTTCTTAGTGTCTTTATTCTAACTCTGGTGAATGTAGCCATGCTCTAATCCCAAAGCTGTGAAGGGGCAGCTTGAATTTATTTTTGCTGACCTTGAGTCTGTGTCGCGTCATTTCTCTACAATTTTAACCCTAGCCACATTGTTTCTATATAACGAATTATTTCATTGATTTTATGAACTGTTGCCATAGATTTAATGTACCTATTCAGACTATGCCGTTCGTATAAATGCAGCTATAGGCCGACATTTCACTTTCAGATATAGTTTGACGAGGCTCAAAGGAAACATAATATATAATATGTTCCGCTCTCATAATTTAGAGCATGCTGACCTGCAGAGTTTTTCTAAACAGCATCGCACGACCACCAACCGGTCGGCATGTCGGCACCCACATGACTGTACGGAGCGGCAAACTAAGCACGTGCCAGACGACGTTGTTTGGAACTGCGTTATCATTGCTATGGGTTGTTTTATTTAATTTTCCGTTCATTTTCCACGTGTGCTGCTTTGCTGAATGGCTTCATGGCCCTGTCAAGCTCTTGCAAGATGTCTCTGCAAGACGCCGAACGAATGATAAAAATACTCATCATCATTGATGTTACCATTATTTGGCATTTTATTTGCTTTAGGATACCTCCAACTGAAACAAGGAAGTGACGTATTGCGCAAGGTGCCCGCTCCCCCCCCCCTCTTCCAGACACACGCAACAACTATGTAATCGCATGCCCTTCATGAAAATTTGAACCCTCCCCTGACAGAAATCCTGGGTGCGCTACTGAACCAATGATCTGGAGGAACATGATGTTTTTCCACACACTATAATCGGATTCAGAAAAAATCTTTCTACGTAGGACGCCATACGTTACATATCCAACAGGAAATTATAGAAGCAGATGTAATAACGCAATACGCCCGAGCCATTCTAGGCATAGATTTAAAAGCATTTGATAATACTAAGCACACAGCAATCTTAAGCAACCTACAGGGCTTTGGCGTGGGAAAAAAACATTCAATGACTTCCTCACTGATAGAACCGCAAAAATAGTGTTATCCCATTTCCTCTTCAACGCTGCAATGGTAGGACTCCCCTCCATACTCAAAGAATTCGCTGGCATCAATCACAATATATATGCCGATGATATCGCACTATGGATGGGAGGAGGTAGCGATGGGCACATTGAATAGACCATACAAAAATCAGTGGGCGCCATAGTTGAATACGTTGCTGACAAGGGCCTGGAATGCTCCCCGGAGAAGTCACAGTGCTTGTTCTAGAAGCCAACGATAGCAGAGGCGGACGAAGCAACAGAGACATGCGCAGTATACAAATTTACGTTGATGACAAGAAATCCACAGTAGACAATATCGAAATTCTAGGATGAAGAATCTCTTCAAATGGTCACAATGGAGAAACAATCAGAATACTGGAGAACAGCACCCAGCCAACCACGCGCTTAATAAAACGAATCTCAAACAGACACTACGGCATGCGAGAGGGAAAATATGATAGTAGTGCAGACCTTGATCTTTAGACTTGGTAACTTGGAGTCTTCTCCAAGTCACCGCTTGTTTTCAGGTCAGATTTCTGTGAGCTGGGGGATGCTGACGTCGTTGCTTCCTTTAGTACGTATTTCCGAGCATGTCCTTTTTTTTGTGCGTGATATTGATTCCTCTTCGCTATCAGATCACGGACATCGCTGCGGAGTAGTCCGGCGTGTATGCTCTCGGGCTGTGGCGTGCGCCGTGTGGTTCCCTGCTACGGCTTAATGCCGCCGTGTCCAGAGGATACTATACGTTTTCCAAGTCGCACTTGAGAAGAACTTGAAGTGCTGACCTGCTATATGGGCCCTTTTCGGATTCTACGGCAAGCTTCTTGTGAATATGTCACGATCGTTACCGATGAAGAGCCTGTACTGACTTTTAACGCAATTCCCGCTTCCTTAACGGTAGCTGCATCATTTGCGTATGCCGAAACAACATAGAGCTCTTGCCCTCTTTTGCCCACCACGCTAACTATGTATTTGTTCACTCCTTGTGTTCAGCAGCATCCGCGTATATCGCACGCACCCATCGTTGCTATTACTGTCCAGCCGCCTCTGCAGCCTCTATATGCACGCTTTTCTTCCTTTGTTGTATACCGAGTGCATGTTCTTAGGTATGCAACGAACGTGTATTTTCTCCTTGATTTCGTGGGATATAGACAGCGGCGAGCATGCTTCTATTTCGACTGTATAGTCGAGATCCTTTGGAAGTGCTCGTGCCGTTTTCGTCATCTTTGGCCTTTCTGGTTTATTTGCCTTCTGTGCCTCAATAAACTCCCCCAAGATGTTATGAACCCCCTTCTTGAGAAGTTTTGTCGTGGGTGTGGCGGGTGAGAGTGCCAAGGAAATCTTATAGGCTTTGGAGATGAGGAGGTTCATGTAAGGAGTACTGTATGCTACTGTGCACGTGAGCAGTGCTTGTGTCATAATTATGCAGGCTTCCTCTTTAAGTTCGAGCAACCTACTAAGCTTTACTTTAGGGCGGTATAGAACAAGGGCCCTCGAGGTGCCAAGCAAGAACCGGCGCTACCATTCGGCTACGGCTGCTTCTCCCTCCTGGTATATATAGTAAACAAACCTAGTGCAGTAGCAGTGGCAACGATGGTGCATGCGTAACGTGAATTCCGCTTCGAATATGTGATAAGCACTATCGTAGCAATACATATGTCCTGCTACCATTAGGTAGCTTTTGTGCAACTTTGCTCGATTCCATGGGAATAATTCAATGAACGACACTTACGATAGCACATCAAGGCACCGTATAGTGCGTTTTTCTTTGACAAAACAGATGTCTGTGCTTTGGACTAACGTGAGTTCCAACGATACATCGCATCCTGAGGTACCATGCGGTCGTGTCGACGTTTCTGGTTGGCCCATGTTAAAAATACTCATGAGTGGGTACATGCGCTTCGCACAAAAGTCTTGATACTACTTGTTGTTTTGTGGGGTTTTACGTCCCAAAACCAGTTCTGATTATGCGAGACGCCGTAGTGGAGGGCTCCGGAAATTTCGACCACCTGGGGTTCTTTAACGTGCACTGACATCGCACAGCACACGGGCCTCAACATTTCGCCTCCATCGAAATGCAGCCGCCGCGGCCGGGATTCGATCCCGCGACCCTCGGATCAGCAGCCGAGTACCTTGGCCACTGGACCACCGTGGCGGGGCTTGATACGACTTGTAACATTTGGCTGAAGGCCAAATAATTACATTCGTCATGGGCAATTTTCTCGTTCACTGCTTCGTATGACACCAATTCCCACAGTGCGTGGGATCTGCGGGAATTCCCGCAGATCCCACGCACTGTGGGAATCGCTGTTTCCGCGTGGGATCTGCGGGCTCCTTTGCAAGTGAGGTTACTCAGGGTTTCGGAAGTGAGGTTACTCAGGGCAGCACAAATTTCTGCTGCAGTGAAATGACGTTCTAGTTCATGATTTGGGATGCCCGTGTACACATTGAGTTTTGGGTGTACCGTTCTGTTGCGATTAGTTCCGAGCAACTTCTCCTTGACTCTGTTTAGTTTTTTTTTCTTCTGTCCCCTGGTGATTATGTATAAGGCACTGCACATTCTGTATTTTGCCTCCTCTGTTTTCCTTGTTCGCTAGGAGCATCTTTAGCACTGCCCAGGTACGCTTGGTGCTCAGAGTCCCTTGCAAGCGATTGCATGCTTGGTGCCAATTTTGCGGTCCTAGGACGGTAAAATTGGCGTCGAACACCTATAGGTGTTCCGCGTAGTCTTGCGCCTCTTTAGTGAGAGCTGCAATTATGGTCTTGAGCTTGCGGTTACATTTGTAGCATTTCCAGCGTTTCAGGAGCACGCGGAGGGCTTCCCACAGGTGGAGTGAGGGAGGGTCAACTGCGGGTGTATCATGGGTGGTGGTGGTGGTGGTGATGGGGGTAGAAAACATTTATTGAGAAAAGAAATGTGCGGGGCCTCTTTAGAGGTCCTAACAGACTAGGGGGAGTCCCTATTCCGGGACCCCATTGGTTGCCGCCGTGCTGCCTCTCTGGAGCAAGGCCTGCTGGGCCTGAAGGTCCAAGCAGGGCCCCCTCCCAGTCCTCTCGGGTAGGGTTTGGGTGAGGGGTAAGGTCTGTGCTGTACAGACAGGCCCACCCCATGTGGTAGATGTCCGCCACCTCCCCACAGTGCTGGCACTGTCCGGTGACCGTAAGGTCGAAATGTTTAATTACTGCAGGACATAGCAGTGTGTTGGTTTGGAGCCTTAACAGGATGCGCCCCTCGGCTTTCTTCAACACCTTTGCAGGGAGAGGGTAGCGGCGATGGCTTTCCTTATAATAATCTAGAATTTCCCTATAATGGAGGAGGGGGTAACCTCCCCGTCCGTCTCCAAAGGGATTGAAGTAGGAAACCCGGAAACGAGCGCTCGGGCAGCCGCATCTACAGCCTCATTTCGCCGCATTCCCTGATGGGCTGGTGCCCATATTATGTGTTTTGGGTGAGGATCCACGTCCCTTATGCTACTGCGCAATATTCTTTCAGCTAGGGGTGAGATGTGCCCTGAGTTGGATCGTTTTCGTGTACTTCGCTGACATCGTTCTTCGTCCATGTTTCCGTGTCATCTAACTTGTACAGGTAGCCGTGTCAGAGCGAAAGGCATGCTGCAGTCCAACTTTTAACGCGATAGCGTTAGAGAGCTCGTTTCGCAGAAATACCGCCGTCGGTGTCGGTGCGTGAGCGAAAAATCGGCCTCGGCCATGAGCGAAAAATCGACCGTGAGCGAAAAATCGAGAAAGATGCAAATAAAATATACAATACAAATCTTCAGTCCCACTGAGGATCGAACCCGGGCCGTTTGCGCGGCAAGCAGGTGTCCTACCACAAAGCCACGATGTTACTTGGAACTGCCTCGGAAAAAAACACCACATAAATGTCAGGTAGTGGATGGAGTCTCCTTAACGCATTTTGTTCGGCAGGTGTCACGACGAAAATGAGCCCATTCGGCGATTTGTAGGAGAAATAAACTTTATTGAGCATATCAAGCAAACAGCAAACATTAGACAATGTGCTGCCATCTGCGACACATTGTGAAAAACATGTCTCGACTACCATGGCCTCCGAGACGGCGAGCGCGCCCGCCATCTCGGAGGCCATGCGACTACAGCAGAGCCTATAGGGTTCCGCCGTTCTAGGACAGGGGACATATTGCCACGTGCATTTATCTGTGCTAGCGTTGGTGTTCCAGTGACAGTTTCTTTCTGCTGCATGGTTTGCACCGACGCGTCGCTGTAGCGTTAGAGCCGCGTTTGTTAAAACTGTGGCTCATGTTCTGTTTCACCATGTCACGAGACGCTCGCGCTCGAAAGCGTTCCTTGTCGCGAATATAAGTGCCGGACTGGTGAGAGCGCGCGGCCATTCTTACCGCCGACGCTCGACTGCGCATGCTGTTTTCGCCGTCGCCGTTGTCCGCCGCGGTGGTGTAGTGGTTAAGGTACTCGGATGCCACCCAAGAAAACGCGGGTTCGATCCTGGCCGCGGCGGTCGCATTTTCGATGGAGGCGAAAATGCCAGAGGCTCGTGTACTGTGCGTTGTCAGTGCACGTTAAAGAACCCCAGGTCGTCTAAATTTACGGAGACCTCCACTACGGCGTTCATATTTTATCTCTTTCACTCCCTTTCCCCTTCCCCCACGGACGCTTAGCCGTGCTCCCTACATGGGCTGCAGAACTTAGCGTCTTTCCCTTAACTAATCCACAATCATCATCGTCCTCCGCCGTAGTCTAGCCAGAGCTTGCTTTTGGGCACAGGTTCGCCCAAATAAAATTTGATTCTTTTCATGTCCCTTCGTCTGGTGTGTTCAAGAAAGACCGTCACGTCAACGTGACAATATATCAAGCAAACAGCAAACATTAGATAATGTGCTGTTTGCCGTTTCACCGACCATAAGGCCATACTTGTTGCGGTTGGCCGGAAGAGGTCTCCAGAAGAACAAATCGAACAGCTGTCAGATAGTTACGCAAGAAGGACGACAGAATGTGACCATTTACGAATGAAAGTGCTATTAAATAAATCGGAAACCTCTACCATTACCATAGATATGTCGCGCGCGCGCGCGCGCGCGCGTGTGTGTGTGTGTGTGTGTGTGTCTGTGTCTGTGCGCGTGTGTGTGTGTAACAACACACACTAATAAGTATGCACTGAGTGGTTGAAGTGCACACTAGGGACCGGATTTCGCTATCGCGTTCAACTCTTAAAAGCGAAGCTTAAGGGTCCCCCAATTTTTTGTTGCTCCAATTCGCATCCTTTTTTGTTTGTATGTTTGTTTGTTTGTTTGGTACGGCATGATTGTCCGTACTGTGTGACGATCGCGACCTTTTCGTCGAGGCGCAATTCCATTCGTATTTCGTGTTTCCATGAGTGAATGTAAGATCAGGGCTTTTGTTTCTGTATACGCTATTTTCGATGCCTGTAGGCACCTCGGGATCGTTGAGCAAGGTTAGCAGATGACGTTGAGCTGCATTGTGAACATCCTCTCCTTCCCTAGCGTAGAGCATACGAGCGTAGCCCCAGGTTATGCGAGGTGCGTTAATATCTCCTAAAACGGTTAGCTTGTTTTCCTTAGTTAACTTTTCCACATAGCACAAGAGTCTGCCGAGATTTTTGAGGTGATCTCGCGGAGGGCTGTATATGTTTCGAACAAAAAGGCTTTGCTGCGGTTTCCTTTCGGGGAGGATTTCGATGAGGGAATATTCCGTGCGATGTTGGATACGAGATGACGTTGTTAGCGATGCTTTTCTTGGAAAGAATCTGCCGTTCTAAATTTTCTGCCAGCGATGTGAGCATGCTACCCACTGATGTGAATCTAGTCTGCTTTGGCTTCTTGAAGATCGGTGACGCCGGTTCTAATTGTGTGCACAATTGCGTGAGGTTCTGCCTTTCTCGTTTCGAGGAGTGACTATTCTATTGCCAGATCTTGTGCTGATGTTGTTTAGAGTTCTGCTTATTTGTTCCCGTCATTTTGATCACCGAGAGCGTCTTGAATCTGGTCTTCGCGGACCGATACTTTGGCTTCTTGCGGGCCTGTTCTTTGTCACGTTCCAATGTGAGAACAGGCTGGCTGAACCCATCGCTTATTTGCGTCCAGCTTAAGTGATAGGACCGCTGTTTACATCATCGCCGTTACTTTAGTCATCATTCCTTCTATGGAGATTTCAAGCCATCTTCAAATCTTGTCTACAGTGCTTGAAATACATCCAGGGTGAATGGTTGGTTGGTGGTGGTGGCAGCGGTGGTGGTTGCGATGTGTTTGGTGACGCGTTGCTGCTCCGTTTGCTGCAACTACTTTCGTACTTTTCTTTCTAGATTCGACTCTCTTGCTTTCGCCCGCTTCACGTGTTCCTCAAGTTTGCGTTTCAAGTCATCATTCTGTCTGCGGAGAGTTTGCAATTCTTCCTCGCACCGGTGAGCTGAAGGCAAAACAGCCGTCCCTACATAAGTTTCACTGCCTGTCACGTTCACAGTGACCTCTGACCAGCTTATCTTTCCTTGACAGCCACTGCATTCTGCTCTTGTTTTTGCATGTTTGGATCTTTGCTTGCAGAGCATGATCGTGAACGAGGGCAGGGGGGAGTGCTGGGCGAAGGCTCGCTCGAATTGTGACCTTGGCGCTTCCGTCGAGATCGGCTGCGTTCTCTGATGTGTTGCGGCGGCAGCGCTTCTTTCGGTACTCCCTTGTTGCGGCGGCAGCGCTTCTTTCAGTACTCCCTGCTTGCCGTTTCGTGAAGTATACGCCCCACAGTTTGCAGTTTGGTTCATATTGGGGTTATAGTGTGTTCTTCTGCGCACTTATGGCCAAACTCCGGTGTCGGGGTTCGCGCAAACATTCTGCCTGTGTCCTGTATTACCTCAGGCCTGTCAGAACTGAATGAATTTCCGGTAATGTCTGCAGCGGGTGAACCAACTCGCCACCTTTACGTAAAAGGGGACGTGCGGTCTGCGGAAAGTAATTATTACGGTCGAAGACTTCCCTAACAACCTAATGTGCATGATCTTATATTTGTCATTCGCTGCCAGTAGTTTCATGAGTCTTTCTTCTGTAGTTCCTGGGGTGACCCCATGGACGACACCACGAACTGTACCTGGAACGGGCTTGATTTATGGCTGAGGCTCCCATATATAGTAGGTTCAAGTTGAATACCGGCGACTCCGGCCAGCTTCAGCGCATAGTCTTCGTCGCCTGTGCTTGTAATAATAAAATTTTATCGCTGTTGTATTTGGCTGATGACGTTGGCACAGAAGTCGTGGAACGCGTATCACACACGCGGGCTATTCTCTTCGCAAGCTTTTCATCTGTCCAACTGGATTGTTTCACGCCTGATCTCGGTCTGTATACTACCTTGTAGTGACCGTTAGGAAGTAGGGGCGGCGGCTTGCGTACAAGTGCCTTGCTTGGGTAGCGGCGTCCCTGAGGAAGCTCGGAGCTTGGTTGTGGTGCCTCTAGGCGTCGGAGTGGCGGTTTAATGGTGTTGCTTGACTTGTTCGGCTGGATGCTGGAACCTTGTTGCGCCGAAGGCGTTCTTTAGCGTCTACTGATTTCTTCACCTTGCGCCTACCGGTGAACTCTCGCCACGGCCCCATTCCCAGTGCTCGACCGCTGCCGCTATCATAGGTTACCGTTGGTTCAGGGCCGGTTATTTCAATCTCGGTGCTTGATGTTCTGGTTGCAGTGCTCGCTTGATGTGACTGCATGACGTGCATTGGGTGTTCTACAGCGTGCGTTACAGGATGTGCGTTGGAGCTCATCTTCGCCCAGTCGTGATGCCCGTGGGCCGAGTACGCGCGTCCGTACTCGGCGGAAGGGTTAGCACTCCAGCTCTCGTGCTGGAATTAGAGGGCGTACATAAGTATTTCAAAAATTCCCTCACGGCCTTCTGATCGATTTCTAATAATGTGCTTTACTTGACGAGCTTGATGACACTATTCTTACAGAATACACATGCGATAAACCGTACGAATTAAGCAAAATATCAGGAGCCTATGGGCGGCACATCTATTATGCATGTATAGAAACGAAAATATGTTGCCCACGTACGGCACAATCTTTCTCGGACGTCCGATCTAATCCGATTTTAGATATACAGCGTATTTCCTATTCGTGCCCGAAGTTTCGCAGTGTTAAGTAACACTCCGAAGCCCCGTAGGACATCCGAATAATGCTTTAATATTAGTATTACGGCGTTATTCGGATGTCCCACAGGTGAAGTGTTCCGCTTCCAAGTATCACCACACTCACCTAATTGGGTACTTTTCTCCGGGATCCCTTCCGAGTTGGAAGAGAACCGGCGATGCAGTATGGTTGAGCTGCTCGTGAGACGTCACGTCGTTGACCACCACCCCAGGGCAGAAGTCGATGCCCTACGTGTAACAGATTCACATACCTTTGTGCGCATATACACACACAACATTCGGCACGTTTGTCGCGACGTTATCATAACCTGTCCGTTGGCAAGTTCGGTCGATGTTAACGTCCTTTATAACCCTGAGTGGTTTCCTGAACGTGATTGGAGCGCACCGTTGCTCCCTCTGGCTTCGTTTTTTTATTTTCTATATGCGTTGTTCAACACACACACACACACACACACACACACACACACACACACACACACACACACACACACACACACACACACACACACACACACACACACACACACACACTTCTGCAAGCGTTGTCGATACGCGGTCGCTGTCAACGCATGCCATATATGGCCAAGTGGAGTGCAAGAGATTTAGCTAGTTCAACAGCGCTTCATATTAACTAGCTATATGACCCGTCGGATCACTTATAATTAGCAATATCACACGCAATGTTACACAAGTGATTCCGAAACGGAATACTCCGCAAAATCGCCTTTATTACACTCTTAGCGGCAGATGGAGTACTTGCGAAGGTAGAACAACATCATTACTCTACCCAGAGTTCTTCAATTCTACGTGAGAGTAATGCGGAGTCCTCCGCGGGGCTTAAAGGTGCACTGACACGAAAATTTTCGTCTGCTGTTTTTTCGCTGCAATACGTAGCTGGGGACCTGTTAGCCATAACACGGCACATCATTTGCTCCAGAGCGCGTCAGATAATTATTAATGGCCTGTTTATTACCCACTATAGTTTCAGTTTTGGTTTGGAAGAGCTCAAAAAACGACAAGGCGCCCGGTGCAACTGGCGCCACCTAGCGCTCGCAATGGAGTAAACGAGTTCGACCACGTGAGCACACATAACTGTGACGCCCTTCCGCACGACAACCGCCGCGTGCAAGTTTTCTTTCGCCTGTCGCACGTCCTGCATGTTGTTGTCGCTGTTGCTGTCATCGTTGTTGGGTGGCAACTATTTTCTTGAGGTCTGGCGTCGCCGGCAGTCTACTAACGCAGCCGCAGCGAATAAGCAGTGGCGGCTATGACGTCATCATTGCTAGCTGCACTGATCGGAACTCGGCTGCCGTGGTGACGTCGCGGAAGTTGGGGGTCCCCTTCAGGTCACCTTTGCTGTTGTCGATGTCGCTATGTACGGCGTCTAGCGCTCGATTGCGCATGCGAACTTCAATATGAAGTTAAATTACCTTCGGAGCTGTGTTCGCCATTGAGATTTGGTAGATGACATCTGTATGTCCACGAAAATCGATCCCGCAGGCTATCTTAGCAGCGAAATTTTGGTGTCAGTGCTCCTTTAAGCAAGGAAGAGTAACATAATCTGGGATCTCCCTGCTGCTTATGTAGAGTTAGAAACTCGCGGAACTCCAGCGTCGACGTAGCGTGAACAGCGTCCAGTACTCCACCCTTCGCAACTATCGCGGCGCACAACGATGTGCGATTACAGCATTGCCGGCAGCGACTACCTAGACGCGGCACGCCTCAACGTACCTTGATATCCTGAATATACCAACAAGAAAAAGAATGGCAGATCCCACGTGCAGTGGGAATCAAGGAAATGCGAAGCACGCATCAGGAATGTAAAATGGACCTGCATTGTTGTCTCACTATACCGATTTTTGTACATATGAAGTTAACGAGATGGCCCCAAGGGCCCCAAGACTGTGGCATGTAAACCATGCCGCTGATCACACGCATTGTAATGTTATGGCCTGTCATTTACGTTCGTCATGCAGTCGTGTTGTGCCATAGCAATTTTGGTATACAACCCATTAACGAAATGCGTGGCATGTAAATCATGCCGTTCATGACATGCATGTGAGGATTTTCGTGTTCTTAGAACGTGTCACACATGGTCGACAGACATATATTGCCTCACCATACCATATTTTGTATATATCAAGTTAACGAAACGGCCGCAAGAGCACCAAGACCGTGGCACGTAAATCATGCCGCTCATTACATGCATGTCATAGTTTTCATGTTACGACCTGTCATTTATGTTCGTCATGCAGTCATGTTGTGCCATACCAATTTTCCTCTACATCCCATTAACGAAACGGCCAGGAGAGCACCAAGACCGTGGCATGTAAATCATGTCGCTCATGACATGCATGTCGTGATTTTCATGTTTCGACCTGTCATTTATGTTAGTCATGCAGTCATATCATGGCATACCAATTTTCGTATACATCCCATTAACGAAAACGCCAGGAGAGAACCAAGACCGTGGCATGTAAATCATGTCGCTCATGACATGCATTGTTATTACCTGTCACTTATGTTCGTCACGCAGTCATGTTGTGGCATACCAATTCTCGTATACATCCCGTTAACGAAACGGCCAGGAGAGCACAAAGTCGTGAGCGGATAGATAGATAGATAGATAGATAGATAGATAGATAGATAGATAGATAGATAGATAGATAGATAGATAGATAGATAGATAGATAGATAGATAGATAGATACGCTCAAAGTCGCCACAGGTCGCTAAGAAATGCTTCGCATTTAAAATAGCCGTAATTGGCAATCTGTTCACCTGTCGCCGGTGAACAGATTGAGTAGCTGAGTACGACAAACACGACCACTGTACGTCGCACCAAACAGCGCAGTGCGCGCAGGAGCTGATCGCTAAATCGATGTGAAAACGCCGCTGCCAGTGCGTGTAGCGCACGATAGGTGACACGCGTATAAGTTATGTGTCTTGGTGTAGGCACCTAGTGACGTACACAACTTTTTTATGCGAATGCGGGTGGTTTTTGAACCGCTAAGAACGCGCTGGTGCCAGTGCACGCGTGCGCCTCACGGGGGCATTAATCAAAATGAGTGAACAGCACATACGCATACTTGAGAATGGCGCGCTGAAATGCCTTAATTTTACGCAGATGTTTGCGTATGTACATTTAGCGATCGAAACATCTGTGATGCATATGGTAGCACGAAATAGAGCACCGATTTATAGCTCGGTTGCTTCCCGACACGGCGATCTGAAGAATAATTCATAGCACAGTGGTTTGCGGTGGTTTTCTCACCGCCTCGCAAGTTCTAGTTGCAGCTGCATTGACCGCACGGAGACACATGCTCATACCGATCAACTTCGAAGCTCTCAGTTTCAGAAGCAGAGTAGTAATACATTTGGTAGATATATGGCCGCGAATGGCGTGGTGGCGTGATCGGTATGGTGTCCGCTTGCGTGCGTGCGTACCCGGGTTGGAATCATATGTTCCTGCTTATTTTAGAAGTAGTATGTATTCTTGATTTCTGTCTTCTGAAGTGCCCCTGTGATGTCTGGCAATACCAATTAGTGTTGGAGTGTTTGCTTTCGCGGTGGTATTGAACAGTGATACAAGCGCCGTTCGTACACGAATCGGCTCGCTTTCCGCATTGACGTGTCATGGCGAGCTTTTTTTTTTCATTCGTGTTTCCGAATCATTGTCTACGATTGCTTTTACGCCTTGACGGTTAATGGGAGCGTGCGTGCCGTTACGCCGGACCAGCCACGCCGCATCGCACCGTACGTGGGCTCGGCGCTGTTGCCGTAGGAAAACAGCTGAGAACGGTATTTGCTAACGACGTCGAATATTATGTAGTTTTAACAGGTCGTGTACTCAATACCCCGAAGGGTCACCAGACGTTTCCATGGATTATGTCCATATTTATTGCTTAATTAAACAGAACACCACTGTTCCAACTGGCAATACAGGGAAAGTCGAGAAACTGAATGCTTTGCGCAAGGGGTGTTTATATGTTTAACGTTTCTGTGCTGTGTGTACGCTGTGCATGGATGCATGTTTTATATATGCGATCTCTCGTTTAGGCGCGTTCTCTTGGCGTATTCGCTATTGCATAATACGATCGAAAGCTTGGCCATGCCATTTTCTTTCCTTTTTTTCCTCCGTTACGTCGTGGAGAGAGTGCTCGAACTCCCGCGCAGAAGCATAAAGGCCTGACCACATACACGCGATTTTCGAGCGACAGGTGACAGTGAGAAGCGACCGGTTTTTCTAGGGTTCCTCGATGCGCGCTCTCCCCTCCGCCGCCTTGGGGGCGCGCGCATCGAGGAACCCTAGGTTTTTCCGTCGCGGAGGGCCATCTGTCGCTGTAGCCTGTCGTGTCGCTGATTTCTGGCCAGCTAGAAAAGAGCGCTTGTCGCCGAGTGATTTCGCGACAACATGGCGGCTACCAAAGCGCCCGCTTCAATTCTAATTCGCACTATACTTGCTTGCTATTCGCACCCACAGCAAGAAACAAACCTGAAAATGAGCCGTCTCTTCACTTCATGTACTAAAGGGGACAAAGTATTTGCGATGTTCTACAGTCATTATTCAGAAAAAAAGGCCGATTTCGACACTGCTAAGCCTAAGTCGCTGCCGCGAACCTCAAAAGTGGTTGAATTCTTAAACACTGGATGGCGCTACATGCATCGTTTCCCACTAGCGGGTTGACACCTGTTTTTGATGGCAATGATGGTGTATTTGTTCTAGAATTAATGCAATAAAGTGAGAACGTTGGCATCTCAGCACGTTTCCAATATTTTTCACCCGTCTATAACTCCACTTATTCATACAACGACATAAATATGGCCGTGGCCCCCGAAACTACCGCGCGCGGGTGCTGCCGGAGCGCCAAGTCTCGGAGGCCATGTATACCAACCACCATTATGTTTTTTTTAATACTTTTTTTTCTTTTTCTGCCTTGTCGCGTAGCTACATGTGGTTGCTCCAGCCCGCGACGAGTCAGCGCGACAGTGGCTGCCTGACGTGTCGCTTGTCGCTGTCGTTACAACATCGAGAACTCTGTGAGAGACATAGAGTTTCCTACTAAAATACTAGAGGGAAAACTGGCGCTGCGTTCGTGAAGATGCCATGGGAATGATGGGTATGACATGGATTTGCCTAGTCTTCTTGCTTGCGGCTTCAAACGTTCTGGTGGAGTTGTTTATTTCTGTTTTTTAGCGTCTGTGACGCGAGTGACATTACTGCACTTTTTCATTACGTGAGGAAGGCAGCGGCTGTAGTGTACGCTTAACCGCTAGAGATCATCAGACTGTCGCATGTACTAAAGTCGTTTGCAATGATGAGGTGCTGTTTGTTTCGCTGTTGTGTTTGTTGATGGATGGCTACACCTATTATTTGCAGTGGTATTTTACCCTACTTTAGAACTATTTGCGCTGCGTCTCGCGAACCTTATCGACGTGATTTTGCTGCTCTTCTTCTTTTTCTTTTGTATCAATTGCGAAAGAATCTGTAAGCATAGGGTCGCTTTCACGGCCGACATACATCCCTTGTGACAAGGCTGTCCGCATATCCTGTACTAGATCATTTCAATTCCGTTGTCTGATTACTTCAACGCTGACGGAATGTGCCAAGCAGACGAACAGTTATCGTGCGTAGTAGACACCCAGTGGGCGATAGGCAGACGCGCCTGCGGTCGACGCTCAAAATGTCAGCTCAAATCGAAGCTCATGCGCAGTTTCCGACGGAATTTCGCGGCACAGTTGTTTATCAAACATCACGTTTTTTTTTTTTTTTCACAAAACCGACCACCAAGCGATGGGCGATGTTGCGCTCCTGCTACGGCCTTGCGCAGGGGCTTGACCCATGTATATAGTTTGTAAAAATACAGTGAAGCACTTGCACTGCACTAAAGGAAGCGAGCGAAAGCCCGTTTTTTATATTTAGAAGACACATCTACATTTTACACACTTGAAAATGTCAGCACGTCACTAACAAGAGCAAAAATCTTTATTTTAAGTTCAAACTCAAATATATCTGGAACTTAAAGCCGTATGGACGCTGCTAAATCTGGGCACAAGCAGAGGAGGCCATATCGCACAATATTGCTAAATTTCTGAGCATTCAGTATTTTTCTAACCGCGAAAAAGCAACTGGTATCTGCGCACGCACATAGCTATTCCAGAATCTTCGTTTTATTAAATTATTTTTCGTAAACGACCTATCTTTTTGAAGTGGCAAAGCCATATGAAGCCAGACGAACGAAGACTAGGCAAATCCATGTCATACCCATCATTCCTATGCTCGCTCAACCGCCTTGTTTGAAACTCCCATAGACACTAGCGCCAGTTTTCCCTCTAGTATTTTAGTAGGAAACCCTATGGTGCGAGAGTGCCAGCCGAGCTGTGCGTCTCTTGCTTCGTCCAAGAATCTTTAGTGTCCTGAAATCGTGGGAGCATGCCCAAAATGTAAGAAATCGAGATGAAGAGGGTTGCACATGTCACTGCATGTGATTGATTTACGATCCACGATTTCAAGACACTAAAGATCCTTGGACGATGCAAGAGCTGCACAGCTCGGTTGGCTTTAGAAGCCTTCTTTATAAAGAGGAATCAGACTATCTGCGTAAGCGCGCCTTCGATTGCGCTGCATTCGTCGGAAGTTCTTTTTATGCAATGTGGCGTTTCATTTGGGGCGTTGTCACACGGGGTGCTTTTTGTGCCTTTACGCAGGCGATACCTGTTGTATATATAGTGGTGGGTGCTCCCGCATAAATCATGTTATTACTAGCGCTTGCCCTTGTTTGCCTCTTCTTTTGTGTCGTCTAATTTGCGCTGTTCTTTACTGTGGTTATGGAAGACCAACTAGCCCAATAATATATTTTACTGAAGTACATGAATTGAGGTAGCTTTTAGTGCGGTCCGTATAAATTGAAGTAGCTGTTTGCTTAGTAATAAATTGAACAGCACAATGTTTTTCGCTAGCGTGACTTCCAACATATGGGGCGCGCGTTAATACTGCGGAACCTCAAGCCACCATTGTTCTCGGGTGCATGCATTTACAGCATCATGACTCGCGATACAACTTCATCGAAGCGTCACGGCGAATATTCGTCTGGAGTGTCCATATAAAGAGAAACGTATAATAAAGAGAAACACTTTCTCTTCCAACGGATCGTCGGGCGCACAGGCTTGTAAGCAGCCCGCCGAGTCCCCTTTATACACCGCTCTTGCTAATAGAGTACACGCAAACTGGTACTACTTTCTCTTGCATATTCACAACTACAGAGTGCGCAGAAATCTTTGAGAATTCTTCTAAAAGAACAAGTTACCAGGCTATAGTTCTGGTTGGCTTTGCATTTCGGTACAGGGCCCGTATTCACAAAAACGACTTGCGATAAAATTTTTGTAAGAGAAAATTTCAGCCAATCCTGATGCTGGACATACCATTAGGGAAGACGACCAGCCATTGGCAAAAAGCACTTACGAAAGAGAAGCTTTGAGAAATCGGGCCCAGGTATTTGAAATGTGCATCAAAGAAAGATGATTGGCAAAAGGAAGGACACAATGACAAGCCCGCAGTGCAAACGTCAAACTGCCGCACATGATTAGGACCATTTTCACAGATAACCATGCAATTGCTGCGTTCGTTGCGCGTACCTGCTGGAATTCCTCCATAGAATTAGTCCAGGTCCAGAAGTGAGCCTTGTAGAGGCCATTGCGCACCGCCATTAGCTCGTTACCACGGTAGTAGAACACTGGCCTGCGTAACGGTTAGAATTGCACCCGCTGGAGCTGTCGTTCACTGCGGCTTGACTGCATGTACGTAAGACACTGAAAATTTGAAGCCGGGAAAAAAATGTTTTACTTCAGCAAAAGCAGCATCTCTATAGCACCACACGCGGCGGTCACAAGCAGCATAGTTTGGGGTGGTTGGCCGGGTGCTTTTGCGAATGCCGATGGTGCATTGCGCTAATGTTCCTTCTTTTCCTCTCCCAATCAGAATGCAGTCGCCATTGCTGGGAAGCGAACTGCTCAGCAGAATGCAGAAGGTCATATACGACGCAGCAGGTTGAGACATTTCCTTGCTCCAAACGAACTATATCAGCCATGCGGTTAGCCTCTGCGACGACCGCGTTACGAGAAATTGCTGAACACCTATCCCGCGTGTACGCTTGTTTATATGGAGCACGTAGTTTCAGCCCACTACTACGGTCACCATGACACGAATCCATACCTGTTGGGTTGAAACCGTGTAACAGGCAACGACGATTCCTCCAGCAGCAGGTGTGTAATGCTGCCGCCGTCTAGGACCAGGGTCGGGGGCAGCGCCACGCCCGCAAGCTCACACAGGGTCGGCAGGAGGTCAAGAACGGTGGCCGCAACCCCGCTCACCTGCTGCGAGACAAGATATGCGGCATGGACATGGCGCGTTCACGTCGACTGTGCCCAGAGCGTCACTGGCTGGATTCCCAACTCTCCCTTTCCTGTTGCATCTGACTTGACGCCACTACCGTGCTTTGCCGTGTTGAAAGCGCGATCACGAAGCCCCGCGATATGAGATTTAAAGCACGCAAGAACATCTTGTTGTCCATCAGCGCAAATCTACAGGGTGTCTCACTTACACGTAACCAAGTTTTAAAAACGACCGAGCGTACTAGTGAGTTAACAAACTCAGTCGTTGTTATGTTGCCGCTCATAAGGCGATCGTGCAGAAGGGACGGCGTAGCACCGTACGCTATACAAAGCTTCTTTCTCGGCTCTCTCTCTGCATGGTCTTTGACAGCAATTATCAATGGAAAGCAAACTGCTCCCATTGAGCGGCTGGTCTCCCACGCTGGCCCCCAGGGGTTCCTGGTACGAGACCCTTCCCTTTCGCTGAACGTCGCTCGGGGGGGTCGCGGCTGCGCGACCGTACTTGTCCCCTCAGTGGCCGTTTCGGGGAAGAGCAGCTCGGACGCGTAGGAAAAGAATGCATGAGAAGTGCGCCGTCGCTCGAAGCGACAATGCGCTTGGCCCAACCAATTCTTTAACGACCGGCATGCGCTCTCGGCGCGCCGACTGGAACAAAGGGTTGAGTCGCAGCAGTGCAAGGTCCGAACTGCGGGAAAGGCGAAGACACGCTGTGTTTCCTGGAACGACAGGGTTCGACTGGATGAGCGTGGGAGATGGCCCGAATGCCGCAGGGCTGCTACGATACCGATATTTCGATTGTGAGAATATCTGAGAGCGTGGGATAAGGAGAGGGAGAGCCATGATGGGAAAGAATGCCAAAATGCCTGTTTAAACTGCAAAGACGCTGCTGTCGGGATTAGGGACAGCCCACTAGGAGTGGCTTAATCTGAGGATAAACAGATTGGATGACAGAAGGTTGAGGCGGACCAGCAGTGGCCACCTCCCCTTTTTCTTTGTTACCGCAAGGTACTAAAGACTGGACGGGATTCGTTTCCCTTCAGTCTAGGCTGTAATCACTTAACTGATCGATCAGTAAGACTCCGTACGATGCAACTTCTGTCTGGGCCGTAACCACTCGGTGGTCGAACAGTGAGACTAGGTTCGTTGTATGTAGTAACAGTGTTCTAGGCTCTAACTTAAGAAAAGTTAAGTAGAAGAGTAAGACGCTGTTGATGTCTATGTTATCATCAGTGTGCTTCGGCAAGATGTACATATGACTGTAAATATTTTGCTACAATATACCTTCAAGTTCATTACCTCCAACCTGCCTCCTGCTTCATCGACGTCGATCATCTCCTTGACGGGACTTCAATCCACATCAAGGAGAAAACGAACAAGAAAAACATAACTGGCGCAGTCGGACAGGGATCGGCGAAGCTCTACAGCACCATACACCGGACCAGTGCCGAGGAGACCGAGGGGCAAGGCATCCGTCAGCCACCAGCGGCAACGTCGAGACGATCCCACAGCAGCCAACTCCGGCACCGTGGAAGAGATCCAGGAACGACAGTGCATACAGGAAGGGGTGAGCAGGATTTCTTGCGTTTTTCTCTAGTTGGCATGGCAGTTTATGTGTAGAGCACATGGTGAGAACACGCGGGGGTGCTGAAACAATGGAGTCTAATGGAGATGAAGGTGCGAGTGCGGTAGCAATGGATCGGAGTCGAGAGCCATCAAATCATGGTATTCTAAATTCTGATCAGTCAAATGAGGCGAGAGTGCCTACTCAGAGGCAAGAATCGATGCAGCTGGCATCTCAGGTTTTGCCGAATTCAAGTGAAACGAGAACGCTCGAACTTGAAATTCAAAAGCTCAATCTCCAGATTGAGTATGAAAAGCTATTGCAAACCAGAATGAACGCGGAACGTCTCAATGGCACGTTGTCCAACTCTGGGTCGGAGACGGGCGATCGGGGGCGACGGTGTTTCGATTCTGTCCAGCAATGTGCAAAAGTGCTGAAAGGGTTCCGCCTGCCGAGTGACGCGGATGTGCCATTATGGTTTGAGGAAGTAGAAAAACTATTTGCTACTTACCAAGTACCGCATGAGAGTCGCGTGCATTTGGTTATACCAGCACTAACGGAACGAGTTCGTTACTTACTGCGTAACCTCAACTCTGAAGAGAGTGCAGATTACGAGGCAGTTAAAGCAGCAGTACTGACGGAACTGAAGCTTTCTCCGGCAGAGTATCTGCAGAGGTTCGACAGAGCGGTAAAGCGGAAGGAAGAAACGTGGGCGCAGTTCGCGTCCCGCGTGAAAACTTATTTCTCCTACTATACCTCCAAGTGAGAGAGGCCGACACGGTAGAAGTGATGGCAGAACTCATGGTTGCTGACCGCATAAAATCGGGCCTTAGCACGGAGGGTCTTGAGTATGTGAGACTAAGAGAAGGCGAGGGATGGCTTAGGCCAACTGAGCTCGCTAAAGTGCTGCAAACTTTCGAACAAGCGAAAGGAAAAGGGCGTGCTTCAAAGCAACCAACTGTAGAAATGGGGCAGAAGCCGGCGACACGAGTAGAGAAAGGGGCTCTGAAGTGCCACTTATGTCACGGCTCAGGCCATTTCGCTAAAGAGTGCCCGAAGTCTAGTGATAAGGAGAGCAACCCGAAGAAGGCTACCGAGCCAAAGCGGAAGGTCCAAAAGGTAACGTTATCCCACGAGACGGAAACTGAAATACCTGATGGAGTACTTAGCGCAAAGGTGAAGTCTCTGAAACACGAGGGTGAAGGCACAAATAAACTGCAGTTAATTCCCGTATCATGTGCAGGTATATCCGCAGATGCAATTTTGGATACAGGGAGTGAAATAACTGTCTTTCGGGAGAGTCTGCTTCCGAGAAGTTTAGTAGAGCCGTCTGGCAAGGTGAGATTGGTGTCTGCTTTTGGTAAAACTATCGAGGCAAGGCTAGCTACGTTGCCGGTCAAATTAAATAGCCCGCGAGAGGTTACGGAGCCTCAGAGCGTCGACCTACTCTGCGCGTTAACTGATGAGCTCGTCGAGGGCACAGATTGTTTGTTGACCGAGGAAGATTGGAAACTTTTGTCGAAGGCCAGCAGCCCTCTGGCACCCTGTCGAGCACCGGCCGAGCCTGCTCCCGAGGCAGAACAAGCAGTAGAGAAACCAAAGGTCGTGGCATGCAATCTTACTTTGGAGAAGAAAGACGTTTCCGGCGAAGATGCGCAAATTGATGAAGAAAGGGAGGCATCATTAGGCCAGAGAGAAAGCCCCGCTAAGTATTTACAGCAACTTAAGGAGCAGCTCGAGACGGCCGCTAATATTGCTGAGCTAACTAGTGCAACTCATCAGGAGAGTTACGCCAGTGCCTATAATCGCAGCACCAGGCTCAAAGCTTTTAACGTTGGCGACCAGGTTGTGGTTTTCGACAATGATCGGAATTGTAAGATGTCACCTAAATGGCTAGGCCCATTCACAGTGGTTGGACGTGAGCGCGAACACTCTTACCGCGTTGAAACATCTGAGGGAAAGGTGAAAAGTGTCCACGCCAACAACATTCGACCTTACTATACAAGGGTCAGTCATATTGGGGTAGTCTTCGATGAGGACCATGATTTTGGGGAGGTGGAATATGCTCCACAACCAACCACTATAAAGCGGGAAGAGCTAGTGCTAACGAGCGAGAAGGTTGCTCACCTTGATGCTGACGCGCAGGCGGAAATACAGGCGGTGTTCCAAAGACATTGCACACTCTTTGACGGCACTCCGGGTATAGCGAAGGTAGACGAACATAGGATAGAAATAGAACCGGGCCACCAGCCAAAAAAGGTGTTTCCTTATCGGGTGCCGGAACTATTAAAGAAGGAAGTCAGCCGGCAAGTTGACGAACTTTTGACTTGGAAGTTGATCTACCCCACGGAGAGTGAGTTTGCACACCCGGTAGTATGCGTCGGAAAAAAGGATGGGACTATCCGCATGTTTGTGGACTACAGGGCGTTAAATGCCGTCACCAAAGCGGATGCGTTCCCTATGATGAATCCTCAGGAATTGATTTTCCGAGTAGGCAGAGCGCAGTTCATTACGGTAGTGGACCTTAGGCGCGGGTACTGGCAGGTACCGATGGAAGAGAAGAGTCAGAAATTCACCGCGTTTGTAACGCACGAGGGTCAGTACGCATGGAAAGTGATGCCTTTCGGGCTAAAAAATTCCGCGGCAACCTTTCAAAGAATGGTGAATAAACTCTTGTCGCAACATCAAATGTATGCCACGGCATACCTTGATGATATTGCTATTTTTTCTAGCACTTGGGAGGAGCACTTAAAGCATCTCGACATTATTCTTAATGTCTTAGAGAAGGCGGGACTGAAAGCCAGTCCGGAGAAGTGTCAGATTGCGCGATCCCATATACATTACCTGGGGCATATTGTCGGTTCAGGGACACACGCACCAGACCCTGAAAAAATAGCAGCGATTAAGAACCTGGTACCACCGCGCACCAAAAAGGAACTACGCAGCCTGTTAGGACTGTGCGGTTACTATCGCGAGTACGTCCGAGGATATGCAGAGGTGACGAGCCCGCTCACGCTGTTAACAAAGAAAGCGGTACCTAATAAGATACCCTGGCCGGAGGAAGCTCAGGCAGCATTTGAGATGCTCAAACAATCTTTGTGCGAGGCCGTGGCGCTAAACACCCCAGAGCCATCTCAGCCCTATTGGCTTTTCACAGACGCCTCAGCTACGGCGGCGGGAGCATGTTTGGCGCAAATGTCAGCCGATGGGGAAGAGAGGCCTATCGCCTTTGCAAGCCACCGCTTCTCACCGACCCAGATGCGTTGGTCGACAATTGAGAGGGAAGCGTTCGCAATAATATGGGCCTTAAAGAAGTTTGACTACTGGCTTTTCGGTGCCATAGTAAACGTCGTTTCCGACCACAATCCGCTGTCGTACCTTACAACTTCTACTCCGCACGGGGCGAAATTGACAAGATGGGCGCTGGCGTTACAGCGATATCATGTCTCGGTACAACATCGGAAGGGTATATGTAACGGGAATGCGGATGCATTATCGAGGCTCCAGAATAGTTTGTGGAAGCCATCAGAATAACAGTGCCATGCCAACTGAGGGGGGGACGTGAATGTTCCTGCCCACTCGCTGCTGTATATTGTGGACTGTGTGATTGACAATCCAAGAAACAGACACTAGTGATCTTACTGCTTGAAGCAGCAATGGTGTGCTTGATCGTTTAGCATGTATTTGTTTTCGTTTCTTGTATTCTCCTGTCGTGTTGTCTCGCAATTGTGTTTGATGTTTGTGTATACTGTTGTATGCTTAGAAAGTCCAGTGACCTAATCGCGGCAGTGATTTATCGTACCACTGAGCGTAGAACAGCCCAGCGTACTCTTAAGGGGGGACGTGTTATGTTGCCGCTCATAAGGCGATCGTGCAGAAGGGACGGCGTAGCACCGTACGCTATACAAAGCTTCTTTCTCGGCTCTCTCTCTGCATGGTCTTTGACAGCAATTATCAATGGAAAGCAAACTGCTCCCATTGAGCGGCTGGTCTCCCACGCTGGCCCCCAGGGGTTCCTGGTACGAGACCCTTCCCTTTCGCTGAACGTCGCTCGGGGGGGTCGCGGCTGCGCGACCGTACTTGTCCCCTCAGTGGCCGTTTCGGGGAAGAGCAGCTCGGACGCGTAGGAAAAGAATGCATGAGAAGTGCGCCGTCGCTCGAAGCGACAATGCGCTTGGCCCAACCAATTCTTTAACGACCGGCATGCGCTCTCGGCGCGCCGACTGGAACAAAGGGTTGAGTCGCAGCAGTGCAAGGTCCGAACTGCGGGAAAGGCGAAGACACGCTGTGTTTCCTGGAACGACAGGGTTCGACTGGATGAGCGTGGGAGATGGCCCGAATGCCGCAGGGCTGCTACGATACCGATATTTCGATTGTGAGAATATCTGAGAGCGTGGGATAAGGAGAGGGAGAGCCATGATGGGAAAGAATGCCAAAATGCCTGTTTAAACTGCAAAGACGCTGCTGTCGGGATTAGGGACAGCCCACTAGGGAGTGGCTTAATCTGAGGATAAACAGATTGGATGACAGAAGGTTGAGGCGGACCAGCAGTGGCCACCTCCCCTTTTTCTTTGTTACCGCAAGGTACTAAAGACTGGACGGGATTCGTTTCCCTTCAGTCTAGGCTGTAATCACTTAACTGATCGATCAGTAAGACTCCGTACGATGCAACTTCTGTCTGGGCCGTAACCACTCGGTGGTCGAACAGTGAGACTAGGTTCGTTGTATGTAGTAACAGTGTTCTAGGCTCTAACTTAAGAAAAGTTAAGTAGAAGAGTAAGACGCTGTTGATGTCTATGTTATCATCAGTGTGCTTCGGCAAGATGTACATATGACTGTAAATATTTTGCTACAATATACCTTCAAGTTCATTACCTCCAACCTGCCTCCTGCTTCATCGACGTCGATCATCTCCTTGACGGGACTTCAATCCACATCAAGGAGAAAACGAACAAGAAAAACATAACTGTCGTGTTGAGGATAAAGTGCCCTAATGTTACGCATATTTTCTGCTTTACAAAGTAAGTTAATTAGCCTAAACGGATTAGCTAAATTTTTAATTATTCGCTTCAGCAACGAATTGTCCATCCGATATATAGTTGTAGATCAAATTTAAAAGTGACCAAGTGAAGTGTTTGCAACCAAGTACCATCGAGAGAATACCAAAATAACAACGCGATAGCACTACTAATTCAGCACCCTAGACGACTGAACAAAAAACAATACATGCGCTTTTATTTGCAGCGCCGTCGTAATAGGACGCATAGAGAGTGGCGGTGAAGATGCGTCGCGCTTCAAAGTGATGTGGCATAAAGATATTTATTTATTTCAGAGTACTGTTGGCCCTCAGGCCATTACAGGGGTGGGTTACAGTAATACACAGGAACACAACAGTCCTTGTTACACAGCAATATATTAATTTATGTTTCACAGCTAGTAAAGTAGAACTTAAAACAATTCGAGTTACAAAGCATTACAATATAACACCTGTATCGAACAACCACAACGCGTACATGACTGCTTAACAATGCAGTAAGTGATTTGAAAAATGCGGCCTATGTGGTTTATAACCAGAAAATTTCTAAATAATTCATTTCTCAGAGCAATTAAATAGGTACGCGGATATTTAAGTAGTCAACCTAACCATAGAACAAAAGAAAAAAGAAAACATCTATTAAAGTTTGTAAGCATTATAAGACCTTATAATTCAGACTCTTCAAAATACTTTTTGAGTCCTTCCGCAAAGTCTTCTGCAGTGGTAGATCGGAGGAGTGTTGGAGGCAGTGAATTCCATTCTCTTGTTTTAGGAAAGTATGAATTGGCATATTGCTTAATACGTTGTTGGGGCACGTCGTACGTGTATTCATTGTGACGCCAGCCGGCGTTCCGGGGACGCCGGTTCCAGAGAGACAAACGCCAGGAGACGCGCTATCTTTGTTTTCTTTCATCCGGGTGATCACGAGGGTCACGTGATCATTCTGACTGTATATATTGCACGACGAAAACATTAAAGGGGCTTTTGTTCTTGGTAACGAGCGTCTGTCGATCATTCTGACGAGCTTGACATGGTGTCAGAAGTGCGGCGTTCCGAGGTAGCCAAGTAGCGCTTCAACGGGCGGGTCAACAAGCGAACGCCCGGCAGCTGCGTCTACGAGGACAAGCCGGAACGGCGACAACGCTTCAGAATGGCGGGAATCAAGCCTCCTAAGCCCTTCGACTTCCAGAACGCAGCGGACTGGCGCGCCTGGATGGACGAATTTGACGACTACAGATTCGCGTCTGGGCTACGTGAGAAAATAGCCGATGTTCAAGTAAGGACTCTTCTCTATACTATGGGCAGAAAGTTGAGGGAGATTCTTCGGTCGCTAAACGTAAAAGACGAAGAAATGGAGGACTTCAAGCTCGTAAAGTCTAAATTTAACGACTACTTTGTTCACACCAAGAACATAGTCTACGAAAGTGCTCGCTTTAATCAACGCCGCCAACAACTGGGAGAAACAGTAGACCAGTTCGCAACCGAGCTTAGCAAGCTAGCAGACAGATGAGAGTTCGAAAGCATGAAGGAACGCCTAATAAGGGACCGCTTCGTAGTAGGACTACGGGACCAGGTTCTTTCGGAAGAACTGCAGATGGACCCCAAGCTAACGATGGCCACTGCCTTGGCAAGAGCGCGTACGAGCGAAACCGTAAAGCAACAGCAAGCAGAGCTAAAAGAGCATGAGGGCACAGTCCGAGAAGCTTGCGTCGCCGCAGTAAAGGCCAAGAAAGCTGCTGCAAAGAGCACGTTTACTCGCTGTCAGAAGCCCGCTTATCATCAAAGTAACTGCAGTTATTGTGCCGGACCATTTCACCCGCGAAACAAATGTCCAGCGCAAAAAGAAAGGTGCAGATTTTGCCGGAAGTTGGGCCACTATGAAAAGGCATGCCGAAAAAAGAAGCAAACAGACATAACTCTCGATGGCATCGCCGAAGCTGATAGCAAGTTTATTGGCACGGTCGAGCAGCGTGCGAACACACAATCTGAACATTTCGTCACGGTAAAGATAAACAACCAGACGCTCCGCATGAAAGTGGATACGGGAGCCGAGGTGACAGTCGTCGGTGAAAATTATCCTTTTCTTCCGCCTTCTCTGGAAAACGCAACCGATCTTAAAGGACCGAGCAATACTAGCATCCGTACGATCGGAAAGTTTGACGCTAAAATATCTTGGAAAGACAGCAGTTCACAACAAACCATTTACGTCGTGCGTAACTTGCGCACGCCCTTGTTGGGACTGCCAGCCATCAAAGCTCTGGGAATTGTTCGTTTCCTAGATGAATTAGACACTGCCGACGATATCGCAAGCAAGTATCCCAAGATATTCTAAGGCACGGGTACCATATCGGGAGAATACACCATACGCCTCGTGCCACATGCAATCCCGTACAGTCTGTCTACACCGCGACGGATTCCTATTCCCATGAAAGAAAAAGTCAAAGAAGAACTGGACAGGCTAGAACAAGAAGGAATGATACAGAAGGTCGAAGAACCGACAGAATGGTGCGCGCCTATCGTTCCTGTAATGAAGCCGTCTGGAGCAGTAAGGATCTGCGTTGACTTGACTCAACTGAACCAGTTCGTCAGACGGGAGCGTCATCAACTGCCAACAATTGAGCAAGTTATGGGAAGCTTCCAGGAAGCCAAAGTCTTCTCTAAACTGGACGTGCATTCTGGTTTCTACCAGATAAAGCTTTCCGAGGAATGTCAAAGGCTCACGACGTTCATCACGCCGTACGGGCGGTACTGCTACCGCAGGTTGCCGTTCGGGATTACATCCGCACCAGAAATTTTTCAAAGAAAGTTCTCGCAAGTCCTAGAAGGCCTAGACGGCGTACTGAACTACATGGATGATATTCTGGTGTACGGCAAGAACCAAGTGGAACACGACAAGCGGCTTTGTACCTTCCTAGAACGACTTCAACAAGCAGGCGTAACTCTCAACAAGGAAAAGTGTTGTTTCTCAGTTGAACAGGTCGCATTCTTGGGAATGATCTTCGATGCCAACGGCGTGCGTCCAGACCCCGAGAAAGAGCAATCAAGCAATTGCCCAGACCCCAAAACGTCGCTGAGGTTCGATCCTTGTTAGGCATGATGAACCACCTCGCAAGGTTTTTACCTGATGCAGCTTCAATGTCTGCTCCTTTACGCAGCCTCCTCAACAAAGACAGCGACTGGTCTTGGGGACCTCAACAAGAGGCAGCTTTTGAGAAGATCAAGACCACTCTCAGCTCAGACAGATGCCTGGCGAGGTACAACCCCCGGTACTCGACAATTGTATCGGCACTGGGAATTGGCGCAGTACTCCTCCAGGATCAGCCATCTGGTGAGAGACGCCCAGTAGCATATGCCTCCAGAGCGCTCACAAAAACAGAGCAGAGGTATTCACAGATCGAAAAAGAAGCGTTAGCCTTAACTTGGGCTGCGGAACACTTCGACGAATTCCTAAGAGGCCTCACGTTCCTATTTGAAACGGATCACAAGCCTCTCCTCCCGCTACTGGGCCGAGATCGTCTTGATTCTCTACCGCCAAGAATTCAAAGGTTCAGGATGCGTCTTATGCGGTACTCGTTCACGCTTACACACGTCCCGGGGAAAAGCATTGCTACGGCGGACACACTTTCTCGGGCGAGAGTGATGAACACGGCGCGTTCTGTCCGAGAGTTGACGGAAGCAGACGTTTCGGCTCACGTGGAGTATGCGTTGTAGCGTCGCGCGTGGGCCGTTCGTGTCGGTGATCAAGTTTGGCTTACTGATGGAGGCACGACTCCGAGTAGTTGAAAATGAAAACTTAACATTTATTTACATTTCAACTATCGGCACAGCGAACTCGGGCACGGAGACCCTGGCTGTCCGATCTCCGTCTCTCGTCTCTCTCTCGTTTCATCCGTCGCAGCCTTCTACTCCATCTCCCAGGGCCATTCCAAGACAGGAGGGGCGGCCGGGCGGAGGCGAGGCTCCCTCGGAGCCGCAGCACAGCAGGGGTCGAAGCGTGCGTGCCAGGTTGTCCTCCCCCAAGTCGACAACAGGTATCTTTTCGGTGGGCCAGAAAGTCGACTCATCCTCGTTACGCGCCGTCTCCTAACGACACCAAGGTGGTTTCGGGGCCAGAGAGTCGACTCATCCTCGTTACGCGCCGTCTCCTAACGACACCAAGGTGGTTTCGGGCTGGGTGGTCGCGACCTTGGGCGAGAAAGGAACACGTGCTCCCCATAAGGTCATCTCGCAGCCCCGATGCCCGCGGCTATGGCGCGCTTCACCGACGCCCTATCTTGAAACGCAACAAACTCCTCCGCCGCCAGGAGATCCGACCTAAGGGTGGCCAGCTGTCTGGTCGCCCGAAGCGTCGAGGTGCTTTCTTGGTGCGATGAATGAGAACACTGCCGCTGGAAGCTGTCTCAGCACAAAACACAAGCACAACACATTCACCACGGTAGGCGTGCCCAAGCGACACGTCCGCCGGACACTAAAGTTCCTACAAGGCTTTACAGAATTCTACCTCTTTCTCTGCTACTTTTTCTTATCACTGTCGTGGCCAGCTCTCGGAAAGTTGGAAAACAAATACCATCTGACGTTTTCCTAGATAGAGCGGACCGAATAGAACAAGTTTTCTTAAAGCAAAAAGAAAAAAAAATGGAAACCTCTGTTCGATTACTAAAATCCCCGACTAAGTCCGTCCGCTTTCGTTTTCTGGCTCCCTTTTCGATACTTCACCTCAAATTTATATTCCTGCAAAATGAGGCCCCATCTTAGAAGCCTTCCGTTTTTGCTCGACATTCGGTTCAGCCATGAAAGAGGGCAATGGTCGCTCTCGACCGTGAATTTCGTGCCTTGAACATAGCATCCTAATTTTTGGATTGCCCACACTATACACAAACACTCCATTTCAGATGTGCTGAAGGCTTCTTCCCGTGTGGTCAATTTCCTGCTGAGATAGACCACGGGATGCTCTTCACCACTATCATTTATTTGGGCCAGGACTACACCCAGAACACGGTTGCTGGCGTCGCACTGGAGAACAAATTCTCTCCCATAGTCTGAAATCACCGTGGCCGTGCTTAAGAGCTCGACCCTCTCCTCTATATTAGGCAAGGGGTACACTTGGTCCTTCGTTACGTTATTCCGCATTTGATAGTGCACGCAGGGAGGTGGATCTTTCCCGGGTACTTCAACTAGCATTAAGGGTGAGCAATATTCACTGCATCCTTCCTTAATTAAACCCAGGCGAAGCGTCCTTTCAACTTCTGGCTTCATTATGTTTACGTGGTAGACTCTGTCCTCCCGTTTACGTCCTGGCAGCCTTACTATGTAATCCACCTCTGAAATACGATTAAATACCTCGGCGGGTCCATGCCAGTGAACTTCCAGTTTATTTTGGCGATTTGGCCGCAAGATCATTACCTTGTCTCCCTTGTCAATTGATCTCGTCCTCGCATTTCTGTCATAATATCTCTTTGAAGCGTCTTGCGCTGCTTCCAGGTTACATTTAACGAGTTCGCGAGACTTGTGTAACCTTTGCATGAGGTCTAACACATACTCTACCACACTCTTAGGCACCCGTGCGTCCTCCCATAGTTCGCGAACTAGCCTCAGGGGACCTCGAAGATTTCGGCCATAGACCAGCTCCGCTGGCGCAAATCCTGTCCCTTCATGCGGCACGGTGCGTAACGCAAACAGTGTGCCAGGTAGACAGCTGTCCCAGTCACACTTCCTTTCGTGGCAAACCGCTCTCAAAACTTTCTTGAGTGCGGCGTGCCACCTCTCCACGCTGTTACTTTGAGGGTGATATACTAAGCTATGCAAAATCCTGACCCCGCACTTCTCGAGAAACGTTGTCGTGAGTGCGCTCGTGAACACCGTTCCTTGATCGGATTGCATCTCTGCCGGGAAACCAAGGCGCGAAAAAATGGAAAGCAGTGCATCGACTACCTCTACCGAAGTTGCCTCCTTCAATGGTACCGCCTCAGGAAATTTGGTCGCCGGACACAACAACGTTAGAATGTACCTGTTTCCCGCCGTTGTTTTCGGCAGCGGTCCCACCAAATCCACAACCACTCTGCGAAAGGGCTCAGAAATAATTGGCACTTTTACCATCGGTGCTTTCCATCGGTCGTTAGACTTGCCTGCTCTCTGACAAGTATCACAAGTGCGCACGAAATTCTCCACCTCTCTGAAGCACCCTGGCCAATAAAATTCCTGCAGCAGCCTTTTCTTCCTTTTATTTGTACCTAGGTGTCCTGCCCACGCGTGATCATGACAAAGGCTCAGTATGTCACTGCGATACGGTGCCGGAACCACCAATTGATCGTAAGATCGCCCTCGCCTATCTCGGTACTTACGGTATAGGACGCCCTTTCTCACTTCGAAAGAAATGTTTTTCGACGACACCCCCTCACTGCTTCCGCTGTTCAGAACTCCTAACGTCGGATCGTTCTTTTGTGCCTCTCGTAGCGTTTCTCGATCAGCACCCAGCAAGCGCTCGTAGCTAGGCGCAGTCGGTGCTAACACCGTTCCCTGAAAACTGTCATCTTTTCCTTTAGATTTTCTTTTCTTTTTCTCAACTGACCGCTCCTTATCGCGAGAATCCTCCAGATTTTCGGGTTTCTCCTCCTCCGGCGCAACTACGTTTTCGGAGCTGGCTATTTCATCTTTCGATTGGACGCTTTCACTATCGTCGTAACGCAGCTGTTGAGCGAGTGCGCGCTGTTTTGACCTTGTCAAAGCCATAACCTGAGCTTCAGCAAATGTGCATCCCCTTTTATTTAGCAGCGACTCTGAGTTGTTCGAGAAAAGGTAAGGGTAGCCCTCGGGTAGCCCTTTGGAAACTGCTGCCACTGTCTCGATAGCTCCGAAAGGTCCCTCAATCTGTACCTTTGCCATAGGTAAGCACACTGAGTCTTCGCTGACGGCCTGCCTTATCCACGCGCATTCGGATAAGTAGTCGTCAGTTTTTACATAGCTCGGATGAACGACATCCATGGTCGCCGCGGAGTCCCTCAGCACTTTACATTCTTTCCCATTTACCATGAGGTCTGTCATGTATGGCTTCAGTAGATCAGTGTTACTTGGATGATTGCTTACGCAAGCGAATACGGGCCTTTCCTTTGAACAGTTTCGAGCGAAATGACCTGTTTCCTTGCAGTTAAAACACGTCACCTGAACTCTGGCTTCGAGCTCTTCCGAGTGATTTGCGGGTTTATTACTACCCCTTTCAGGTGCTTTCACTATGCCCTCAGAGCGAGCTGAACTCTGATTAGCGTCGTCTCGTTTAGCTGCTGTTTGCTGTCCTCGAGGGTACGCTTGTGGCCGTGGGGAAGACTTTTGATAATTGTGCGCGCTATTGACCTGAATCCTAAGGCCTCGACTTGCGACATACTCATCAGCAAGCTGTGCGGCACGCTTTACAGACACACCTTCTTGTCGATCCTTAACCCAAAGGCGCACGTTATCGGGCAAAGTCTCATAGAACTGCTCTAAGCAGATTAAATCTCCCAATTTAGTGAAGTTATCCGCCCCTGTTCCTTTCACCCACTCCGAAAAATTGTCCCTCAGGCTACACGCAAACTCCACGAAGCTCTCGTTAGACTTTTTCCTTTCCTGGCGAAATCTCCTCCGAAATTCCTCCGTTGAAAGCCTGTATTTTGCGAGCAAGCTCGATTTCACTGAGCTGTATTCGCCTGCCTCGGCTGCGCTAAGTCGGACCACGACTTGCGAGGCTTCTCCCGGCAACAACGCAAGCAACCGCTCTGGCCATGTGTCTCGGTGAAATGAGTACTTCTCACAAATCCGTTCAAAATTAACCAGGTAGAGACCGATGTCATCGCCTGTCTTGTACGGCTGAAGCAAGTTTGTCATTTTCACACTTTCCGCTGGAGGCGGTGGCGCCGCGTCCGCACTGCGCGCCAATCTCGCCTGCTCTAGCTTTATTCTTTCGAGCTCAATTTCTGCCTGCCTTTGTTCCCTCTTTTCCTGCTTCTCTTTCTCTTCCGCCCTTTCATTCCGCTCGCGACATATCTTTTCCCAAGCATCTGTGAGCTCGTCCTCCTCGAAACCCACTTCTTCGATTGCAGCGCGAATTTCGGGCTTCCTCAACCTACTGTTTATATCCATTCCGAGCTCTGCTGCCAACAGCAGAAGCTCTTCCTTTCTTAACACGGTGATATCCATGCCTTCGAGAGCCGGCTACGAGTTTCCCTGAATTAACCACGCACCCAGTGGCGGTTAGTCAGACCTAATTTCCCGATACAGAACCCTGTCCTTATCGTCCAGCAAAACGTAGTCGCTCAAGCACTCACCGAACTGCGAGCTTGCGAAGGTCGTGTCTCCCGGAGCCACGTTGCCAGGTCCGCCGATCCCAGATCGTGTGGACTGCGCCTTCTGCTGCTCTTCCTCCGAGTCGTTCCAGCCTCCACGCCGTTACTGCGACGGTTGTGTCTCCCGGAGCCACGAAGAGGAGCTCTGCTGATCCCTGATCCACAGATGTCGCTCTTCCGTCGACAGTTTTCCGCCAGCCTCTTCTTGATCCCACCGCTGCCACCAGTTTGTAGCGTCGCGCGTGGGCCGTTCGTGTCGGTGATCAAGTTTGGCTTACTGATGGAGGCACGACTCCGAGTAGTTGAAAATGAAAACTTAACATTTATTTACATTTCAACTATCGGCACAGCGAACTCGGGCACGGAGACCCTGGCTGTCCGATCTCCGTCTCTCGTCTCTCTCTCGTTTCATCCGTCGCAGCCTTCTACTCCATCTCCCAGGGCCATTCCAAGACAGGAGGGGCGGCCGGGCGGAGGCGAGGCTCCCTCGGAGCCGCAGCACAGCAGGGGTCGAAGCGTGCGTACCAGGTTGTCCTCCCCCAAGTCGACAACAGGTATCTTTTCGGTGGGCCAGAAAGTCGACTCATCCTCGTTACGCGCCGTCTCCTAACGACACCAAGGTGGTTTCGGGGCCAGAGAGTCGACTCATCCTCGTTACGCGCCGTCTCCTAACGACACCAAGGTGGTTTCGGGCTGGGTGGTCGCGACCTTGGGCGAGAAAGGAACACGTGCTCCCCATAAGGTCATCTCGCAGCCCCGATGCCCGCGGCTATGGCGCGCTTCACCGACGCCCTATCTTGAAACGCAACAGCGTTCGCCGACGACATGCTCGAACGCATACGCTCAGAGCAAGCAAATGATCCCGAATGTACGTCGTTGCTCGAAGCTTGTATGCAAGGTTGGCCCGCTAAGCACCACACACCACAACTTCTCAAGCCATTCTGGGCGCATCGTGGTAACATCACGGTTTGCAAGCAGTTGCTCTTGAAGGACTCAAGGCTGGTGATTCCACGAGCGCTGCGGAAAGAAATGCTTCAGAGGGTTCACGAGGGACACCAGGGAATTGCACGCTGCCGCGCGAGCGCTAAAGAATCTCTCTGGTGGCCAGGAATTAGCAAAGACATTGCACAAACCGTGGCCAACTGCCAAGCATGCGCTACAGAGCGTACCCAATTTTCCGAACCAATGATTCCATCGGAAACAACCGAGCTGCCATGGCAGAAAATCGGAATTGATTTATTTGAGATGAAAGGAGCTGTCTATCTTGTCGTTGTTGATTATCACTCCAGGTACCCTGAGCTGGCCCTGCTGGATCGAGGAACGTCGTCGAAGGCGGTCATCCAGCATTTGAAAAGCTGCTTCTCCAGGCACGGGTACCGCAAACGGTAATATCGGACAAAGGACCACAATTCATCTCATTCCCGTTTGCTGATTTTGCAAGAAACTACGGCTTTAGGCATGCCACAACAAGTCCTCGTTACCCACAAGCTAACGGGGAAGCTGAGCGCATGGTAGGGACTCTTAAAAGACTTTTGAAGAAGGCAGAGGACCCCTACATTGCTTTGCTGAACTATAGAAACACGCCGGGTCCAACTGGCTCTAGTCCAGCGAAGCTGCTAATGAGCCGCCGTTTACGCTCAAAAGTACCGTGCATGCCATCTGTGCATGCCAGACGCGATATGGGCGCGTCATACGAGCTCGGAAAAGACTCGGTCTTGATGACTAATTTGTGGAATGTTTTTCTTTCTTGGCAGGCCCACGATGCTTATAAAACGGGGAAGATGTGACGCCAGCCGGCGTTCCGGGGACGCCGGTTCCAGAGAGACAAACGCCAGGAGACGCGCTATCTTTGTTTTCTTTCATCCGGGTGATCACGAGGGTCACGTGATCATTCTGACTGTATATATTGCACGACGAAAACATTAAAGGGGCTTTTGTTCTTGGTAACGAGCGTCTGTCGATCATTCTGACGAGCTTTACATTCATAAACTCCTCTAAGACTTCTGGTTCTGCGAGGCGATACGTATTTTGTCATGTCTAAGTTGAATTTATTTTTTGAAAGTAGAAAAAAGAATTTTAGCTTGGCCAGTTGCCTACGCTTAGAGTAGGAAGTCCCAGAAGACGTAGCATTTCCGTTACTGATTCTGTAGATGAGTAATTTGACAGAATGAATCTAGCAGCTCTCCTCTGTACTCTTCCTGCCATTTTTACTAGTCCAACCTCACAGGGGTCCCAGGTAATACTTGCGTATTTCAAAGCTGGCCGCACGTACGTGAGATATGCTGTTAGCTTAACCGGGGTCGTAGCAAGCATTAATTTTCGTCGTAAATACCACAGTTTCTTTTCTGCTGCTGAGCAAATGTTATCATCCGCCGCGATTCGTCGAATGAAGCCCGAACGACAGCTACACATACATACGCATATACAAGAAAATAAAAAAAACGGTAATGGTTGCCGTCGCGCTGCAGCGACAAACGGACGTTGTTCCCTGAGCGGTCAATTTTCTAGGAGCGCTCAATCAGTGGCGCTACGCGTGATTATTTTTGTATTTCGCGGGCTTTCTTTGACAGCACATATTGATTGATTGATTTGAGGGGTCTAGCGTCCCTAAGCTAGCTCTGATTATGAGAGACTCCGTAGTGGAGGTCTCCGGAAATTTCGACCACCTGGGGTTCTTTAACGTGCACTGACATCGCGCAGCACACGGGCCTCAACATTTCGCCTCCATCGAAATGCAGCCGCCGCGGCCGGGATTCAATCCCGCGACCTTCGGATCTGCAGCCGAGTGCCATAATCACTAGACCACCGTGGCGGGGCTAACGGCACATATTGGAAGATCCATCAATGGTACTCAGTTGCAAACAATTCAGTCGGTAATTTTTGTATTTGATCTACAACTTTCGCATTGATAATTTCTTGCTGAAGCAAATGATTGAAAAGTTAGCTAATTACTTTATCCTAATAAATTAGCTTTGAAAGAAAATAATTACGCGTAACACTATAGCACTTGACCCTCAACACGGCAGAGTTGTTGCATGTCATGGCACTAGTTGTCCCGTCATGTTACTTGATTTGGGTCACGTGGTTCGAATTGGCCTGGCGGGCAATGTAAGCTATGACGTCCCCGCCCTTCCTCTCCTCGTCACCATCACGTCATTCCTCCTCCCCCTCACTTCCCTTTCCCACCCCCTTGCTATACTACACCAATATATGCTATGTTATATGAAATGTATCCGCCCTTCATGAGCGCAAGAGAAGAAAGCAGTGCGCGCACAAATGCCGTGCATTTCATAAAAGTATACTGCGCGCGCACATATTTCGTGACGATATTTTTTGTTCAGAGCGGACAGATTACGTTCGGCATAAAGGGCTCCGCTGTCTAAAGTTAATCCGTACCAACTGCAGGTTTTCAGGCATCATATATTAGCTCGCTCAACCTGTAGAAGTTATAGTTCTCGCAGGTTACCTGCAAGATAGGGCGCGTATACGACGCCTTTCGACCCCCGGAAGCAAGACTTACTGTAGAATGAAGGGCACGCGTATAGTGCACCCCCCCCCTTCCCCACCCCAACTCCCCTTTATTTATTTATTTATTTATTTATTTATTTATTTATTTATTTATTTATTTATTTGGTTAGCGCTTGAATTTCAGTCCATTCCAAAGCGAACCGTAGGCGAGGCGCGATTGCATCTTATCGCATGCGCATCTAAATAGCGCAATCCGCTGCTACCGCGACAAGCGGTCGTGGCTAAATTTTCGCATGGAATCTATGTACAGTCGCAATCTTTTTGACCGTGAACACGGGAGGGCGTGGCTTTCTGCGGTGCTAGCGCAGTTTATCGGCGGCAGCGATAAGCATTGCTCATGCGCACTACGTCCAGGATGCGAGAATTGGTTCGCCGCGCGCATTGCGTCACGTTGGACGCTTCTCGTCTGCTGCTGCACTCGTACCGCAATAAGGAAGCCGCACGCTTCAAGAGCGGCAGTGTAACTGAACTTGTAATTGGGTTCCACAAGATGCACGAATAATTTTTGGTTCCTACAATCCGCTTTATCTTAATTTCGTGGTTTTCTTTTTCCAGTGGTGTTATGGTCACACCACAAACAGGCCAGGAAACACGAACGGACGAGCTTTTTTTTTTTTTGTGCACGAATGTATATATAAATCGTAGGATCCTCTTGAGATAGCCATGGTGCGAGACCCTATTTTCTAGGTGACAGCGGACGAGCTGTGGGTGGTTGTTTCCCAAAGGTGGGAGAATCGATGAGCAAATAATGACCTTTTGCCGGCCCTGCATGTGCTAGCCACTGCTTTCTAGAATGGTAGCAATCATTGCCGCAAAGGAAGGCATGACAGAATATTAATTAAGTCGCACAGAAAATATTTCCTCTTTAATGATTCTACGTCTTTAAACGTTCCAGTGTTGTGAAACATATGCACCGACAAAGTTCGGGTATAGCGTTTCTTTGCCTGTTTGTTGCGTGAGTGCAACAACACTGGAGAAAGAAAACGACGAAATCTTGGTGACAATTCTGGAGCACATAAAGCAAAGCACATGAAGCAAGAACTTGGAACTTAAACCATCCAAACTTTAGCGTCCGCAGCGGAGGGCGGGTAGACAGCTAGCAGACGACATGCGAGCGCTCAGGTGACGTGATGCGCTCGAAAGAAAGCTGCACTGCACGCGCATGCGCACTTCTATTCTGACGCATTAACCAACGGCGCTCGCATACAGGACACGCGCTCCGATGTTCACAGTCAAAAAAATTGAGGCTGTACTTATGATTGCTAGGGCAAAAAAACAGAAAATACCACTTAAGCGCCTACTTCGGCGCTGCCACAGAAGGCGGCACGCTCGCTATCCTCGCCTGAGCACTGCGACGCCATGTGTACGTATACAGTATTAGCAGTGGTCATGTACCGGCAGACATTTAGGTCTACACTCCAACTAGCCCAGCTAACCGCTTTGAGATGAAAACATACGGACTCGACGCGTACATTCGTCAGCTGCAGAGAGGCTCACCTTTCCCGCTCGGATGGTGCCGGGCCACCAAACTACGGCGGGCTCCCGCAGGCCCCCTTCGAAAGTGGTCTGCTTGCCGCACAGAAACGGCCCGTTGCTGCCTCCTGCTCGAAGAGCGAGATTGACTGGTCAACACTTAATAAACAAAGGTGAGTAAGCACGATGACGTCACTAGTTCTTGCGATTCATCAGTCTGCATAGAACCCACTGAGAATATATCGTTCGCTCTTCTGAATCATCTGGCAAAGACTCGTTGTCTAGGAACCGCTAGTGTATATGCGAGTACAGTGGCACATACCTAAACAGAATTCATGTCTGTGCTCCGAAGATTTTTTTTTCTTTTCTACCATCGCATATCGTATTTATTATGTTTCGTGCTGAGTCAGAAGCCCAAGTGTTTCGTTAAAGCTCTGTCTCGCAGCCCAACCCAAGTGCGTTTGCATGAGTTGCAGTCGCTCGTAGGCAATGCAAATCTTATTAGTGACGAACAAGGAAACGTGCAAATGGAGCGTCCTGACGTTTCTTCGTTGCTACATGTCCAAGCCACCATTCTTATCCGACAGCATTTGTTCACGCCATGACAAGTGAGTAGAAATTCATAATAATTTCCGGGGTTTTATGAGTCAAAATCCCACGGTCATGAGGCACGCCGTAGTGGAGGGCTCCGGAAATTTCGGCAACTCTGGGTCCTTTAACGTGTTCTGACATGGCACGGTACACGGACCTATAGTATTTCGCCTCCATCGAAAATGTGGCCGCCGCGGCCCGGGCTCTTCCTGAAATTTTGGTTGGGGGGGGGGGGGGGGGGGGATTCCGAGCAAGCCTTCCTCCCTTTTTCGGGAGATCTGAAATAAGCGCCAATGGCCGAGCAAGCGCCCCCTCCCCTTCCTCCCCTGCGGCCACTTTCTTTTCTTTTTTGTTTTTTTTTTCAAGACGAGCCTCGCTTGTGTAAAAAGAACCACTCAATGCGTATCTAATGTTGTTTATGAAATTCCGTTGTCATGTGGCCGGTCGTATATTGGTCAAGCCGGTCGTTGCTTCGATGGCGACACTTGCGTCAGTTCATCCTCTATGACATTATATCAGGAAAAGAAATGGGCTGTAAGTTTATCGGTGAGCTTGTCCCTGTTCAGTCCTTATAAGTGTTGTACCTTCAAGAAACAAACTCAGTTGGAAGTCTGCGCTTTGCGTGTGTGCGCTACATCACCGTATCTTCAGTCACATCTTTTTGTGCGCTGCATGCCAGGCTCTCCGGTGTCGGCAACCACCATAAGAACACAGGTCTCTGCAGGCCGAATGCGCGGGCTTCTGCGTCCGACCCTGAGGAGTCGTTTGACGAGTTTGACAGTGACGAGGGGAAATAAAAACAGTAAATAAATGAAGCATCTCATTAGAAACATGGATGGGTACTTTTTTTATTTTTAGCGGCTCTCCCGCCGCCATCTCGAATTTCGGTCCGGGACCGAGCAAGCGCCCCCCCCCCACCCCCCGCCCACAAATCTGGTCGGATTATCCTTCACCGTAAGGGGGGAGGGAGGGAGGCGCTTGCTCGGCATTTTACGGCAGTGCTAATAACATCAAATTTAAGCCTATTAATAACGTTGCATTAAAACAGCCAATTAATATACATACTGCGATTTTTATCGAAAATAAATAATGAAAATAGATGTTTTTCTCAACGCCTTCAGCAGCACATGCCTCCCCCTTCCCTCCCCACGAAAAAAAAATATTCCTGGCTACGGGCTTGTTGTGACCGCACCCCTACTATTATCGCCAGATATATTCAATAAAGTTTTCACTACCTCGAAAGCTTGCCCTTGGGCATAGTGCAAAATACTCGCCTTCCGTTTTGCTGACCAACGCCGCTCCATTGTCAGATGTAAAGAAGACAAAAGTGTTGTTTCCCGCTCCTGTGCGTCGAAGAGTCTCCAGTATGACGCCCACACCATGGTCCAGCTCCATCACGGCGTCACCGTAGCTGGGGAAGGGGAAAAAGAATAATAAGTAAACGAGGTTTTGAAGTTACAGCAGAGCTATCTCAGGATGACGATTGCTGTTAAAAGTCGAGGAATACAATCCCCCGTTGTACAATGATGTATACATGCCCTGATTTGATTACATATCTGTCGCCTCGCCGCCGCGTAGTGGAAGGTGATGAATCGAGTAGAATACGCCCTACTTCTCTAGGACCTTGGAGAAATATGATGCTGCTATAGACAGATGGTCGCAAGCAGTACAGGAGGCGATGGACTTCCCATCGAGAAAACGCTTCGTCCACCGCCGTCGGAACGTTTGCAGTCGCTTGGTTGCGATTTGTCGTTCATTCTGGATTTATTGCTTCTGTTGCGATAGAGCTTCGCAATTTGCAACGAGCAATAGTCTTGCGCATCGTGTAGTGTCTGGAACCATGCGCGATATGCATAAGACAACTCCAAGGAAGAGAGGTTCGTGTAAACTAGTGTTCCTTTCCGGCAACGTAACCCACTTCTCGATAGACTTCTCTATCTGCGCGGCGTTTGTTGCAGTGTAAACCTTCGCGCTTTTCAGCGGCCGCGTTGCCGCTCACGGTGTAACCGCATCTTAGCATCTCGCTGTTGAGCCGGTGAACATGCCTTGGCACGACGCTCATTTCTCTTTCATTTATAGACCTTTTTTACAAAAGGCATGGAGTATCGCCACATTGGGCTGTGCACGGCAGTAAAAAGACTTGTGTCACCTGTTTCCCTTTGTGTGTGTGCGATGTGGGATAATGAAGACCTACCAATTCGACAAAATTGCTGCTAGAAACGTTCGGCAGTACATTTTTGGGTGATCACGCATATTTAGTATACCTTAGCGGGTGTTATGGCAGTGCCCAGGGAGCCAATTCTGTGAAAAGATTTTGTCGTCGTCGTCGTCTTCATCATCATCATCATCATCACCACCGCCACCGCCACCAGCCTATCTTATGTCCACTGCAGGACGAAGGCCTCTCCCAATCCTCTCCATCCTTTTCTGTCGTGCGCGAGCTGATTCCATTTGTTGCCTGCGAATTTCTCACTTTCGTCACCTTATGCATCTTACACTGTCGTCCACTGCCTCGCTTCCCCTCTCTTGGTATCCATTCCGGCGTCCTGTCCATCGGTTATCTATAGCCTTCTTATTACGTGACCTGTCCATGTCCATTCTTTTTTCGTTTTATGTCGGCTACCCTTGTATGCTCCCTTTCCCACTCGGCTGTCTTCATATCTCTTAATGTAACACCTATCATTTTAAATGCCAAGCATATTTTAGCGAACTTCGGCGACTTTGAGCGTATCTATCTATCTATCTATCTATCTATCTATCTATCTATCTATCTATCTATCTATCTATCTATCTATCTATCTATCTATCTATCTATCTATCTAGCTGCCCACGACTTTGTGCTCTCCTGGCCGTTTCGTTAATGGGGTGTATACCAAAATCGCTATGCCACAACATGACTGCATGATGAACATAAATGACAGGTCATAACATGAAAATCATGACATGCATGTCATGAGCGGCATGGTTTACACGCCATACTCTTGGTGCTCTTGAGGCCGTTTCGTTAACTTCATATGTACCGAAATCGATATAGCGAGACAACAATGGAGATCCAGTTTACGTTCCTGGTGCGTGCTTCGCATTTCCTTGATTCCCACTGCACGTGGGATCTGCCAATTTTTTTGTTCCATCGCCCACTGTGCTGTTCATATCTTCCTCTCGAGCTTCTTTGTAATTATCCAAGTTTCTGCCCCCTATGTCAATACTGTCAAAATGAAGTAGTTACATAATGTACTCTTGAATGATTATGGTAAGTTTTCTTTCATGAGTTGGGAATGTCTCCCGTATGCGCGCCATCCATGTTCATTCTACGATGGATTTCGTTAACATGGGTGCGCTCCCTTGTCAGTATCTATAGCTGTCCTAGATATGTATTCTTGTACGACTTCTAATGTCTAGTTTTCAATCGTGAAGACACGTTCTTTCGCCGTGCCACTTTGCATTATCTTTGTTTTCAGCATGTTCATCCTTAATCCTACCTTAGCGCTTTCTCGGCCTAAGTGTTCAATCATCTGCAATTCGTCGCCACCATTGCTGAAGAGCACTATGTAGTCGGCAAAGCGTAAGTTACTCAAATGTTCGCCGTTAATGCTTAGTCCCGTTTCGTCCCAGTCTAGTCTTTTGAACATTTCTTCCAAACATGCAGTAAACTGCATCGGAGAAATTGTATCTCCTTGTCTGACACTTTTCTGTATTGGGATTTTCCTGCTTCTCTTAAGGAGGAATAGGTTGGCTGTAGAGTCTTTGTAGATGTTGGCTATTGTATTTGCGTAACTATCACATATTCCTTGACGGCGCAATGCCTCCAGAACTGCTGGTATCTCTACCGAGCCAAAAGTCTTTTCGTAGTCTATGAAAGCCGTATAGAAGGGTTTATTATATTAAGCGGATTTCTCGATTACTTGATTGATCCCATGAAGTTGATATATTGTGGGGCATCCTTTTCTGAGCTCTGCTTTCTGTTGTGGTTGATTAAATTAAATTGTGGCTGTTGTTCTATTTTATAGAAGCGTTAAGAATCTCCTAGGTAAGGTCACGCCAGTAGTTGTGGCGCTACCGCCGCCTCTGGAGAGGTCCTTGAGCGGAAGAATGTTGCGGCGGCGCTGTTGTCAACCGCAATAAGTTTTCGGGCTGTCTTCTGGCGGGGGCGTTGCAAGAAAAGCAGCTTCGTCTTTTGCTTACGGAGCAGTGGCGTAGGCAGGCATGGGCTGACCGGGCTGAAGCCCCCCCCCGAAATTTTTCGAGCCGGCGCCGGGCTGGCTATGCTGACTCGTCACGATGAACAAAGGCGCATATCCTTGGAACGTGTGGCTACGGGAATTCACCTCTCAACGACCGCCTGACGTCTAGGGGCTTGAAAGAAGGAAGAACGCGGCTTGTTCAACGGAGCAAAGGTGATTAACTCGCCACGCTATAGCAGGGAAAGTCACGTCTTTTTCTGCAGTAAAGCAACGGCGGCAAACGAAAGACGCCTGTCATTGATCGGTTTTATGATAAGGGCCTTAAAGACGTAGATTCTTCGGAAAGGAAATTCGGTTTGGACTTCACGCGGTAAGTGTCTCTCGACTGAGGAGACCTTAGGAGATGATATATTCTTGATGGCACGGAAAGATAGAATGGTGGAGGAGGGTGCACGGTAACTGTCTCTCCGGAGAGGACACCGCAACCGGTACATTCAAAGGGAAGGGGGTAAGAAAGAACAGGAAGGAGAAAGAAAGTTCAAAGCACAAGGAGGAGCCTTAGCCGAAGCAGTCACAGGAAAAGGGGAGTGAACGAAGAGAGTGGAAAGGAGAGGCCACTTTAACGAGACTGGAGATCACTGGCGGCAACGAGTGCCAGGTGTGACTAAATCACTCCCAGTGAGAGAAACCAGTGGGTGCTCGGCGGCAGTGGGGAACACAAAACGGCCTGAAGGGGAGCCGGCGATCTTCACCCCCAGCAGCACAACGACGGCGTCAGACACACCTTCCCAATGTAGTACCACTCATGCAATGCAGTACTTTTGTCCTATGTGACAAAAGGAAGCGGTCAGGCTGCGTATCCGTCTACGTGTGCAGTTTGCTGGAGGAAGGTCGTTTGCAGGCGAAAGCTATCAAGCTAGCGAACGAACTTCAAAGCAAAGTATGCCGCTGTTCCTTGTATCACACGACTTTTCTTCCACGGCTGCGACTGGGAACACTCATGGTATGCGTTGTATGCAGCAGCCGGGCTTCTTTCTCTTTTTCCTGTTGCAGCTGGGGGGCCAGCGACGCCGTACTTCGTGCGGTTTCTGCGCTCCCGCAGGGAACATATCTACAGTATCTCCGCTGTGTCATTTTGAGCAGTGTCCCTAATGGGTTGGATAGTTGTTTCTTTGAAGCCTCATGGATGGCCTAATGTAGTTTCTTCTTCGTCATCTTTGTTGATCCCTTCGATATGCTCACAACGAGCGCGCCCGGCATGTCCCATTCAGGAGGCTGTGCTGCAGTGAGAGGAACTTTCTACGAACCTCGCGATTGGACAGCATTGTTTGGCAGTGTTATCCACAACTTAAAAACGGGCAATGGCGAGTCGAAAAAAAAGCTGTGCTGTGGTTCGCCGAGCGCGTTCTCGGCTTTATCCTCACCGTCAGCGTTCCTTACGACAACCACGACCACTGCTACACGGTCACCAGCCCCGCTACGAGCAGACGGAGGTCGCGACACTCTTTGAAGACCCGATGGTCATCTGCGGATCGTCGCTTTCACGAAAATATGTCCCAAGGGCAGAAGCGACTCTCCGACTTCTGGGCAAGCTCATCTTCGAAACGCCAACATATGAGCGAGACCTCGAGCGGTAAGTCATGTCTTTCAACTTGCATCGTTGCATGTTAACTGATGTAATCGATATAGTCACCTTGCAATGGCGCTAAGTTGGCCTGTATGGATGATATCTGAATTATCTGAAAATGTTTAAATAATGCCTTTTAAATGTTTGCGTAGTTCATGGTTATTGCCAGGAAATTTATCGTTAATTTCATTTCTTGAGTAGCAAGTTGCGCTTGTTAGCCATAATAGCCGAAGCCGCTACTGTCGCCGAGATGATCAATCAGACTCAGTCAATGGTTTATTGTATAATGCGCAAAGAAAATGAATACGAAACTATTTGAATTGATACCATTTTTAGCTTGTATCAGATCAACTTCCAAAAGAGCATTGACAGTCCGCCGCTGGCCTCTTAATATTGTACAGTTGAATAAAAGCAAGTGAGGCAGAGAACGGTGCATTTGCAAGCAAGCACTTGAATAAGTTGATCGAGCTGCTCTACTGTAAATAAAAAAAAAGCGTCTTCATGGATGATGAATGTTTCCTGCTTAACTTTTGTTTCTATGCGCATATCATTCCGGGTTATATCATCGAAATACACGAGCGATCGTTCATCATATACGTCGCTACAATTGGGGAGGGGGGGATTTATACTGCCATTATTTGGTTGCCTGGGGCGCAGACGCGGGGAATGTAGATATGGTATTAGGAAAGGAGAAATATGTGTGCACTATCTTGTGTTTTAAGCAGGTGTACGTCTAGTTGCCTGCAGTTGCAAACGAAATCGTATGATTACTTGTACGACGGATAAAAAATACGTTCATAGAGCTCGTTTTTGTGACCACAGTAAGGCAGTAAAAAATATTATGTGCACTATTCTGCTAGAGTAACCTTAGTGTCAACGAAATTAAAAAAAAAAAGAAGAGTACGAGGCCTGAGGTAAGTCACGGTAAACATATTACCCCTAGCGCCAGCAAAGATGCAAGAACTATAGTCAAGTTTTTTATGAACACTGTTGATTTGCTGTTTCCAATGTAGATGCCAGTCTAAATTGACCCTTGGGTGTCTCACCCAGTGTACTCTTTCGCAAAGTTGACATCTTTTTTGACATTTTAACCTCATGGAATGAACGCGAGGTGTCGTGGGAGACATAATGTGACTCGATATTCGTGCGACTAATAGCAATCATCCTGACATTACATAGTTTACTTTCGGCAGATTCCGAATTACAACCAAAAGCTCTCGCCTTCTTGAGAATGCTTTTGTGCTCTAAGCGCGTTCACGCCTGCACACTCCATCTGACGTGAACGAGCACCACGAAAGCTTCTCAAAATTTTGCGGGGGGCGAGCCGTCTCGCAGCGAGTTCAGCGATTAACAGAGAGGGGCAGAAGCGAAAGAAAGGAAAGGCGGGGACGGCCGTTGAACGGGATGAATAGCGGGACCAAGTTCACACGCTTAGAGCAGGAAGGCAATCTGTGGACGAGAAGTCTTGGTTCGGAGATATGCTTTCGGGAAAGCCAACTTTTGCAGGAAAGTCAATTTTTGCAAATGGTCAAATGGCGGACTGCATGACACAAGATAACTAAAAAAAAGTTCCTGCGCGTTTCAGGCAATGTCTTAGGATTTTAAATTTACTTTGATCTTGATGTGGTAAACCATACCGAAGGCTTTCATAGTGTCTCAAAAAAATATCGACTTCGTTGCCCAGCTTTTAAAATGCGCCGATAATTGTTTGCGGAAAGGTCGATGGCGGTGCTTACAGATTTGCCAGAGGCAAAGCTATATCGCTGGGGCCGTAGTATGATGTTATTCAGGACGAATGCATTTAACTGTAACGAAATAAGTATTTCGAAAAAGGTGTTAATAGTACACAGGACTGATACAGCTGTGTAGCTGTATCTAACCCGAGATGTACTGAGGCTATATACTTGGAATCAAATCCTAGACGAGTCTTCGCTTTTCATGCAGACGTACTGATTTATTTTGATTGGTTGTTAGAATAAGCTCCCATAGTGTAGTAAATATATAAGTGCTGGTGAGAAAACCGTAAATACTAAATACATAAAATGATACAATGTTCAGGAGGGTTTTCCACAGTTTATCAGGATGGCGTAGACATCAATGCATAAATGGACTCACAAAAGGCACCTTAGCGACAGTTTGGTATTGCGGAAGTTTTACGCAGCATCGTGGCATCGTTACAAGTTATATTAAAATTATCATTGCGCCATTAGTGTGCGCAAGTGAAGGACCTTTGTATTAACGGTGAGGAAACGAATGCGTCTCTGGTAGATTTTTTATCAGCTATTTTTCTTTGCCACCTGGGAAAGTATTGTCTCCACGAGATTGTATTGTATTCGCGCTCAGTCGGCCGGGACAAATGAATGTCGAAGTTAGAACATACTACAGACCATGGGCCCTTTGATGAGCCCCAATGCTCCTTCAAAAATAAGATATGTATTGCTTTTCAATTGTTCATACCATGCTATAAAGTCGTCTTTGCGTTAATCTATTATATTTTCGCTAATTTTACATTTAAATGTGACACACAGTGGTGAATTTTGCAATGATTTAATGATCTACTTATGCAGGAACGCGTCCTAGACCCACCGGGAATGTCAGCCCCAAACAAGCACAGGATGATATTCGCCTTCAGGAAGACCAAGGACCTTCTCAGGGTAACTGTTATGTTGATTCTTATGAAAGAAGAGTGGGACACTTAAAAAAGAAAAAAAATCCTAGGACTATCACTTAAGAGACGTAAAGGTGAAAGCCAGTGGCTTTGGTTATCGAATGTCAAGTGGGTAATTTCGCACAGGCTGTAAAGATTGACATGGCTCATAGCCGCGTATCCCAGCCTGCCTATCCAGTGCGGCAATGAGCCAGCTTGTTGATTGAGCGCTTCCAGCCACCCCTGACTTCCACCACCTGGTCGGGCACCTTGTGTTCTCAGCCGTGGCAGTGGTGAGGGAAGTTTTCAGGGCATTAATGTTTAACAGGTTTTGTATTTTCTGTACCGCATTTCTTGTACCATATATAGTTTTCCGCAACATTGTTCTTCATTTTTTCTTTACGGTAACGTCCGCAACTCCGCATAATACATATAAGGTCTTCGCCTAAATAATGGAACTCTTTCAGAACACCAAGGGACAGAGTGCAGCAGACTCGACATTGGCCTGTACCAAAATGTCAACCAAATTGACAATGTCCTAAAGCACCAGCTCCTCACGTCCCCCTGGCGACCTGGTAGAAGCTATGAGTTCAAGTGCGTCAAGGACTTAAAGCAGAAGCGGAAATTTCAGCTGGCGTGGCTTGACAAATACCCATGGTTGAGTTATTCCGCGCTGTGTGAGGGCTCATTCTGCCGCGTTTGTGCACTCTTTTGCCGCCCTGAAGTTGGCAAAGGGCGTCATGCGTCCACCGGCGCACTCGTGTCTAGAGCTTGCCGAGATTGGAAGCACGCACTGGAACTTTTCGATTCACATCAGAACACGGTGTACCATCGGGAAAGCCAATCGGCGGCTGATCATTTTATAAAGGCCTTCTCGAGTGGTGCGCTTACTGTAGTTGAACAGCTTGATAGCAGCAGAAAGCTCCAGATAAAAGAAAACAGAAAGAGACTGGCCCCTATAGTCGACACAATAATATTTTGCGGAAGACAAGGGCTGTCTCTTCGTGGTCATAATGATAGCGGGCCACTAGATCTCGACAGTGCTCCAACAGAGAATGAAGGCAACTTCAGAGCACTACTACGCATGCGGAGTAGTTGCGGAGACAGCTACCTTAAAGAACATATACAGAACTGCTCCGGCAATGCGTCATATCTAAGTCCTACAGTTCAAAATGAGATTGTTGAAATCTGCGGCACCCTCATTCGAGAGAATCTCGTGTCAAAAATTAACAACGCGGGCTGTTTTTCTGTTCTCGCGGATGAGACCACAGATGTTGCTGGCATTGAACAGCTCACCATATGTGCTCGCTACTTGGACAAGGGAAGCAACCAGGTTGACGAAGTTTTTTTTGGGTTTTGTTCCTGTAGATGACCAAAGTGGCCGGAATATCGCACGGGAGATTGTGAAGTTTTTAGTGAACGTTGGGATTGATATGGAGAACCTTCGAGGGCAAGGGTACGATGGCGCAAGTGCGATGGCTGGAAAAGGAAATGGCGTGCAAGCAGCGATTCGCGAGAAATACCCAACTGCTTTGTATACGCACTGTGCCAGCCACTGTTTAAACTTAGTGCTTTGTGCTGCTTGTTCTGTAGCTGATATTAGGCACTGCTTCGGAACAGTCAAGGAGACTGCGAAATTCTTTCGCGAATCGGCAAGCCGATCAAACGTGCTGCGTGCAAAGATCGCTGACGTGCGATCCGAGTCAAGGCGCAAGCGACTTCTCGGCTTGTGTGAGACTCGTTGGGTGGAAAAGCATGACACGCTTCTTTCTTTTGTTTCTCTTTTTGACTGTGTCATTGCGGCGCTGGTTGAAATTGAATTAAATGGGAGTTCCGAGAATGCAGCCCAGGCGAACAATATGATATCTGCCCTGCTATCACCATCCTTCATTGTGGGCCTCCATGTCGCAGAGCACGTCCTGGCAGTGACCCTGCCTTTATCGAGACAACTTCAGGCAAAAAATTCGGACATGTGTACGGCGATTGGTCACATAGATGTTGTGCAACGCACAATTGAGCAATACCGAACAAACGCCGAGGCGTGCTTTGGGGAAGTATTCTCCAAGGCTCAAGAGTGTGGAGAGCGCCACAACGTTGAAATAGCAAAGCCAAGGATTAGGAGCCTCCAACAACATCGCGGAAATGATCACGCAGAAAGTGCAGAGGAATATTTCCGCAGATCCGTGTATATACCTTTCATCGATTTTATACTTTCTCAGCTAAAGCAGCGATTTGAGAATCACAGGCGGTTGATAGAAAGTTTCGGTGCATTGATTCCCGCAGCAGTTCCTCCATCACATGATGCCCGCCTAAGGCAAGCGAAGGAACTAATTCTTGCGTTCTCTAACGATGTGGATGAAATTGCTGCTCTCGGTGAATTTAGGCTCTGGTGGACTAAGTGGGAGTCAACAGGACCAAGCTTGCGTCCTAGCACTGGGCTCGACGCCCTTCCTCACTGTGACAGCACATTTTACCCCAATATTTATAAGTTGCTGCAAATATTGGTAACACTCCCTCTAACCACCGCCACAGCAGAAAGATCGTTCTCCAGTTTGAGGAGACTAAAAACCTACTTACGCTCAACAATGTCCGAGGAGCGGCTGGTTGGCCTAGCCCTCCTCTACTGTCACAGGGATATAAACATAAATCATTCTGATGTCATCGACCGTTTCGCGAAGCTTCCCCGCCGTTTGGGGTTTGTTCTCTAGCTTTTCTCTAAGGATTGCATGCGGCTCTGTAAATGCTTTAAAACCTACTGTCAGATTTCTTCCCATCGCTCATATTCATAGGCCATTTTTCTTCCAACACCTCCTGAGAGCTAAAGAAAAACCACATTCCTTAAGTTGGAGATGTTTTTAACTATCGTGTAGCGCTATTATTTCTCAAATTAGTAACTAAACAAGTTGGTTACGACTTCACCGGTTCTGATCTACTTCTTAATCCTATTAGCACAAGGTTGCAGCCCGACAAAACCTTCTGTTACCCATATATTTATTTATTTATTTTATTTATTTAGAAGTACCTTACAGGCCCCATGGGGAGCATTGAGTAAGGGGAGCAACGCAGAAAACAAAAGTAATCTATACATGATTGCAAAAAGAGCACACAATAAGATGCTGGCAAACTGGTGTAATAAATGGAAACGAATGGTAAAACAGCACAATGCATACTCTTAAAAAGGGAAAGAAATGCAATATCATGGCAGCACACAACTTGGCACATTCCACATAAGAGGGGGGGGGGGGGGGGGGGATCGCATTATACGTTACAACGAAATGTATAATTTGATGAATGTGGATATTTGTTACGATGAGAAGTGTAGGACCAGGAGTTCCCTAAATTTATCTTTATTTGTTTGCGCGACAGTGTTGTTAGGAAGCGAATTCCAGAATCGAATAGCTCGTGGCAAAGCCGAGGCGTTAAATGCGTCAGTGTTCCCATAGATACGATTATAACTGAAGTCGTTGTGAAGACGTCGTGATGTACAGGGCGCGCGTACCAATGGCAAGTGTGCTGGCTTCATTTGATAAACATATCTATGGAACAGGGACAAGAGTGCTATGTCACGTCGACTACTTAGAGTTTCAAGGGAAAGGTTGAGTTTTATTCGCGTTATACTTGACAGGTAGTTATAATCGCGGGAAATAAATCGACTAGCTCTATTTTGGATAGCCTCTAACATGCGGATTAAGTATTCATGATAGGGAGACCATATGGGCGACGCGAATTCAAGTTGTGGACGTACAAATGTCAAGAACGCTAGTTTACGAATGTCGGATGGGCAGTTCCGCAAGTTGCGGCGGATATACCCAAGAGATTTGGAAGCGTTAGCGCATATGGTTGTGATATGAGAGGTCCATGAGAGGTTTGATGTAAGATTAACGCCTAGATATTTGTATGCTGATGCCTGAGACACTAGGATTGTATTTATGTAATACGAAAAGCTATGATTTGAAGTTTTACGCGAGAATGTCATTATTTTACATTTAGATGAATTCAGCTTCATTTGCCAGGCTTCGCACCAATTACTAACTATCTGCAGGTCATGTTGTAAAATGAGGTGATCATCAGGGCTCTTAATTGGTCGGTATAATATACAGTCGTCGGCAAATACGCGCATGCAAGATGAAATGTTATTAGGCAGATCATTGATATAAATAAGGAAAAGCAAGGGTCCTAGAACACTACCCTGTGGTACACCGGAGGTGACATATGTAAGGGATGACGTGTAATTATTAACGATTGTGAATTGCTGACGGTTTGTTAGAAAGTTTCTGATCCAAGAGAGTGTTGAGCTGTCTAATTTTAGAACCGATAATTTTGAAATTAAGCGGCAGTGAGCTACGCGGTCGAAAGCTTTGGAGAAGTCCAGAAAAATGCAATCTGTTTGAAGGCTATGATCCATGTTAAAATGAATGTCTGTAGTAAATTCGAGTAACTGGGTTTCACATGAGAAGCCTTTCCTAAACCCGTGCTGGTTAGAAAAGAAAAAATTATTAGACTCCAGATGGCGATATACATGGGAAGCAATGATATGTTCAAGCATTTTGCAACAAATGCTTGTCAATGAAATTGGACGGTAATTTTCTGGGGAATTTTTATTGCCACTTTTGTGTACGGGTACAACTTTTGCAGTTTTCCAGTCTGAGGGAAGCTGACCTGAAGATAATGACTGGCGATAAATATGATACAAGAATTTACTAGATAATGTTACTGTATTCTTTAAAATTTTGGAGTTGATATTGTCAGGGCCTGATGAACTGGATAACTTTAGGTTATTAATAAGACCTGCGATACCATCTTCTGTTACGTCGATGGGCTCCATGTACTGGTAATCTAGATCAGTGACTTGCGGAATGTTCGAATGGTCTTCTGTAGTGAATACGGATGAAAAGAACGTATTAAAGGCGACTGCGCAGTCCTTGTCACTAACAGGAACATGATTACTATCGCATAGCGAAATGTGATATGAGCCGCTATTTGGTGAAATCACCTGCCAAAATTTCTGGGGATTGTGTTTGAGTAGCGATGGAAGATCATGGGAGTAATATTTATCTTTAGCCTCTGCTAAAGCCGAGCAATATTCTTTCAAGAATAGACCGTATCTATCCCATGCCGTGGGAGAGTTTGTGCGCTTTGCATTTGTGTATAGCCTTTTCTTTTTATTCCTTAACCTTCGAAGGCATTTGGTGAACCAAGGGTTCCGCGTATCGCCCGATACCTTGATTAGCGGGATATACTTTTCTACTAAATTACACAACGTTTCTTTAAAAAGAAGCCAGTTTTCTTGAACTGGCCGAACTGAGAAGAAAGTTAAGAAGGTGCCAGAAAGAAAGGTATCCAGTTCTTTGTTGATTTTGTTATAGTCTCCTCTGTTATAGTCGCGAATGGTTTTGTTTGAGACGCCAGTGAACTGCAAGGGGATATTAAGAGTAAGCTGCAGTAGCTTGTGATCGCTGAAGCCATCTAAGCAGACGATTTCAGTAACCGTTTCAGGGGCGTTAGTGAAAACTAAATCTAAAATGTTTGTGCCGCGAGTAGGTTGCGTAATCATTTGGAACAAATTGAAGTCCAAAGCTAACGAAATGAACTCCATTGATGTGCGACAAGCGGATGATAGGTTCTTCCAGTCAATGAGAGGAAAATTAAAGTCGCCAAAGAGATAAACGGTATCAGCTGGACAGAGCTCAAGAGCTTTAGCAATATTACTACGCAGTTCGACAAGAAAAGATTGGTTTGTATCGGGAGGGCGATAACAGCATCCTATCAAGACCTTGTTGCTGTAGGTTTCACATTCCGCCCATACTATCTCAATACTAGAATTTATCTTAACAATACCCGACGTCATTGTTCTTCTGATGCCCAAGAGTACGCCACCACCTTTCTTTCCAGTGCGGTCACACCTGAATATGTTAAATGGGTTATCATATGGGAATATTTCATTATCGCTTATTTCAGGGTGCAGCCAAGTTTCCGTAAAAATTATACTATTTTACCGTAATCATACTAATTACGGTAAAATGTTATCCTCCTTTTGTGCAGCAGCACTTTGGAATAGTCTAGCATATGCCAAAAAATTGTCTTCCACTTCATACTTATCTTAACTCCAGCTAAGAAGTTATTCGCTTACTTATTGCATTGAAATTTGGATAACATTATTTGCTCACTTGTAGCCATGTACTTTGCTACGTCTGCGTATATTATCATTCGCTTTTTTACGTGTGTCCGGTTTCCTGATTATTTTTACTCCTCTGTATTCCGCCTTTTGTGTAACGATTAATCAAGGATCCTGGTGCAGTGCTATGTGACCCTTGTATGTTTGTTATTTCTTGTACTGCATTGCATTGTCCGAAACAATAATAAGTTATTGAAACCGCTGAAACTATAAAAGCCGCTAATCTCGTTTCATTGTGTTGTTACATATTCTGTTGGCTTCCTTATTTTAGATTCCACGTTTTGGATACTGTGCCATAAATGCAAGTGCCTCCTTTTATACGTTAGTACTCCATCACTCCCATGTTACTGTTTATGAAAACTGTTAGCATTTCATCAGTCACTGTGAACTATACGCGGTTGGGGTTCTTGTTTCTGGCCCAGTGGCGAATTATGAAAAGCGCAGAGCGACGCTGCTGCGTTGTACCAACCCGTTTCCACAAAGGAAACGCCTCAGCTACTCAAAGGAGAGACGTGGTACAGACTTTTAAGTCAAGACTTTTACGTCGTCTAACCCTTTGTTGTTCTGACGGAAACATACATATGTTTTCTGTATATGTTGAACTCAAAAGCAACATAAATTATTGCTTCAGGTACTTCCGCGTTCGCGAGATCACCATTGTTAGTTCTAAATCAAGCGACGGAGTCAGTGCTCCTTGGAGCGCCTTTTGATGCTCGCCGTTTTCAGACAATGTTAAAAAAGTGTCGCAGCGTCCTTCAAGAAGAAACCTGTGCTACATGTGGTGCATGCAGAGTTTTGATCCTAACTGTGCTGAATGGCCTCGACTGGACTTATAATCAATGCTGACGTACGGACCCAAAATGTTTGTATGTGCGAAGTATTTGTTATGTGATTTACTGCGTTTCAATAAAAACAAAGCATTAAAAAATATGGTCTTTCACTCTATGGTGTTTCCTTGTGGTTAACATAGAGCTCATCATAATCCACACGTTGCCCTGCAGTAAGCAACCACATGGAAATATAGTCGAGCAATGTAATGCCTCTGCCTGCACAAGGAGTCTGTGTGAGCACCATGCACGCCAATTTTCTCTGCGCGGAGTTCCACTTGCTTCCAGTTTTCACCTACACACCTGACCTGACATCACAGAACGGCAGTAAACAATGCCAAAATCATAAGGGCGACCTGACAGGTCCTCCAAGACCACCCAATGGTCGTATGCAATCTTCAAGCCCCTCCTACCCCCCCCCCCCCAAAAAAAATAAAAAATTACAGCATATCCACGGAGTGAATGATGATTAGTGGGCGAAGCTCGGGATGTTCATCGTAGATCGTGCCGAGTTCCGGATTAATTTAGTTAACGCGCACGCTACGAACCATTATGGTTCAACTATGCACAAGTGAAATCTCCCACCGGCACTTCATTCCAAGTCAAGTTCCAGTGCATATATATATATATATATATATATATATATATATATATATATATATATATATATATATATATATATGGGTTGCCGGTGAACGCTTCTCCAACGCGAGCAGTCGGTATTTTTCTCAATCAAGAAACTTGCTAGGAGACGCTGCCTGCGCCAACGTTGTCACTCGCGGGTGAGGGCGCGTTCTCCTTTTTTGCGAGCTGGTAGAGCGTTCATCAACGCGCGCCTTTCGCTCTCTCTCTCTCTCTGTCTCTCTCTCACAAGACAGAGAGGCACGAGCGCGTGCGTGTCTCCCGGCAGGCACGCGCCGGTGGCTACCTACTACATACAGCGGGGACGCACGACGCACGCCTTAAGGAGCTGGGCCTCTAAAAAAAAAAAAAGCTACGCGCTTGAACGGCCGTATACACTGACTCTTCAAGCCCCCCCCGAAAAAAAATCCTGGCTACGCGCCTGTTACGGAGGGTTAAGTTTAGCGTCGGAAATTAATGGAGGACTAGCCGGCACAAATGTTATTGCTTTCCGTCTTGTGTTCCTACGCAGTTTCATTATGCGTGTGAAAAGAATTCAAATACTCGCGCTTTCGCGAACTGTAGTGGTGGAACCGTTAGCCGCAATACTGCACATTTCGCGGTGGTGTTTGTTGCAGCTTTGGCGACCTTTTTATTGACACTGATTTTTCAAGGACGTGGAAGACACAAGAGGGATATTTGAAAATGCCTAACTAGCAGCTCATTTGGAGAGCCGACTGCAATACACAGTTAATATTGTATATAGTGGCACACAACACGTATGGCTTAAGTGCTTGTCCTCACTTTCAAGAATTTTTAATGACGAAATAAAAGAGTTTGTCTATTCAAAACCTGAAACCACCTGCCCTGAGATAAAAACGTACAATAAAAGCAAGTCTGCCGCGAATAGAAGGCAATAATGAATAATATATTATTTTGTTTCCTTAAGTAGAACTATCTCCATGCGAACGGTATACTTCTTGGCGACGTTAGAAGCTTTTTCTTGGTGGCTCATAGTGGTTCCTTCCTCTGTACCCAGCTTTGGAAATAATTTGCGCCAAGTCACGGCAATGTCTTCCTTTTTTTCTTTCTTTTTTTTTTCCTGTGTGAAACGTGGCCCGCTCGAATATACCATGCGCGTTGTGTTGAATGGACATTCTTGGTCGGTTGGTATAAGTGATATTCTAGTATTTTTCAATTGCCGTTCAACATTTTAGATTTTTGTATTTTGTATCGGGAGAAATTTACACTGGATATACCACCGCCTGTCTGTGTACAGATGGCTGCGAGTTGAGGAAAATATACATATTTGTTATGTAGCACACTAAAAAGATTTTGCTCACACAAAATACTCGCTTTTCAGTCGACCAACGTCTTGTGTTATTGCCCTCCTCGTACGCGGCTAAGTCCCGAGTGTTATAATTAGCGCGGCTTTCTGCGTAATGCTTTGAAATAAAAGTTAATCCTGACTATTATGTAAAACTCAATAGTATTAGCTAGCTGTTAGGGTACTTAGGTGTTCCTCGCTTCCGACAGCTGCGACTTTTTGTCATGTATGACAGCCAGCCACCCGTGATGCTGTCCTATAGTGCAGGTTTTTTTAGAGCTAATGCAGCCTGTCAGTGTGTACTCTAGACTGCCAACGATTTTGAACAGTTTGACTGAAGGATCGAGTAAGACGCCGAAGTCGCCTCCTCTTGTGAACACAGCTGCATTGGACTTCTCTGTTGAGGCAGGAATTAAATGACAGTCCATTAATTACATATGCACACAAGGCACTTTCAAACAAGTTTCTTTGTTAAGCACCAAGCCGCGTAGTGTGACAGTCCCGATTCACTTTGCACATTGGCTTCCTAGCTGCTCCTACAAGGACTCCGTTAGTGAGCAGCATGTGAATTGACCGCTGTTTATGTGAACGTGCTGACTGGATATTCACACTCATGAATGAATTTATCACTGCTCTACATTTGCAACGCTCTTGGTCAGATTGAAATAGCTTAATTGGCGATTGATTGATTGATTGATTTGTGGGGTTTAACGTCCCAAAACCAGTTCTGATTATGAGAGACGCCGTAGTGGAGGGCTCCGGAAATTTCGACCACCTGGGGTTCTTTAACGTGCACTGACATCGCACAGCACACGGGCCTCAACATTTCGCCTCCATCGAAATGCAGCCGCCGCGGCCGGGATTCGATCCCGCGACGCTTAATTGGCGAAGGGTAAGAATCGCTGTGCAATGCAGGGATGCGCATTACATCCAAGGGGTCCTCTCACAACGTCAAACAAAAAGATTTATTTTTTTTCTTGACCAAGACGTGATGTCGGTGGTATTAGAGCACGCCACTTTGTAACTAATTTACATACCTAAAGAGTTTCAACGCGACGCATTCAGTACAGAACACACGTAGCACACGCCAGTAAAATTCGAGAAATCATGCCGCTGCTATGATTTCGTTGGAGCTGAGAGTGCACGGCGGCCAGTGACGCTAACAATATCGCATGCTTCGGCGACGACGTTGCACACTTCTGCCGTTCCTTTTTCCCAGGCCTCGCAACCGGAGTGAACTTGCTCAAGTAGGCGTTGCAAGTTGGGCAGAAGGGTCTGAACTGCGTCAATAGCCCCAGTTGGGCCTCTCTTGGAATTTTTACTTCAGTTCCGTTTGTCACGGGGACGTAATGCCCAAAGACAAAATGCGGCTCAGAGTGCAGTTCACAAACAGCGTAATCACAATCCAGAGGTTTCAAACCTGTGGATATTTCGCTGCATAAGAAGCCTTCGGTGTTCATCTTTCGGAGCCTTAAAAACCGCGATAGCCTCCAAACTTCTTGCGTAGCCGCTTGCGCAGCTTGGCGCGTAACAGCAGTTCAACCGCCTCTTGAGGGGCATCATGAACACTGACGCCGCAAAAAGGCGTGAAAGGTGCCACGTCCCGCAGCGACGACAACGAGATACAACGCACGGAACCACAAGCAGCGCGCTCTCGCCCCTCTAACAGCGACGCCGCTACTTTCTTCCGAGGGTGGTACACGGCGAACAGTGGGAGGCGCCGCCTCTTAGCCCGCTGTAAAAGTTCTAGTACACTGTACCACTACCGAAAGGGATACAGCGTGTGCGGTCTGGTATAACCGTGAGTGAAGCCGTTTCGAAACCAATGAGCGGCACTGCAATTGGACCGTAGCGAGTGGACTTGCGCATGTAAAATTGGAGTTATTGATCATACGAGAAGTTTCTCTCTTATGCATATTGACGGTCAGCGCGAAACACGAGGACAAAATGTAAGGAGCATATAAGGAAATATAAAACATCCCCGTAGTTACAATACAAACAAGTTCTCTGTGCGGTGAGTCACTGCAGTATTATCTTGCAGTAACGTAGTATTTTATAGGGAGCTAAATCAACGCAATGTTGGCTAATGGCAGCCAAAATATGCAGCGCGTAGCAGACGCACGTGCTTTGGCGCAGCTTCCACGGCGGAGGAAGCCCACGGGTCCGGTACAGCAGCGCCACGGCGTGGCAGCTCCCCAGAAAAGCTTCACGCTCCCCCGTATATTCGCTCGGCGCTTTGGCCACTGTGCCAGTCATGGGTCGGGTCACTCGTGAGAGTGTGCGAGTGCGAATGAGTGCAAGTCAGAGCTTAAAGTCTCCTTTTCCTTTTCCTGCAGTGGGGGGGGGGGGGGGGGGGGGAATGATAGTCCTCTCTCTCTCACTCTATATATATATATATATATATATATATATATATATATATATATATATATATATCTTGGTGTGCTTGAATGGAATGAAGGGTCGACATATTTTGACCCCCTTCCCTCAGAAAATCTCAACACCTCTAAAACTGGCGCTGACAGTACAGTTCGTCTAGCATTCATGCTCATCTTACGTTCGCCACCAACTTTCTCCAGTTTCGAGCGCACTTTACAACTTTTCGATGAAACGGCACGGGGAGGGTCGGGTTTGGTGGGAGGTCAGAAAATTTCGGGGGAAGGGAGGATGATCCCCCAAACCCTCACCACGCCCCCTTAGTACGCCACTGACAACGTGTCTTTTTTTATGCTATATACACGGCTATCATTCGTAAATTTAAATTCGTAAATATAACTCGAAAAAAGAAAACACGAATTTCTGAATGGTTTGATAAAAACCCAATTTCTCCCCGATTATCACCTTTAGAAATAGCACCCGATCTTTACCTCCAAATATGGAAAAAAATATAACACATGAAAACGAACAGTCCTAAATATATATAGACTCGCGAATAAGCGCAATTGTTACATTTCGCGGCACATATTTTGTTGAGCCTGCGCTTCATTACTCTTACGACACCAAGAAGTAAAGGCGTTCGTGAAGTTCAGTGCGGATTTTGAACTCTGCTCACACAAGCACGTAGTTCACTGAACCGCTGCATGTACCGGAGGTCATGTGCGTGTTCACAGTGTCATGTGCTTGTTCGGGGGCTTTTAGTGTTCACGGCACTGCAGTGTAGAATGTGCCCACATCCAACAAAACTACGACATGTTGCACGCCTGAGCTTCTTCCATGCGTTCGTGCCGTGAGAAAAAGACACTCCAATGCGATATCTCCTTTTCTTTTCCCTTCTTTGTTTCAACATACTCACGGTCCTCTCTGACTGCGCCCTCTGAACGCCTCCGAAGAATATACTGGCGCGTGCGTAGCGTCGGGTGCCCAATACAAGAAGAAGGGCTGGCGCTGCGCAGCCTGCTTCTCAATGAACTCCACGGCCTCCTGCAGGGGTAGTACGTAGTGCCAACACATTAGTTGTCGCCACAGAAAGCTATTTGGTGCTACAAAAAAAAAAAGAATTGCTTTCTTTTTTTTTTTTTTTGAAAAAAGCACACAATGCCATAGTTCTGAGCACCTTGTAACTTCCCCTGTTAACACCATTCACACTCCAAGTCAAAAACATGGAAGGAGGAGGAGGAGGAAGAGGGAAGGAGGAAAGACAGGGATGTTAGCCAGTGCTGAGACCGGCTGGCTACTTCCACTAGAGGAAAAAGTAGCAAGGCCCACTCTTATAAGCATGCACAATGCACTGACGGACTAAATCTGGCGTGTGCATTCAACCTTAACGGAAATTGGATGATGCAAGAAGACAGGGCAGTCACTATGGACCCTTACCAATTCGCTCAACTTTCTGTCCTTTTGGGCTATTATGCACTGACTAACCTATGAACAGTCAGTACGGAGTCCGTACATGAAGAACATGCCTACCTTGATGTACAGCTGGGTCAAGTTCGACGTGTATGTTGTCCTGTTTATTGCGAAGTCTTCGAAGTACCTGCGGTTGAATAGGGAAACAAAATGGCCTGGTACGCATTTTGGCGAGACGGTGGGTTTTTGTTGAACTGCTAGAGCATTCTTTCACATATTTGCGGGATTATTCGCTCAGAAAATCACAGAATGCGAAAAGCCAGGGCGTAACAAGCGTGATGGGTTAATGACGCAAAGCTTCTTCGTGTGGTTGCCCAGCGACGCGCAACGCACAAAAACCGCCATTTTGTGGACGTCCCTTCAAACGACTAACCGTTCAAAGTGAGCTTACTATGCATCGTGTATTCAGCTAGGGCTCACCGCTCGCAAACTAATAACAATTAATATGCGTCGTATTGAATTACATGTGCCACTCACCTCCCCGTTCCTGAACCCTTGGCCACTCCCCCTACCCCCTTTTCTTTTAGCGACCTGTGATCCCTTCCGCAAAGCTGAATGACTGCACAAATAATAATGTTCGTGTAGCAGCTGGACTTTAGCTGAAGCAATCACTGCAAAAGTGATACATATAGGGTATACTCATACAGTATGCAGTGACTGACGCAGTACGAAAACCCTCATAATATGTCATTTTTTGCCTTACTGACAGGGAAACAAGTTGTAGGCGGCCACGAGGACATGCCTTTGAAAGACACTGCGTTGCAGAGTCGGTCTTTTCTTGCCCTCTTTGATTGTCGAATACGCAGAAAAAATTGTCGGAACGCGACATCGATGCTTGGTCCCATTGTCATCGCGCTCTCTTACGCTTTTCATGCTCTTAAGTCGCCTAGCCACGTAATTGTCACGACACTGCTTGGCAGAAAGTGCGAGTTACTTGCGTTACTGCGTGGCCTCCCTCGTCGTCTTGCGCCTTTTGACATAGATGCGCCATCAAACCTCGCCGATGAAGATGGCACCATTATAATTGATGTTGTTTTGTGGGGTTTTACGTCCCAAAACCAGTTCTGATTATGAGAGACGCTGTAGTGGAGGGCTCCGGAAATTTCGACCACCTGGGGTTCTTTAACGTGCACTGACATCGCACAGCACACGGGCCTCAACATTTCGCCTCCATCGAAATGCAGCCGCCGCGGCCGGGATTCGATCCCGCGACCCTCGGATCAGCAGCCGAGTACCTTAGCCACTACCACCGTGGCGGGGCACCATTATAATTGAGACTTGATCTAGTTGGCAATGGTTCATCTTGAGGTGGGTGCAGCGCTGCACGAAACACGGACAAAGAAGAAGACGTATTGCGCGTCCCTTTTGTCTGTGCTTTGTGTAGCGCTGCATTATACTTCAAGATGAAGGCAGGAGGATATATGCGGGATGGACGAGCGAATACCGTATCGCGCTATAGGAGCAAGGGGTACCAGGTTCAATTTTCCGGTCGCCGAAGGTTTTTAACGCGAATGCGCTAAAGAGCTCGTTTCGCATAGATTCCGGTGTCGGCGCCGGCGTCGTTAATTGGGAGCGGAAAAGCACCGTTGTCCATGAGCGAAGATTCGAGGTAGATGCGAAAAAAGAAGAACCTTCGCACCTAATGAAAATCGAACGTGCGACCCCTCGATGCGGAGCGCGAGGCGCCAGGCCACACCGCAAGCATTATGGACGCTAGTGTTGTCCACGCTCCTGCTGTCTGTAACGACAGGCATGAGTACGCGCAAACCAGCATGTGGTTGCAACTTCGCTGACAGTCCGTATATGTAACTGTCGAGTATACCAGCACTGCATACCTGCCAATCATGCGGTCATCGCGGAAGAAAGCGATGTTCGGCCGCTGGACGTTGTCGTACGGACCGAAGTGGCAGTTTGAAGAACCAAACCACTCGTGGAAGCCGTGTCTCAGGGGAAGGTACTGCTCCCGGTGGCCAAGGTGCCTGCGTGGGTGTGCGTTACAGTACTTCAAGGTATCACAAAACATTGCTTGCTAGGAATTATGCGGCTCCACGTCCGCGCTACTTGAGCGTTAACTACCATATAGTTCAGAGCAGAATGCAAGTTACGCTCAAAGCATGTCAGTACGTGACTGAAAAATGGTGACTGAATAATGGTGGCCCTAATTTTGTCGAAACCGTGACCAGGCATACTGATGTCACGGTTTCGACAAAATTAGGGCCACCATTATTCAGTCACGTTTCAAAACAAATCACGATAGGGAAGTTAGGGAATCCTTCTTGATCCATAAATTTAACACCATCCGTTCAGGCATCAATGACGACATAGGAAAGGTCACCTGTCTCGCACTATAATGACATGGCGTTTTGAGTTGTCCTCCCCTTTTTTGCCATTTCTGCGCGATATCTTAGGAGCTGTTTTCACATGCTTTGCCCACCATACTGTGTACCACGTGTTGAGACGCATTGAAAATTTGAAACTTGTATGCTCATGTACCAATCACATGTCGGTCATGTACCTATCACATGTCGGTCGCGAATTCTTTTGGGATACATAATCATTTTTTATCAATTTTTATTCCGATTGCACTAGCTGCTGTGCCTGCTCTACTGATATTACAAGTGAGCTCATAAAAGCGGCTGCATTGTAACAGACCTACTTACTCTGACGAAGGCCGGGCCACGGCCGAAACGTCAGTAAAAATATCTTCCTTATCAATTTGTGCTTTCTGCAAGTTCTTTCCATATATATATATATATATATATATATATGCACTTATGTGAAATTTTTAGGCACGTACTTGAATGGATGGGGTCCCTCAGAGACACGTGATTTTTACCACCTCTAATCCTCAGCGGCGCTGCTCTTCCGATATGTTTATCCGATAAATAAAAAAATCCGATATAATAGGAGAGAAGACGAGAAAGCAGGGACTGTCCTCAGCAAGTTACTCGCACCATTTGCCGACGATCTTATTCCGGTAGCCGGCCTCTGCCAGAAGCTCCGGGATGAGCACTTCGTTGTCCTGGATGCCACCCACGATCTCCTGGGGCGTGTAGCCGTTTCTGGAGTGGTTGTTTGAGGTGTAGAAGCCGTTCCTGATGGGTAGCCTGCCAGTGAGCAGCGCCGCCCGGGCTGCACGAGGAAGAACGAATCGTCGATGACGCGCCGATATCATGCGTGCAAACATGCCCTGCGGCAGCATGTTGGCCGAATTGCTAGTGCGTTCTGGCGACTGCAATCATCGCCTTTTACCATTCGATACCGGATGAACAAAAGTACTTTGTACAGTGTGCATGTGGCGCTTCATTCTTCCCGCTGAATAAGGTCTTACGCGACGTAATCATTGCTACACTTCATACAAGCCATGACCCCATGCATACGAATTTGTTACAGTACGCCAACGAATTTTTTTTTTCTTAGCTCATCATTTTCATTAACAGCGGTGTCTGTAACACAACTAGGAACATCTCATGTGATCAATGTCACGTGGCTTTTCAACGTTTTGGCATACTTCACTTTCACATGCTGTATATCTGATGGCTTTTCAACGCTCTGGCATACCTTGCTGTCACATGCTGTATATCTGATGGTAACGACACGCAATGCTCACGTACCTTATTCAAAAGTGCAACCAACAAATGTTTCGTCACGTCGTACAATTCGTGTCTTTGCAGTGTGCAGGATGTGTGTAACGAAGTATCACACATGGGAGGATCTATCTATCTATCTATCTATCTATCTATCTATCTATCTATCTATCTATCTATCTGTCTGTCTGTCTGTCTGTCTGTCTGTCTGTCTGTCTGTCTGTCTGTCTGTCTGTCTGTCTGTCGAAATATAGCTGGGAAAAAGCTGCATCATTGAAAACAATTCGAAAATAGTGCACTTGCTATACCCGGCGACAACTTTCTGTGGCAGCACGGCCAAGGCTACGTGGGCGGAGCCTATGCACATGTGCTACTGCGCCAAGTAGTCCGACCGCTTCGACGGGTGTTTCGGTTTCACCAGCGCAGGTCGCTTTTCCTTACTTGCGCGTAAACGTTGTGCACCTGTGCGGACAGATTTTGATTTGGCAACGCCTGGTACGACTGCGAAGCTGTTGGACTCGCGGCACGCGGCGGTGTTTCCTCCGTAAGCGACGTTGACGAGCTGCAACCGGAGGACGCCATCTTTGACGGTGAGGAATGCGGTGAGGTAAAAAAGCGACGGAAGCCAAAGAAACCCACAAAACCTGAGAGAGCATGAAACGAATTTTTTTCTACTGCGCTACGTTTTTATTCACTAACTGAAAAATAAATCCGCGAAAAATGCAAGTGGTGAATGGTAAAATCTTAGTTACCGAGAACAGTATACAAACGTTTTCGTTGGGGGACTACATGCTGTGGCGCAGTAAGACAAGCGTGCTTCGGCTCCGTAGCCTTGGCTGTGCTGCCACAGAAAGTTGTCGCCAGGTATAGTTATATCTATGGATAGGTTTTCTTGTTATTATTTTTCTCCAACTGCGCGGCATCACTGAAATGTATTTCGCAATTTAGAGCACACACAAAAAAGTACTGTTACTTATGAAGAGTCAGTGTATACCACTGACATGGTGAGCACAGGGGATTGGCCGTGTAGAAGTCAGTCAGCAGCGCCCCTTCGGCTGCCATCTTGTCCAGGTTGGGAGTCTCCTTGGCAGGGCTGCCTAGGATGCCGAGATCTCCCCAACCCATCTAAGAAGAGAGAAATAATGACACACACACTAGAAAGGTTAATCTGGCCGCAGACTTGGCCTGTGGTGAAATAGATCACATAACACGCGCATACTAAGAACACACTGTAGTTTTATTGTTTTCTCCCTCTCTCTCTTTCGTAGTTCGTAATGTACAGGCATTTTTCTTCGCGACGTGGTTTCAGTCGTGTTTACGCGACAACACGTAGGCCGCTATTCTGCCTGGTCTTTATGCGAGGATTTAAGTAGCATCAAGACAATTTCTTCAAAACTAAACGGTTAGGTGTGGCGGACGTCCACGAATTACAAGATTATGACACTCGATAAGCAATTAAAGACCGACAAATTAACTTTTAGTTGCTTTATATTGACACTACTGTTGACTAATCACAGTCGGCAGCTTTGAATGACGCTTATCCACTTAGAGTGGAATCTGAGCGCGGGCAAATTTTGATATATGCGGAATCGAACTTGTGGCAGAAATGCACTGCTATATTTTTATTGATGTAAAAATAAATGAAGGAGTTGTCGCCATTTTTGGTGACGGCTACCCCTTTCCCCTTAAATGCTGTAACATAATCGTAATAAAAATAAATAAAAAATAAAAATATAATCATAAACTAGTCCTAAAGGAGCCCGCTCGTGTCTCACACTGCTATTCCAGTTGCTTCTTTAACAAACTTGTTATCTTGCTTTTTTAAGGGACGAAGCACCTTAACGTCGAGGCTTGTCCGTTGTGCGTCCGTTACGGCACAGCACCGTTGCTATAGTGTGTGGGTGTGGGCCCATCCTGGAGGCAGTGCAGTCAGACGGTGTGTGTCCATGTGTGGGCCGATCCTGGAGACGGTGCACCCAGACACTGTATATGTAGGTGCCCAGTACCCAGTACGATACCCAGGCACAGCATCGTAAAATCGAAAATGAAACCGACATTTAAGCAACGTGACAGCACAATGCACGCTGTAGTGAAAATACACGAGAGGGCGCTGCGGTGCAAATGCGTATATAAGCGCGTTCTAGACCACACATTCTCTTTCTGCCATGGATGCAAACGAACGTGAACGCGCTCTCGCCTGCGAAAGGCAACGCCGGCGCCGACAACAAGCTGCTACTATGGAGATGAGAGCGCGGCACGCGACGGCTCAACGGCAAAAACGCCAAGCGGACCCGAAGCTGAGAGATCGGGAAGCAGCGGCTCAACGTCTACGTCGACAGCAAGCTGCATACCCCGGAGGCGAGAGCTCGGGAAGCGGCGGGTAAACGCCACAAGCGCTCTACCGGAGATGGGAGGCGTCGATGCGCGGTTCAAGCGTGATTTCCTCGACCGGAGCCTCAGAGCCTTTGAAGATCCCACGACAGAGTTTACCCTGGTCTTGCTGAACGCTCGCTCCCTCATTGCCCACGCAGACGATGTTGAACAAGATCCCATACTAACGAACGCAGACGTGCTTTTCTTTACCGAAACACGAAAACATCGCACATCAATGGATACTTTCCCGTCGTCTGCACAGAAAAAGCAGCGCGATCGGAGGGTGATGTTGGGATGTACGTACGTGAAATTGTCACAGACCGCGGTGAATCTCTATCTACCAATAACGGGCTAATCTCACAAGGGCGAACACGCTGCAATAAATATATCCGACGGAACCGTCGTCATGAAAGTGTAGTGCCCCGAATCTCTCCCGAGGCAACGTAGAAAAGTACATCGATCTAGCCACGCGCGATTACGATACAAAGTACAAGAACAACGTTCCCTTTCGTACTTGTCGGAGACGTCAACGTAGACATCACGGACAACGACTGGCTTGTGCGGTATATGACGTCTGGATACGCTCTACGATGCATTTCGTATGACTGGAAACAACCAACAACCGCCAAGGGAACGCGCACAGATTTTGTCTTTGCCAACTTCAGGCTAGATCCGATCGAAAAACAATTGGCTCTACATTTCACGGACCACAAAGCTGTGATAATGAAGGGAAAACGGAATCCACAACTCAATACGACATACGAGTTATGAGAAATAAAACATTGTATATACTATACTATCCATTATGAGAAAAGGTTTGTCTAGTTGCTCACCGAATTATCGTCGGCGCGTTGGGCTCGGTGCGGTTGTGGTCCTGTGACAGCTTACACGTACATCATTGCTTGAATGCGACTCAGCTGGTAATCGCAATGTCCGTCTTATTTATAGAGGGCCCATTGGTAGGAAAGTGATTCCCTCTCCCCTTTACCTCGCTGTACCTCTAGTAATGCGGCGGGACGACTGCCTTTGCCACGTGCTGCGCCTTCTACAGGTGACAGGGCAAATGCTAACTGTTGACATCCAGAACGTCACGGTTTTTAAAACTGCTCTGCAAGCAAGGTCGGCGCGCGTGGAAATCGTGTGTTAGCGAGGCGTTTCCCTTCTCCGTTCGCGCAGGTATGCGGCCGCGTGCCTAGTTTCGCGCACTGCCCGACAGTTGTACGAGTTAGGGTAAAAGAAATTCATGAAATTTTCCACGTGGTCCCGTACACAGACGCATTTTTCCTTGCGATGTACGCGCATATGACAAAAACAAAATTGTTGGTTGTAAGAAATCGCGGTTGTGATGTGTAATGAGTAATGCAATCCATAATTTCTTATGCCGGAGTGGATGTGTGAAGACGAAATGGAAATAGATAGGTATCAGGCACACAGATACATACACACATATCTATATAACAGTATAAACACGCAATCATACACCCCAGCAGACACACGCAAACTTTCTTGGTGAATGCATAGTATCATGTTCATTCTTATAGGAAGTGAGTTCAAAGTGTTAAGTCGTCATCAAATTTACATCGACCAGCTAGACTGGGAAGACAAGGGAATTCGAATAGACGGAGAATATCTCAGCAATTTAAGATTCGCAGACGACATTGTGCTATTTAGCAATGATGGAGACGAACTACAAAACATGATTGATGACCTAAACAGGGAAAGTATTAAAATTGGATTAAGAATGAATAGGCAAAAGACCAAAGTTATGCTCAATAGCCTAGCTAAGGAACAGAAATTTAAATTCAACAATGAACCCTTACAATGTGTAAACGAACACGTATACCTGGGACAGTTAATAACAGGAACTCCTAACCATGAAAAAGAAATTCTCCGTAGAATAAGGTTGGGCTGGAGCGCATTCGGAAGGCATTATGAAATCATGACTGGAAACTTACCGCTCCCACTAAAACGAAAAGTATTCAATCACTGCATTCTCCCAGTACTAACGTACGGCGCAGAAACGTGGAGGATAACGAAAAAACTAGAGATAAAACTAAGGAGCACGCAACGTGCAATGGAAAGAAAAATGTTGGGGGTAACGCTAAGAGATAAAAAACGAGCGGAATGGATCAGAGAACAGACAGGAATAGCCGATATTATTATATCAATTAAAAGAAAGAAGTGGACCTGGGCAGGACATGTCATGAGGAGGAAAGGTAACAGATGGACAGTAAGAGCAACGGAATGGATACCAAGAGAGGGAAAACGTAACAGAGGCAGGCAAAAGATTAGATGGAGCGATGAAATTAAAAAGTTTGCAGGCATAAAGTGGAACCAACTCGCTCAGGATAGGGTGGATTGGAAATCGTTGGGAGAGGCCTTCGTCCTGCAGTGGACCTAAACAGGCTGATGATGATGATGATGATGATGATGATGATGATATACTATACACATGCGTTGTCACTCATTTACATGCGTGAGTGGGCAATGTCACGGGTGATTTACGGTAAGAACAATCCCGAGAGTTTCGGCCACTCGTCATGATTCACTTCGTGGAGATGCGTGCATTATCTTTTTGCATTAATTTTAGCAAAATGCCGTATTGCGCATTGGATAAACACACAAGTAACTAGGACATCCACGTGTACCGTATAGCATGCATTGGAAATGAACTGGTATCGCCCTCAAAATTGTTTCAAAGGGCACACGCGCCTTGAGGACTTACTAGCATACAGTTAGTCATTTGCATCCGGCCGCGGCGGCTGCATTCGATAGAGGCTAGATGTCGAGGTCCGTGCACTGTACGATGTCAGTGCGCGAGAACCCCAGGTGATCGAAATTTCTGGAGCCTTCCACTATACGGCGTCTCTCACAATCATATGTTGTGGTTTTGCGACGTAAAATCCCAGAACTTATAATTATTCTTCAATTGCAATATGTGTCTTCTAGTAATTAGTAAACCTTGGTCAGTCAGTTGCTAATTGGCGTCATTTCAGCTTTTTAAACTTTCGCCGTATCGGAATGTTTGCTTTCGAAGACGTTTTCTTCAACCGGTAAAATCGCATCATTTTTACGCGCTTACTCGCTCTCTCTATCCACTGCATGCTCGCTTAATTAGCACGGCGCTCTCCTTTTGCTGTTTTGTAGTTTTTCCAGGCGTTAAACCTAAAATTGCCACTGTTGTATCTTGTACATAGTTAGTTGCAGTTTCAGTTTCAGCGTTTAGGTTGGCAACACTGTGTCCTGGGGTTTGTATATATTTGTGCAACGTGTATTAAAGAGCAGTATGCCTCACGCAACCGATGTCTGCGAGTCACGTCACTCCTTTATTACAATGGCGACCAGTTGTCGAACCGCCAATTCTGCTGTGATTGTGAAGTGTGCTGAAGTCTCCTTCGAGAATCGCAGCGCACCGCTGTCGTTTTATGTCCCCGAACAGGACACTTCTATCATTGGCTTGGATGGTATTAAGGCATTGAAGCTGCGCATTGAGGGGTCTCTAATGCAGTGCTTTCAATCCAGCGCGGTGCCGAATGCCGAAATAGCTGTGACATGTGCGATCGAGCCGTCCACGCAGCTGCCACCAGCACTTCAGCAAAAGGTTTGCTCCCTCGTGAACTGCGTCACAGTGTTAGACACGTGCGGGTGTTCAACCGGTAGCATCAAAACTTCGCCGTCGTCCTCTGACGTTACGACCACGCGTGTCTTCTGAGCTGCAACGCTTGGAAAGTACGGACATCATTGAACGTATCAGTGCGTCAGAACCTAACAAGGTGATTTAGGTGGTGTAGGGAATGTGTTTCTATGTAATGTCATGAGGGTGTTCTATTTCATCTTATTGAGACAAACACATTCCCTACACCAACTAAACTGCCCCGCCACGGTGGTCTAGTGGTTATGGCACTCGGCTGCAGATCCGAAGGTCGCGGGATCGAATCCCGGCCGCGGCGGCTGCATTTCGATGGAGGCGAAATGTTGAGGCCCGTGTGCTGTGCGATGTCAGTGCACGTTAAAGAACCCCAGGCGGTCGAAATTCCCGGAGCCCTCCACTACGGCGTCTCTCATAATCAGAACTGGTTTAGGGACGTTAAACCCCACAAATCAATTACACCAACTAAACTGCACCAGTGGCACCCGACACTATGCTCGCTGCAGTGCCAACACTATGGAGAGGAAGCCAACTTATACCTCATAGTGTGGGCATGCGAATTGAATCCTTAGATAGATTCCATCCTAAACCCCTCGGAGGAGCAGTGGGAGGCCATTCTGCTCTGCGACGACCCTGAACGCCAGCATTGGCTGGTGGAGAGAGTCAACGCGGCAGTGACGACCAGTGGACTGCCGTATTAGGCGGCCACCCCCATGCTCTTCGTTTTTGAGCTAATAAAGGTGTTTTCAATCTAACCAGGCGATCGTTCCGGACAGCTTCCCGCTTCCACACATGTATTAGTTGCCTAATTCTTTGGTGGGGGACAACACACTTGTCGAAACTCGACTTAGCATTTGCCTATCACCATATTCTCGTGAATCCCGAGAGTAGGACTTAACAACTTTTATTATACATGGAGGTCTGTACCGGTCCAAACGCGTTTGCTTTGGGCTAGCGTCAGCACCTGCCGCTTTCCAGAGTATGATGTCTCTAAGTTCTTCGCGACGAGGGTGATGTCCTCTTTTACATCGACGGCGTCATACTTTTGGTAAAACGGCTGAGGAGCTCCTAAGTAACCCAGAGACGGTGTAGCAGCGTATCAAAGACGCATGTCTGAAGCTGAACAGTAAATATGTATTTGGAGTTCAGAAGCTTGAATTCTTTGACCACCCTGTGGTATTTCGCCACTGCTAGGGAAAGCAGACGCCACTATGTAAACCCCAGTTCCAAACAATGCTGCTGAACTCCGTTCCTTTCTTGGTCTAGCGGAACACTACAAGTTTGTGCCACATCATTTAACCGACATGGTACAGCTAATGAGGGCTCTCCTTCGGAAATACCAAAGGTTCGCCTGCTTTGCTGCAGCATACAATAGTTTCCGTGCCGTAAAGTCGGCATTATCGTCAGATCTGGTCTTGCAGATGTTTGATCATGCGCTTCCAAATATCATTTCCACTGATGCCCCCGAATGTCGACTCGGAGCAGTCCTCCAGTAGTGCACCGGTCCCAAGTTTCGACTGTCGCTTTTGCATCACGGGCGCTATCATCTACTGAAAGGAAGTACGCAGTTGGCGAAAATAAAGCCCTTGTATACACATCTGGGCATGCGAACATTGGCATGCTTACTTGCGGGGCGGAGCTTCACTCTCCGAACAGATCATTAGGCGCTCGTTTCCCTCTGTCGCAGGGCTCAAGGCGACGTCCACTGGAAGTCGCACGTTTGCTTACAAGGCTACTACGTTGGTTCACAAGGCTGCTCCGTGATAATTTCACTGTGGAGTACCAGAAGGACTCGTCAAACAGAGTAGCCGATGCTCTTTTGCGGTTGCCCGTCCATGTGGCAGATCCTGAGCTGACTTTTAAGGAGGAAATTGCATGGTCCAACCAACTTGCCTTACGAAAGAGAAGTTTGGACAAGTATATGCTCCTTGTCGACGCGACCGTTCAAAAGGTGGAGGCTTATATAAATGGGTCCTGGCCCTTGCATAAGAACTTCCCTGAACATCTGAAACCATATTTCAGAATTAGATAGGAATTATCAGTAGTGGGAGCATTGTTGCGTGCGGAGAGGATCGTAGTTCCTTCATCTCTCGTAGCTCAAGTTGTGGCAACAGCGCATGAAAGCCACCAGGGTATCGGACGCAACAAAGCCAGACTTACGGAGCAGTTTTTGTGGCCCCGCATGGAGAGTAACGTGAAAGAAGCCGTCCACGATTGTAGCATCTCTCAAGATGCAGATCAATCCGCAAAGACGTCGCCTGCCCCTCTGCAACCTGTCCAGCTATAGCAGAGACCTTGGCAGAAACTTACAATTGATATTGTCGGTCCCCCGCTGAAGGCGCCTCCAGATTGCAGGTTTATCCTGACGCTCGTGGACTACTTTTCAAAATGGCCAGAAGTTCAGGTTTTGCAGGGAAGTTTATAACAAGAACCGAGAACGAGTTCCTGTTCAATATATCCGCGAGGGAACGATATTCTGAACAGACAGCATGCGATAATGAGTCCCAGTTCACGTCAAAAGAATTTGTTGACTTCCTAAAAGAACAAGCCATCCGTCTATCGCATTAATCTGTTGATTAGCCGCAGTCAAATGGGCAGATCGCAAGGTTAAACCGTACTTTCAAGACGTACCTCCAAATGGCCCGTCTAGAACAGCGTTCGCTGTGAACGGCTGTACGGGATTATCTCTCCGCTTACTGCTGTACACCACATGCAACAACAGCAGCAGTGGCCCTGCAGTACAGCTTCATGGAAGGCTACCAAGAACAAAGCTTGACATACTCGGCTTAGCGCCTGAGTCGTTCGCAAAGACGCCCTTCTAGTTCTAGAAAGTGGTCAGGCTATGGCAGTGTGTCAAGCGCAGGCAACAGTACAGCAAAGCCTACAACGTACGGCAGGACGTGAGCGGCAAAGCCGACAGCGGTGGCGGTGGGAGACATAGTGCGGGTGAATAAACTATCGCTATCATTCAATGGTGATCCAGCAACGCGGTCCAGCTTCCTTCTTTCTCGATGACGGCAGGACATGGGACGAGGCAAAGCTGTGCAAGGTGCCTTTCGGCGCACGGGCCACAATGGCTTTCAGCAACATTCAGGGTGGCGTGACTCATCGCTCCATCACGACCCCTTCGATGCGACACTTCTCGCTGCAACATGACAGCCAGCATCTGCCGAGGAAAGTGTTTCCGCAGCGCAACCTGTGCCTAGTGCAGGATGCGAGCCTGCTTCGCCAATGAAGTCAGCAGTAGGAGAGTTTCCTGTACCAGAAATAGCTCCATGCCCTCCAGTTAACACTGCAGAAGAACCACTTGGGTAGTGCCCACCTGGGCGTCGTCGTTCAATCGCACCAAGAGAGATGGCCACCGGCCAGATATGGATACTAACTGAAAAGCTGCAAATATTTCGGTAGTTTTGGTGTGCCTATTTCGTCATATATTCTACGATGTATTTTGGGTGTGCATGTGTATTTCGGTGTGCCTATATATTCATGTCCAAACTAGAAGAGAAGCTCAGGGGAAGATGGATGCTTGAATCGATGAACAAATCGCAAGGTACGATTTAAAACAGGGAATGTCGCGGGAGCCTTGTCGAAACGTTGGCTCCCGCGACATTCCCTGTTTTAAATCGTACCTTTATATATTCATGTGTATTTCTTGCGGTGTATTTTCTTGCCATGTATAAACGAAGAGCGATTAACCTATAATAATGTGCAAACACATTCACTAAAAAAATGAGGGAGAATATGTTGTATATTTTACATAGTTGCCTTCAGTTTAAGTATTTAGGTTGGCAACACTGTGTCCTAGTGTTTGCATATATTGGTGCCACGTCTATGAAAGAGCACAACGCTTACGCAACCGATGTGTGCGAGTCACGTCACTCCTTCATTACAGCCACCACTAGGAGGACAATAAACGTTCTATCCTTAATATATCTTTTATGCAAGCACCGGATATGTTAGCTCAGTGGTCATGCGTTACGCTGCGGAGACAAGTTCGAGGTCGCTAATCCGACACGAGCCGCGCATTTCAGCGAGAGCTGAAATGCTCTTTCTTGAAATGCTTTTCGTCTGTTGTTGTGAGAGAGAGCAAACGGCGCGCGTTGACTATGGAAACGCTCTTTCTTCGATGAACGCTTTTCCAGCTCGCAAGGAACGAGAACACGCACTCGCCCGCGAGAGACAACGCTGACGCAGGCTTGCAGCGTCTGCTAGCGAGTTTCTTGATTGAAAAAGAGCCAGGCATGCGCGGAACCGCAGGACAGTGACAGCTTAAGCTGGAGGAGCGACGTTCTTAGTGGTCATTTTAAACGCTTGGGAAAACTAGTTCAAGTAGAGGCGGTGGGTATCCCCTGCTCCATAACTCTTATCATTTCGCCAAGTAGGGAAGTACCCACTACGTCATAATTACTGCGGTACTGTAACGTGCAAATCTGTATAACTGCAGATCTTAGTCTCTTGGCATCGTTTTCCCCAGAACGAACCGAACTTGCGGCCCGGCGTCGACGGCGAGCTGCAGTATGGGTTTCTCTCTGCACAGCTGTCGGTTGTGCCCGAAGTTGCCTTGCTGCAGCCGCGTGCGTAGCTTTGCGATTCGCTTCTTTATCAGCGGTCCGCACCTTGCCGAAGAGTCAAGTCAGGTTGCTGTCGGGGCTGCGCACGTCGCCTGCCTCGTGACGCATGGCACGATACGACAAAACTGCTTCAAAGGACAGCGCTTCGTAATAATGATGGCAAGTTGAAGATTTTTTCGTAATGATGATGTCGATGATGCCTCTGTAATGGGTGCATAGCTACGAAGCATGCACTCCTGTGTTCTGTCAAATGATTCCTCGAAATCGTTATGCAATCCACTTTCCGCGACGTGTAATGGCGTATTATTATTCTGCCACGTAACATTACATTGGCGATTCCTCGGCAGACGTTATACCTGTTTAGGTCTTTTAGCAATGATTCTTCAAGCACAGGCGTAGCTCAGTGGTAGAATGCTGGACTGCCACGCAGAGGGTGTGGGTTCGAATGCACGCAGAGGACGAGGTGGAATACTCCTCGGTCCTGGTTATCTTTTCTGAAATTTGCGCGATAGTGGTTACGGACACCGGCGGCGGCGGCGGACAACTATACGGCGCAAAAACGGCCCTTGTTGTGATCTCATAACAGCTTACGCTGTAAAAACCGTCTGCTCGAGCGACACAACCGTTCACCGGCCACCCCATATACATATAGACCAGAGCACGCCTGTCTCGCACCCAGGCGCCCGCATACCGTCGAAAGCAGACCGGTTTCGAGGGTACGCGAGCAGACCACGCAGCTGAGCTGCCACGGCGGACAGTGCGTATGCAGGCGCGTGTATCTCCGGCGAGTAAACATGGCAAGCATCATCTCTCAGGTTCGAAAAAGTACCCGATTCTACTACTTCTGCATACGTGAAGGTGTCTGGCTGCTAGTGTGTCATTTATGGTTGTCAAACCAACCAGAGCTAGAGGAAGAGATGGTTAAGCTCTGTTTGCGTTGAGCACAACGCACCACCGGAACTATGCCAGTGCGGTCTTTCAGGTGATTCCAGCCATAACGAAAAGCGCCGAGATTTATTTCCAGTGGCTCAATGCTGTGAACGGGGAAAACTACGAGCCCGGGATCC